>VZTX01009156.1:0-65643 GCA_013400915.1 Pardalotus punctatus | reverse complement strand
CGCTGCGGGGAGAGGCCGCAGCCGCCGCGCCCCCCGTGCCGGCCTCGTCTTTGCCCGCCGGGCTCGGGAGGGCGAGCGGGATCCGGGCCCTGTGCCCAGGCCGCGCGCAAGCGGGGCCGCAGCGGAAGCCGAGGCGTCGCCGCTAGCGGCCGTGCATCGTGCTGGCGCTGCAGCGGCGGGCTGCTAAAGCCTCGCCAAGGGACAAAGATCGGGCTAAAGTAAATTGTGTTAAAATTCCCCGTTTTCTTCTTCTACTTGGGTAAAGCAGTGAGGAGACAGGGTTTCTGGATCGTGAACTTGCCTCCGATCTTCCGAAGTGCACGACAGAGCAAAATGTGAATTCATTCAATATAGCTTTAGACCACAGGGCATGACTTAGTTGGAGTGTGAGAATAACAGTAGTGGATTTTGCCGTGAGTAACGGAAGGTATGTGACGGAAGGTGTAGAGAATATATGTGGGCTGCCTGACTCCATTCTTAAAAGTTCAGAGAAGTTGATCGTGTATGACATCATTTTTGGATTTACTCTGTGGCATAAAAAAAAAAAAAAACCAACGAACCGAAAACTGTCTAATTTTATGAGTAAGAGATAGTAGCCTCTCTACAGAGCATTGAGCTTTAAGGCTTTCCTTTATGAATTAGAGAATAGCAACGTGGCATAGCTGTTCCCACTAACAGTGATAGAGAGAGAAGATAGAGAGAGAAGCAAAGAGAAGATTTTCAGAGTGTTCCCGAGACCTTATTGTAAAAAACCCTATTGAATTGCAGCCTTTCATATTAATTTTTTGGGTCTTTGCAAATGTCTCTATAATCCTAAAACAGGTATATTGAGGGGGGAAGGAGCTGGATGACATGGAAGAAGCATGTGGTATGGCTGCTGCAGGACTTCATATTGGAAAAATCTTGTCATCTGTGAGTGTCAGATGAGATTGTCATTTTTGTATGTGTGGCAGCAGCATATGCCTGTTGTGAATTTGTGATTTTCATGCAGGAGATAGTATTTTTTAGTAATATAGGTGTCATCTTTTAGAAACTTTCGTGGGTTGTTTGTGCTGGTGTTATTCGTAACACCTAAACTTATTTACAGTGGAAGGGTTGAAAAGAATTTTTTTTTTTCTGTTTTCCATTTTATTTGAAGTATTTAACTTGGGTTTTCTTATTTGCAAGGGAATTTCACACCATAGGGAGAGGAGAATGCATAGGGTGGAATAATAATAAGTAAATAAGTAAAACAGAGCCTGAAGAAGTGTAATTCGTGATGTTTTTTTTTGTTCATTTTTCCAATGACTTATATTTCTAGTTAATATAAATTATAAAAGTTAAATAGTTTCACAAGCATCCCATATGTAATTTTTAATAAACTTTTCTCTTTTTCGTTAAAGGTGAAGATCAACTACTGTAAGATAGAGAGCTCTGGATACTAGTTTTGTTGTTAAATTAATTTTCAACCCATTAATTGCCTAACTGGACTTGAATTCTTCAGGTTTACCAGTATGGCTCTGACTGTGATGCTGCTGAATGGTGCTTCCTTCCATGGTGGATGCTTCAGGCACAAAGTTTTGCTCTCCTTACTTGGACCTCTCCTCAGCAATTCAAAATTGTACAGCAGCTACAGGAGGCCAGGGGCAGAACCTGAGAAAAAACCGTCTTTGCAGAATGCTGATTTCAGCTTTAAAAAGGGCATTGATCACCTGAAGACCCAGCTAAGCTTGCTGAAGAAGGAAACCCGAGATTACTTACTGGGACCTGGAGGCCATCCATTAAGTCAGCATCTGTTGGAACAGACGAAGGTGTTGTGGCAGTTTCGGAGCCAAGAAGATTTAAATAAATGGGTTATTTCCTCTGATGTAGAGATTGGAGGGAAAAGTGAAGTTTACCTCAAATTGGGTAGGAATAACCAGGCTGCTTTGCTGTATGGAACCCTCAATACAGAAGTACCTCGTGATGGGGAGACAAAATACAGTGGATATTGCAGTATGAGATCAAGACCAGCAGTGGTAAGTACAGCTCCCTGTTTGCACAGCTTCTTTTACTGAATCTGAGGGTGTTTGTGGAATCCCAGTGACAGCAAGTGGCCTGCTCTTTACTGCTGATCGCTTTCAGGAGTATTAACCTTTCTTTCAGAGAAGTAATTGCAGCTGTATATTTTGACATGGAAGGAACTTAAATTTTTTTCTTGGATTTTGTTTTCTTTTCTTGGAAAAGGAATAATACATGTTTGATCATTTACTTATGCACAATAGACAGACCTGTTTGCAGCATCCTTACAAATGAAGGATCTGGAATGAATCTTTATATCCAAAATTGGTGTGATTGAAATAGACATCTATCTGAATTTGAAGTTAATTGAATGTGTCATGAGTAAGAATTTTCTGGGCTTTAACTTGGAGTATTCATCAGGCTTGGTTAAGATGAATGAACTCATTTTCTCAGAGGAACAGAAAACAATGCTTTGAAAGGTACTTTTTAAAGGTCTGCCTTCTACTGTACATCAGAAAAAGTGGGACACAAATCTTTGATAGCTCAGAATAGAGAAAAAGAGAACCAGAAATGGGCATGCTTGTTATGGATAATGCTTGTTCCATTCCTTATTTCTAAGCCCCTTTAGAAGCAAAGGAACATTTTCACACAGTGGATAAAATCCTTAACTCTTTAATGTGTTCTATTGTTTGTGTCTTTGCACAAGTACTCAGGTAAAATCATTTGTGGGCCAGAATCTTGGGGAGCAGAGAATGTGAGTGAGCAAAATCAATGGCTAAATGACATTGGATCAGATGAGTGGAACAGCAAATGGAATCTCATTGGAGTTAAACTCTCAGGACTGCTACTGACTTGTGTAAATGTGACTCAGACTTTCACCTCCTAATTCAGAAGTAGTGGAGTGTATCAGTCCATCTTTATGAGGCATCTCTATTTAAGTAGAAAGGCTCAAAACTGTTAAAACCATAAAATCAAGTATCTACAGGCCTTGTATTAATATACTAATGATCTACTCATTCTGTTACCCACAAGATGAGCTTGTAGGATAGCTGATAGGTAACCGTAGTAGTGCTGTAAAATAAAGGGGAAACATTTGAATTTTTGGTGCTAATTTTGAGTTCTTGGCAGTTCTGTCCGTGAATAACCGTGACCCCTGCCCCCCATTGCTCCAAGTAACCTCAGTATAGCTCTCTGAAGACTCTTGGATCTGCCACCATGCAAATGACAGCATCAAGATTTTTCAGATCTTTGGAAAAAAAAGAATTAGACATGTTTGCAATCTTATTATTTTAAAATTTAATTTAAAAAAAAAAAAAGTTGGAAAACATTAAATGCTCCCAGTGCTTATGTTAGTCTTCCACTGGGAAGTTATCACACAAATAAATTACCTCACTGCTTCAATTTCCTGTAATCTCTTCTGAATTATTTAGAACTGACCGCACAATATTAAATTTAATGAACTACATAAGTACTGATCTGTTACTGTAGCATTTGTGTACTTGCCTGGTAGGGAATTCAGTCCTAGGAAGGAGGTCTGATTTCTGATAGGTATAAGATTGTGGCTTATAATGAAAGTGTGAATCCTCAGAGTGGTAATATTGCAATTTATGGGCTCTAATACAGTGCTGAAGGAAATTCAGTGAGCTCAGCAGCCAGGATGATGACAGAGTAGCCCAGTTTTCACTGTGTTGCAGTAAATACTGTCTGGCACAATAACAAGGGCAATGATCAAAGCAGCAATGCTCTGTTCCTTATGATGAAAGTTTCCCTTTATTAAGGAGGAATAATTCTATTTATTAATAATTTGTAGGGATCTTTTAACAGGAAGAAGTATTATGACTGGTCAAACTTCAACAGTCTGTATTTACGTGTCCGTGGTGATGGCAGACCTTGGATGGTAAACATTTATACAGACCCTTACTTCTCTCATCTAAAGGATGACCTCTACAGCTACTTCATGTTCACGCGAGGAGGCCCATACTGGGAGGAGATAAAGGTGAACTAATGAGTCTTTCAGACTAATGAGACTGTCTTGGGGTCCTGGTCAAAATATGGAAAGGGGAGTTTTTTTAGCATTCACAGTTTGTTTCTGTTGCTGTCCACTTGACATTTTCATTTTACAATAGACGTGTGCCTTTGGCTTGGGAGTTCCCAAAATTGGATTGGGGGGGGAAGGGCACACTGTGTCAGTTGTGGTAAAGAATTGATCAACCATATATTTCCCTAAATGCCTATTCTTGGCTCTTACTGGAGTAATAGGATAGATACAGCAATTGAAACTTAGCAGGTGTTGCCATGAATACTCTCTGGGATAACCATTTTATCTGTAATACAAATGGGTGTCGGCTGGTGTAGGATTTGTTCCATGCAACAGGATTTGTCTTAACTCACAGCCTCTCTGGAGTCAGTCAGACTCAAGAGTTGGGGTTTGTCATTTATGACCTTTGAATCTGTGACACAAAATAATATTTTTAAGAAATGTGAGTTGCAACTCTTTTCTGATGCAACTTGGACACCTTTTGTAATGGTCTGATGACAATGATAAGGAGGTTTGCACATCCTTATTGAATTGGTGTTGAGTGCTGCATGATACCGTTGATCCAATTCATGTGGGAACAGCCTGCTGTTTCACAGATGAGGAGTCAGGAGGATGAACATTGGTGTGTCATTGCTGGCTTGGATGTTTTCCTCTCACCAGCCACCAGCCAGCCCTGCTTTCTTGCTCCCACTGCTTTCAAAGTAATTTTTACATTATCCTGAAGTGCTTTGCTAGAGATACTAATGTCTGAAGTTTGCACTGTGAGATCCGCAGCCTGGGTACAGACGAGCTGTCAGTATGTACACATGCTAGACTTTGCAGTAATTTCTGGTTTATGTTTTCATTATATTCTCGATGTAAACAGCCACCTTCTGTGCTGCAGCTTTTCATTGTGTCGTGATGGGGCAACACTCCTGTGTGATGGCTACAGCCCACCGCAGGACAGGGTGGGCCTGCAGCTGGCTGTGTGTGGTCAGTTGAAAGGGTTAATGTGGCCCATTTTTTGGACAGTTTTATGTACCAAACTAAAGCAGTACCAGATACAGCAGAGTGTTATTTTACTAACACATGCTTATTTTCTTTCCCCTAATTTTCTATTTTATATACTGGTGACACTAAAGTGTGGTTTTGTTTTGGTTTTTTTTTTTATGTCAGATTCCATTCTCCAAATTCTTTCTCTCCAGTCAGGGAAGAGTCCAGGATAACCAGCATCCTGTATGGTTAGACAAGGCAAGTTTTCTATGGATTTTATTTGAAATTTCATTTTAAAAGGGAGTATAAGGAACACATAACTGCTCTGTAAGAAATTCAGAATTTCCTTCAAGATCATATTGGCCTGATATAGGTAATTTACAAATTCTCTAATGTTTGTGAATTTGAAATTGAAGGGCCTCTTGTTATAAGGTACATACTCTCATGTGCTTTAAATGCCTTTGCATTTAAATTATCCTACTTTGTGATAGCAGTGTCACATTACTTCATAGGCACTCCAAAAATATTTTAAAGAGATCTATATAACCAAGAAATTACTCACAACCTTCTTCACTTTTCAACAAAACAACAAAAAAATCTTTTTTTGAGGAATGATCAAAGTGACTAAGCAATCTCAAATGTTGGTTGGCACAGTACTGCTAAAAATACTAAAAGTAAGTATCATAGACTTTCTTTATGATACAGAACCCTGTCAAGAAAACCATATTGTGAACTTTATCTGAGGATGTACTTATCAGTGACCTTGATGTGAACAGTAAACTGATGGGTACATAGGCTATTTTTGAGGTTTTTCAGGCTTTCTAGTCTAAGTGTTAAGTAAATGCTTGAGTATCTTTTTTATTTCTGCAAATAGGTAGAGTAATTCACTGTAGGAGACATGGTGGAAAAAGGGTTTTATCTTTTAAATTTCAGTGACCTTCCTGCATATAATTGAGAGCAACTTAATACCCAGTACTACCAAAAGGAAAACAATGTTAGAAATATATATGGGGAGAAAATAAAAAGGCCATTACTTGAATCTGTGTTTGTCACCTGAAATATTACATTCAGTTCCTAACTGCCTTAATGAAAAATAGAAAAGATTTGAGGGCAATTCAATGACTGACAGCATAAAACCAATCTGTTTTAAAACAGAAGCTGAGGCCACAGAAAGCAAGTAAGAATGATCTGGAGGTGGATCAGCTACAAGAAAAAAATAATGATTATGGAAGAAAGTTGTTATAAAAGGCCTATATTTAAATACAGCCACTGAAGAATTTGTCAGTATTTGGAATATACAGTCATTCAAAGTGGTAAATTAAAACATAAAGTTGTATATGGGGTGTTTAAAAATATTTACTAGGAGTTAAAGGGACAAATCAGTACTTGATCTAAGCATCCTCCACTGAAGTTTTGTTGATGGTTATCTTATGTGTAGCATTTGACAGTAAAAATTATGGAATTTTACAAACATGTTTTAAAGAAGCCCAAAAATCAGGGAAGCAGTGTGAAGGCAATTTAAGAAATCTTAATAAAATGTCTTGGTCACACAGAATATTCTGAGTTGGAAGGGCCACACAGAATCATCAACTCCTAAATGAATGGCCCTCACGATACTAATATAGATTCTCCTAGAAACTTCGGAAGACAGGAAATAATTGTTAAATAGGATTAAAAAAGGCAGGAAACAGTCAACATATCTAGGGCTTGCACAGGAATAGAATCTTCAGAGGAGAGAGTTTAGGTGACTCCCATAATTATCTGTAACAATGTGATTTGGAAAAAAGGAGCTTAAAAATCTTTCTGGGCTCTGAAAGCCAAGGGGCTGCTTGTAGAGCTTGCTGCTGGGGCAGGGATAGCACTGAAAACATTAGAATGATCCAGAGGAATTTGCATGCATTTATCTAGCTTTGTTCTGTTATTTATTTAGCATATATTTGCAATATGTATTTAGACTCCGTCTACAGTTATTCATCTGATACATCCTAGGCATTATTTTCCTGAACTTACAGGAGTCCTTAAATTCATGGGCACTGCTCAGACCTGCACTTTGAGCAGGGCTTTGGGGCAGTGTGAGTTCATGAGGTGGATGCGCTGGTGACTCAACTGAGCTGTTAACAATGGAGATGTTTTGTAACATGTAGGAGTTTAGAGACGATTCAGGCAAGCCACAGGCTGCACAGACTTGTTCTTAGATATAAGAATATTATTCTAATTGAAAAAACAGCAGCTAAGAACCTTGTCTTACTATTAAACTCAGTAATTAAGTTTCATGCCAACTTAAGTTTAAAAGCTCTGGTTTAGTGTTTTCAGAGAGTACATGGTATATCACCTTAATCTAGATGATCCCTTCCATCCTTAATTACATCTTTGTGTTTTCTATTCACAAAAGAATTGTGACTTTATGAAAATGTGTTTAGAAACCTAATTGTGATGAAAGTGGCTGTACACAAACCATGAAGGATAAAAGGAGCAAGTGTTGCTATAGGCTCAGGCCATTTTAAATCAAGCGTTTAACACAGTGGTAGTAGAAAGGCAAATGTGAATTTCCCACTGGGGTCTGTATTGAAAATGAGATAGTGAAGTGTTCAAGCCTTAAGAAATGTTGCTGCATTTTGAACAAATAGCAGTTTAAAGTAGATGGCTGTGAATGATGTGTAAAATATGGAAGCGGGAGATACAACTGTGAGTTTGATTGCAACATTATAAATACTGTTTTATCCTCTGTGTCTTTTAATTAGATTAGAACCCTTGGATTCACCATTGGAGATAAAGTAGATGGTCCATTCCAGCTGGAGATTGATTTTATTGGCCTGCTAAATGACAGAGCTCATAGAGAAGAGTTTGCCTATGAAACATATGACAAGAACACTCCAGTCTAAGTTGGGCTGGTGTCCTTTGGAAAATTCTTCAGATATTTGGTTTATTTTTACAAAATACTTAACATGTGGCTTTTAACAACTTGAAGAACCTATGGAAACATTAAAGAGATAAGTGCATAAAGTGCGACACCACTGGCAACTTTTCACTCCCAAATACAGAATCCTGGAGAGACTGTACATATGTGGACTGGAACATAGCCTTAGAGGAGTGCTGATGTGTTCTTACAAAGTAGTAAGTCTTCCCTGGGTAAGTTTTGACTTCTATCCTGATCTTTACTGAAATAAAAGTATTTCATGAGTTCATTGTTCATTTTTTATACAACACTTTAATTTTCTACAATATGTGGTTTGTTGACTGTTGTAAAACACTTGAATCTGCTAGTTTTAAACTGAAAAAGGTAGGAGGAGAGGATTGGTGCTTAAGTGTGACTCAGCTACTGAAATATACAAAGAGCAGCACCAGAAGTAGAAAAGGCAGAAGTATTTCAACCTTTAGCTTTGGCTTCTCTGGATAACTAAAAAAAGAAAAGGGTGCCAGTGCCAAGATGGAAACAAGAGCTATGCGGCAGGCTTGACTTTTCCTTTAGAGCTGCTGAGGGTAGTCCTACAAGGTTACAGAACTAAGATTGTTGGAGAGAAGTAATGCTCCAAAGGAGGGGTGGGAGGAAAATCCCAGCTCTTGTCTGCTCCTTGAAGAAGCACAGCTTGGCTTAATTAGCACAATTACAGGACAGAGCAAATCTCACTTTTGCTGTGTGCAATTGGCCTAACTCAGCTGTGGTGTAAGAAGTCACAGCCTCAGCTGGTGGCACAGAAGCTCAATACCTCCCTGTTTCAGAGAAAGCCAGTTTTCAGTAATTCAGGATGCATTTTACAAAGCAAGTGCTGATTGGTTGTTTCTGCTGTCACAAATTTCAGTAATCAAAGCACTGACCTTCTCCACAGTGACCTTGTTTAGGTATATTTTAGAAATACAAGATGTACCTGTATTTCATTTGTGAGAGACCACAATGAAGCAAGCAGAAACAGGTTCTTGTACTATCATTTTCCTTTTGCACAGAATTCAACAGCTTAAGTGGAAAAGAAGGATGAAGGTTATTGTTTCTAAAGATACCAGAGAAAATATCTTTCATGGAGTAGTAGGCAGGCTAGTTGATGACGAAAACTTGGCACAGAAAAACAGAGTAGTAAATACAAGTGTGAACAAAACTAGTGCTACAGTAGGGAAGCAGTTATACATAGTATGCGAAATAATAAAACCAGTGATAAACAGAACATATACAAAATATTTATTTCCCCTATTAAGGTCATTAAAAAAAAATTGCTTTTTCTTGACATTGCAACACATTTGATAGGACACTAAATTCAGTGGAACATTTATTTGCTCAATAGCTGAGATTACAACTGCTAAATTACCTTTCTAGTTCTATCCCTAACAGCTTTTCTATGTAGTTTTTTAATGTAAAAATAACAACTGCTTTTAAATCCAAGGTATTGAATGTGCCTCAACACTACTATAACCTCTTTTAAGCATCTCAGAGATGAAAAGCAAGAGAATTTTATTAACATCTGCAATTTACCATAGAAAGGAACAAAACCTTAACTGTTCAAAGCATTTGTTTGGTAATTTGTAAATTCTCAGTTGTGACTTTAATGCTGTAACTTACAGAATTTAAGGATTGATATGGAGAATAGGACAAGCAGGTACTTCCAACTCTTGTTATTTTGAGCACTGTGGAACATTTTGAAGCTTGCTATCCAAAGCCTGCATTGTAGCACACAAGCGCATTCTGATGCACAAGTCTATCCTAAGTTGCAAGGATGCTTCTTGAGCATCTTTTTTTCACTTGTATTTTCTTCTTTAACTTCTTTAACTTTAGTTAAGTAAATCAGTTAAATGAAAACATGAAGCAACAAGAGAGTTCTAAGCTCCTAAAAGGTTAGAACTCTGATCTCAGTGGAGAAGTTGATAACAGAAACACTATGCTCAGGGTACATTACAAGGTCTCATTAATTGCTCTCTGGATTCCACTAGCTGACAGCAACCTATTGTTATTACAGACAACACAAGCAGCACAGACAGCACAAGCATTTACATGGCAGGAACAGTATTTACAGTGATGTCTTAGGTACTTCTTATTCATCCTTAGACACAGATAGTCCTCTACGTTTTCCAAGAGCATGAGCCTTTTTCTTTTTTCTGTCTTGCTCAAGTGTCTCACGCCTTTCTTCCCTGGAGAGAAAAAAAAAAAAAAAAAAAGACAGACAGACCACATCAAGTTATATTAAAGGTAGAGACACAAGCAACCAAAGGAATCTGAAGCTTACCACAGCTTAACACCAGTTTAATTAGTGTGCTGGCTTTACCATAGGCAGAGATAACAGCACCATTACGGCCTGAACCCTGGCATTCAGGCAAATACTTCTGCTGAGATATACAGGTCTAACACTCAAGGTAACAGCATGTCAATATTGACAGCTTCTTCCAAGATGAAGGTAAATCTCCAAACTCTGGAACTAATACCTTTCATGGAAAAGTCTAACAAATTCAGAGCAGCCTTTCATGTCTGCCTTCCTGAAATTGAAGGGCCATTGGAAGCAAAAATGGCTTTAATACAAAAGTATTCTTTCCCAAACTACATTTAAAAATCCTAAGAAGGATTTTTAAATCCTAAGAAGAATGACTCATCATGTTATTTTAAGTAACACTATTCATAAAAAGACTAGTGGTGTACTAACCTTGTCTGGAGATGTGGCTGTTTGTAATCTTTCTTGCATGAAGAGATATTGCTACCACCAGACTTACTGGGAATAGTATTTTCTTTAAGTTCTCCCCATGGTTTTAGTCGTCCTACAATTTAGGGGCACAAAGAAAGACTAGTTTAATAGTTTAGTAATTGTGTGCTTAGCTTCTTATCATGAATTTATCCTTGCTAGCCTGTTTCTTGCTGGTTGTCTTTACAATGAAATGCCTCTTCAAGCTGTATTATCAGTTTCACCAGCCCATTCCCTACAAGTAGTTCTTCCTTAAGTAGTAACAGGTGGCTGTACTTAAAAGTAACACCACACAAAGTTCTGCTTCTCACATGAGATTAAAAAAAGCCACCTTATTGTGTAAGGAATAGAAAATATTTCCTGTACATATATCTATTCAGTGGAATACAATGATATTTATTCTTGTATTTGTGGGCTTTTGGTCATAGAACCTTAATCTTCAGTAGGGAGGCTCTTAAAGCATATATGATGAAGAAATTTAACATCGGACTGTGTGGGAACCCAGACAGAAAGGAAAATGGACAGGAAAAGAGACTAAACTTTGCTGTCACTGTTTATATCAATGCCCCCCTGCAGGAGCAGCTGAGTGTAAAGGGTGTGACCAAAACAAACTGCACAGGGTCACAGTACCTTTATGTGGCTGATACCGAAGTGGCCGAGAGAGACTTGCTTTGAGATCAAATGTCTTCTTTGCGCTTGTGGGTTCTGCAGATTGAGCTCCAAACTTGAAGGGGGTAAGAACTACAAAAGGCATCAAGATACCATAATTACAGTAGCAAGAGCATTAATGTACACAGAAAGTTGGAAAGTGCCTGTGAAGACCACACTACAATTATCAAGACCAAAGAGCCATTAAATATCACTGCTGCTACCTCTAAAGATGGAATTGCACAAACAGCTTACTTGAAATACAGAGCTTCCAGGTCTGGAGAGGGCAAGAATTGTAGAGTACTGGTCCTTTTGCTATGCTTATGCTATGGAAGAGCACATACAGCTTCATGTGTTTCTCTATACTTATTTGGAACCAAGTGGTTTTTCACATTAAGAAAGAAGCATTATTTTGAAATAGGCCAGCTTCAGATCAGCATGGAAACTTTGCTTGTCCCTTTAAAAACATTAATATAGTTATACAGCAAACCAGGCAGCTCTGGGTTCTTGACCTGTGCAAATGTCCCTGTGATGCTAATGGTGTCAATGGCTGGATAGCAGAGCTGTGCTGCTGCAGAGATAGTTAGTAATCAAAGACTTCTGATTTTTCTTAGTTTTAGTTCCTGAGTTGATCAGGGTGCGGAGGCTAACAACAGGTTGTCCTAAAGCACAGCTAGACACTTAATGCATGCTAACTCCACAAGGAGAATGAGACCTCTGAGAAGGTGTCAGGAACTCTCACTGCAGACAGGGTGTCCCTGTATCTGCTATATTAATCTTTTGCTATGTAGTCCCTAAAGATCTAGAAGATTTTCTATCCTCTTTTCTCTAGGTAGCTAGGTACCATATGTTTAAGTCATGGCACCTAAACATTTTAGTCAAACCACTGGAAAACAAAGGAAACAAAGAAAATACTGCAGTTTCTGAAGATTCAGTCATAAATTAGAGAATTATGTTAATACCTGGGTCTACATGATACTTGGTTGTTAAAAATCTATATAATTCAGAAAGACAAAAATCTTGATCTGAAAGAGCCATCCACTTTACCCTTTGATGCAGTGAGATCATTATTTCTTGCATTTCCCTTACTGTTCTTCTGACTTAATAGTTTGCAGCTCTTTTGAGTGTCAGGTGTGCAGATCTCCTCCATGTATGGAGACATTCTAGATGGTGTCTTGGTAAGAGACCGTTTGTGCTCATTATCTTTTGTGGTTTCCGAGAACCTGAAAGTTATTAGAAATAAGAAGACAGATTTAGTCACCTACAAGGAATGCAAGCAACGTGCCAGAATACAGAAGGTTCTGCACACTACTTGTAATAAAAGTAGAAAGATTTACTGTGTGAAAGACGTTCACAGCTTATGCAAAACGGCTCTAAAATACCTTGCTGTGTAACAGTTTACGTTTCAAGCCAGCATCAATAGCAGTAATATTAAAAACTACAAAGAACTGACTTTCTTGTTATTTTGGAAAGCAAATATATTTGGATGCAATAAGCTAGTAGATTTCTCCACCAACAGAGATGACTTACTATAGATCTGGATTCTGTTGTAAAATATTGCATATTTCATTAGTTTTAAAATGGAAATTAAGAAAAACTGAAAGATGATTAACAATTCTAAAAGCTGAAGACCTACAAGAGAAAGAAGCTAGAAATTTTAAAATTCACAAGTTACCTGTATACCAAGACACACACATTCTGTAATGTGTGTATATATGCATTTTTAATGACTATCTGTGAATATATATATATGTGCATACATAAAATTGAAAATCTTGCATGAAGTAGCACCCTTATCAAAAAGACACTGAGAATAAACTAAAAGCTTGCAAGATTTAGAAAGACTGGGAATAAATGTTGAAGAAAGCTGTATTTTGTGGGCAAGCAAGTTTATGATGAAGTACAGCTTGCAAGATCCACCACAGTGCAACTTTGGAACAATGGGATGGAAGCAAATATTAAAAGTAATGTTTTGGTTTACATATTGCTAGGAATCAGTTAGAGCTGCAGTAGAGACATCAAAGCTCATTCAAGAGGACACTAGAGGCAGTGTATTTTTTTTTCATTTGTTTTCTATTGAAATCAAAAAGAGGGTATTTGAAGTAAAAATAAAGCCACTAAGTTTGTAAACTTGATTTTGACCTCTGAACAGCAAAAGACCTGCATTCCAAAGTCACATAATTATATATTATCAGATACCAATATGAGAAGTTGCATTATCCGACTTAAGAACAACAATCCCACACATACTTTATTCAGGGACAAAAAAAAGCCCCAGCAGCCATGATCTCGGCATGCAAAAGTTGAAAACTGAAGGTCATGCAAGAAAACAAAAGTAACACAACCATGGCCTGTGAACAACCATGTATTGTTAGCAAAGGGACAATGTCTAATCAGAACTTCAGTTGCTGTGCACAGTTTAGTAAACTGATTAAAGTCAAAATTAGTATAATAGTTAGAAATCAATAAAGAAATAGTAGAAGTAAGGGCTTTCACTACAAAGAAATCCAAGCAAAAGGACATTTATCAATAGAATACCATAAGGACTGTCCTTTTGATTCCTTCTTTTAAAAAGTTTCTTCATCAAGACTTTAGGAAAATTACAAATATGCTAATAAAATGTACTGAAAACAGAAGTTCATGAAGCATTAACATTAACACTAATAGTGAATTAGATTACTGTGGAGGAATGATGACATACACATGATGTTCTAAAAGGAAAACGAGATGGGGTATAATAGCCTTGAGTAAGAGATCATTCATTTAGCAACAATTCCTGATGACTTTCTGGTGTCAACTTGGTTCCCATCTGCTAGAAACAATTTGCTTATAGTAGTCAACAAGATGACCCCTGCTGTGACATTGAAGGGGGGGAGAAAGTAGAGCACAAAAGGAAGAAAGTACCTAAAAACCCCAAATAATGAGTCCATTGCAGGACTCACCTGGAATACTGAATAGAGTTCTGATTAAAAAAATTTGAAGATAAATTAATTCAGCTAAGCAGAAACTATTAGGTTGCCTGGCAAAATGGAAAACCTAACATAGTAAGAGAAGAAAAATAATTTGCTTGATAGGTTTGGCAGAATGAAAGCCAAGATTTGAGATTCCTCTAACAGACATAAAAATAAAGAATGAAGATAGTAACAGCAAAGTTTAAACCAGCCACAAAGCCAGGCTGAAAGTTAGTAATCAGAATTAGTCTTGCATAGTTCATGTTTGGAAGAGAAATAATGTAGTAAAAATCACAATCGGTGTTGATTATTCATGTGTATCATGTCACATGACTTGCTGGTAGCTTTGGTTTGTTCTTTTTACCTGACATTCATTTTGGATGTTGAAAGTACAGAAGGATTAAATGAAGATTTCTGGGATAAAATACTCCGATTAGCAGCATTCAGAGAATTGCGTGGTGAGCACCGGAGGTTACTAGGAGTGCGGGTGTTGGAGAATCTACCTCTTTCTGGATCTGGGCTGAATAAAAATCTTTTGCCACTGGCTTGTTTCTAGGGAAAAGCAAATTATAAGTTACCAGACTGCTGAAATTTTATCTAAAAAGCCAAGAGGAAGGGAAAACAAACAGTGAATCAGAAGTATATGACCTGATCATTTTTTTCCCTTTTCCCCCCCCCTTTAAAAGCGTATTTTAAATATAAGTAGTTTTAATATTATTAAACTGACCTGACAACACATACCTTAGAATGTGGAGTGTCTTTTTCTGATGCTCTTAAGGGATTTGATTTTTTGGTCAGCACCTGCCAATAGCAATTTGTCTGAAGAATACATTGATACGATATACATAATTTTAAAAAATAAATTTAGTGTTCAGGAGTTTCAGTGTTACTATCTGACAGGGACCTGGCAGTGCTAGGGTAACCAACCTGAACGGACATATTCATTCATCCATTCTTTGATACATTACTGTCACTTATTTAGGCTCTGCTGCACTTTGTGAGATGCCCTGTTAGCAGCTTTCAGGGATGTGAGAGTGAAATACAAGAACTGAGAGCAACTTATATTGCATGTATTTTAAAGGCGAGTCATATGCAGCCACTGAACAATAGTTCAGGCACAAAAGAGAAACTTAATATTTAATTCCTGCTCTTTGAAAAATGACCTATCCCCTTGGTTAATTTCTGCAGCAATTCAAACAGCTGTAAACAAAAGTTCCAGGAAATCTTTCACAAAAGTAGTTGTGACAATTATTTTTACTCAAAACCAGCAACTTAGTTGTTGGTTTCCACAGCTCGACACTGTTAACTTGTAAAAACTTGTATAGTTATGTAAGTTATATTCAAATAAATATATATAACTAGTTATGTAAGACTACAGTTAAATTTCATTGGTTATAACATTCCACTGCATGTTCACATGACCAGCTACTTACTGATCTAAAGAGACCTTATAGGACTTTTACAGAGAGGCCCTGTCAATAAATGAATATGCCAGCAATTAGGGTATCTTCCTGTGTTATTTCTTACCTTGATTGCGCTGAGAGAACCACTGCAGTTTTCATTCAGTTTTTTCTTCCTTTCAATGTAGTCTGCAATAGACTCCATTTTCTCGAACTGAGCCTCGTGCAACTTTTTAAAGTCTAAGATGTTCCAAAAATAAGATTCACAGATCTGATATAGTCCCAGGGAAGTTTAATACTTAATAGGAGAATGTTGCAACACCTGTTGTTACCGCCTCAGAGAAGACAACATGTCCCTTGAATTAAAGGCTGTAGACACAGCTGACCAAACAGGACCAAAATAATCTGTTTCACCAGCTACATGGCCAGTTACCTGGTAATCTGGAGATTATAGAATCATGGTTCGGGTTGGAAGGGATCTTTAAACATCATCTAACCCAACCCCCAAATTCTGCAGTTAAAGAAAATAATAAATTCTTCTAAATTTGAGATGAATTAATGCATGTTAAGAAGTGATGAACATGAGCTAATGCATAGTAGTACAGCACAACCATAGTATTTATAAAGTGAAAACTAAACAAGCAAGAGTAACAGCATGTGTTCCTGTTCTTTGAAAATCATTAGTGCAAGTATAGTATGCAAAAATCACCAAAATGTTCGATAATCTAGTTTTTTAACATATATGCCAGTCATTTACTAGTGTGAATTTACAAGCTGGAATATGTACCTTGAAATGTAACCTTTGGGAAATGTTTTTGTTTGCTTGCTTTTTAAAGAGAAGATATTCTCTTCTTTGAGCAGAAATAGAAATCTGAGAAATTGTAAAAAACTAAGTGAAGTCTCCCTTTACACAGAGAAAACATCTATTTCTAAAGATGGTAGGTTATCTTACTTGGTGTAGTAGCTGTCATTCCTGTTCTTCCAGACCTAGATGCACGGCCTACACGTAAAGGGATCTGCCCTCCTGCAGGATAAGCATCACCTGGTACAGTAAGATTAGACAAAATCATTAGAACTCCTGGAAGACATTTTGAAGTAATCATAGTGGTTTTAAAACATTGTTTCAATATTTGTTTCAAAACACACTTTATCTCCTCTTGTCAATATTAAATGCAGACACTTGTTACTACAGCTATAGGAAGAGATGAGCTCTGTACCAACAGTCAGGAAGAGTGCTACCTCAACCCAAGCATCCCCCACATACTCTATTGCTTTTGTTTTTAAAAAAAACTTTCATAGAAAATCCCAGATTTTTAAGTTAGTTCAAAATTATTGATGGTGTCCCATAAGATTGTCCTTGTAAATTCTATGGAACAAGAAGACTATCCCTGATACAACTTACAGACTACATACACTGAGCCTAACAGAGCAAATGTGGGTGTGTGTGTTACTTGATAGACCCACAATATCAAAAAATTATCAGACTGGGTAGACAAGCTCATTTGTTCATGTCAGCTGCATACACAAAGGAGTGGGGGATAAAGTAATTAATATTTTCAATAGCACCACATTTGAAGGACTGAAAAACGCAACCAGATGAAAAAGTGATCCACTGGAATACATTTAGATACTCCTAGGTAGTTGAAAAATTATAAAGGATTCTGTCTTATGTTCTTTTCTGCTAATCTTACTCCTGGAAAGAAAAAGGTAAAATTGTTCATCTGTAGAAAAAGATAAATGAAGCATGAGGAAGCAAGATCTCTCTTTCTTGCCACTTCTTAAAGACGCCAAGTAACACCTCAAGCGTATTCCAAATGGCACTGATCCTTTTGGAAGTGCAAAACTCAAATATACTCAGATCTCTGAGAACTCCTTCACTAAAAACAAGAATTCTTAAGTCAAAGCCAGCAAAATTCCTACACTGCCGAATTTGTGGACTTGTGTTACAGTATGTTAAACAAGTAACAAACTCAAACCAGACCATTTTTCTTCTGGTATCCCAGAACAAAGTACTGATCAACAGACATGCCACAAAACTCTTTGAAGACACAATAAAGTATACCTTTTGGTTTTACCTTCAAGTAGCACAAATTAAAGTTACTTTTTTCCAATTTTACTTACGTTTATCTCCCCTGCTTTTAGTAGAAGTCTCTGCTTGTTTCTTCTGTTGAGTACCCATCCCTGGACTCTCAATAGCTCTCTTTTCAGTTTTTTGCTTCTTATTTTGGAATACCTTCTGTTCCTTTTTGTGTTCATCCTGAGGCACTTCATTTTCCTTCCTTTCAGAATGCACCTGCAATTTAAGCATACTTTGCTTAAACAGTTTGTTCCAACTGGATATAAAGAAAGGTTGTTGCTCTGAGAACAGTCAGTCAGTGGAACAGATTGCCTGGAGAGTTGCATAGTCTTCATCCTCAGGGGTTTTCAATATCAGATTGGATAAAGCCTTAAGTACTGTGGTCTAACCTCATAGCTGAGTCTGCTTTGATTGAGAGATTGAGCAAGAGATTTTCTAAAGTCCAAACTGAATTAACCTGTGAAATTCTTACCCTGTTGCTTCACAAACTTAGATATATTAGAAAGCTTTTATCTGCATAGCTCTAACATTCTAGTATAAAATTGCCTTTATTGATAAAAGTTAATTATTTGCGAGTATAAATAAATTCACTGGGGATATTACTTTTTACTGTTGTATCTTTGTATACTGTACAATTCTCTAATACTAACAGACTAACACTCCTTATTTTCTCATTTCCCTCGTCTACCTCAGTGAAAGTCTTTCAGACAGTTCTTAGTTTACCTACTACTTGTAAAAAAATTTTTACCTCCATCTCACCTTGAAGCTTACTCTCCCTCAGCCATACAACCCTCACAATAAAAAAATATGAGGTTTAGGCAACTGTGCAACTTCTGCTAGTTTTTTCTGTATCAAAAAAGCGAGAACAGTCTTATTTTAGATAAATTCTGAAACTAGCTTAAGATTCAGAATACTAGAACGAACTAATGAAAGCAGTTCTTACACTCAGATAAAGTGTTTGAAATTGTATAATTGTTAAAGGAACTTATTTTCTTGAAGCAACGACTAGCAAGTAATGCCTGTTTATTATGGGATAGCACATAGTTAAGATGGGCAAAAGTCAGTGCAACAAAGTACAAAAGACCAGTACCAGAATGCTTGCATATGAATTTTTATGTGTGTATACACACACACATACATAAACATATACCAGCTATAAATGGTGGTAGAAAGGAAATCAAGTGTGTTTAAGTTATGCTCAGAGGAAGGGAGGACAGTCAGCACACAAAAGCATGCAATGCAAATCACCTCTTTCTCATCAGAAAGCACTGGGTTTTTTTCACTGGTATTAGTTTCCTCATGGAACTTCCTCTTTTTTCTGGTTATCTTCTTTTGTTTACATCTTTTTGTAATAAAACACACTGAATCAGACATAATTTCCTCCTGATTGCTCAGTTCATCCAATTTAATGGAAGCAGATACACTCTTTACAGGATCCTGTGGCAGAAAAGTACTATAATTGGAAGATATCTGACACAATTATGACACAAACATAAATTAAATACTCCAGGGACAGTTTCAATTTTATTATTGAAAAAAGTATTTCACACAGAGGAAAAACAGTAGCATGCCACTTAACAGCACAGTAATCAAGAAACTGGCACTATCTAGATTCCCCTAAGCATCAAAGATCATTGTTTGGGCACTTTAAATACAATTCCTATGATTGTTTAATCATATCTCATTTCAGTAAGATTATAAAAGCCGATTATTTTATATTTGAAATTTAATTTGCACAATGCCATGACGCTCCCATATTTGTACATTTGTGGAATACTCTTCACCAATAAAAGGAGGGCTCTTTTCACACTCGTGAAAATTTTAAAAAACCTGACACACACCTTTAAAGATTTTTAAGGCATGCACTTAAAGGAAGTTGTATTTTAGGAAAAGCAGATAACAAATTACTTTTTATCAAAAACTTCAAAAATATTGCTACACTCAACAAAATAATTCAGCTTATAGAAAATATTTTTTAAATTTAAGAAAACAATACAAGACAAATAAAGGAAGAAGCACAACTGCATTGCTTTCATTATAGTATTAGTAAATTGTAGTAGATGCAAAATGCTTTCCAGTTAGTATGTAGTCCCCTTCATCTAGGCATGCAAAATGAATAAAATGTTTTTATATTTGGTGCTAAAGAGTGTCTGGAGCCAAACAGGCAAGAAATGAGATTTGTTCAGTGGAAATTAAATGTTAGTGTTCAGAGAGAATAATTTTGTACTGATGCTGAAAAATACATTGTTCATTTTGGAAGCTGAAAGGAAATTAGCCTTTAGTCATAGAGGAGGCCACTTCAAAAATAACATTAGCATATCTATTTCTATCAGTACATGAGTACTTCGAACTAAAAGGAACAAAAAGAAAAAGGTATATCTATTACAGTTCTCATCACAGTCAAAAACACCCTTCAGCACACACCCTGCTCTATTGGTTACAAATTTAGCTTTGTATTTCTTAAAAGCGATGGCTGATTTTTTATCTCTTACCATATTTTCACTTTCTTCTTTTGTCCCTTCAAAGTGTTGCTTCAATGATTGCAACAATTTGTCTGCCTGAAGAGAAGTCAAAACAACACATGAACCAAACAGTCCATTAAGTCATTGAAGAACTGCGTAAGCCCAACCAGCATCCTATAACCTGGTCCAAGAAACAAGCAGAACATTTCCTGAATCCAGCAGAATAAGGCATGCATAGGGCTTCATTCGAGTCAGTCAAATTAGACAAAGTGCTTAAGGCCATAGATAAATACATCACATATTCTCCACAGAGGCACAAAGGCAAATTTCCCCCACTAGGTTTCCCTGATCTGTTTGTTTTTCAGAAGGTAATTAGTTGTTCGAGGAATGAGACAGTTTTAAGCCCTACTGCACAACTGAACTTGAATTAAGATCGTATCAAATTTCTGCAATTGCTTCTGTCTTGCCCATGCTACATGCTGTGAAGAGTTGCCTGGAATATAGCACGCTCACTCATGGAGGTATTGGTGCTACTTCGTTTATTATCTTGAAACAAGCACGGATATAGACAAAGGCATTGTTTACATGACACGCTGGTACACAAGATTGGTTATTTGCTTGTGCTCGCACACCTACTCTAGTTTGCTATAGGCTGTAAGTTTCTAGCTTCGATTTACTGGCATTAGCTAAGGCTTTCCATATCTTGTTTTACCTCCCCTACGTTGCTTACAGTCTTGGCTCTTGTTCCTCTTTATCTCTTGTCAAGGACACTTCAGTCGGTAACACAGGCTGGATTGTGCAAATACGTTCCAATTATATGGCCTTGCTCTGCAAGCCATTCTTCTATAACATGCAAAGCATTCTTTTCATCCCTCGCATACATTCAGCAGTAATAGTAATAAAATAACAATGAAAATACGCCATTAATAATTCAGATTATGAATGACTCCTAAACACCTGATTGGAAAGGTCAGCATAAAATGAAACTAAATACTCCAAAATTAACACTCCCAGAACAATTCTTAGTCCTGTGAGGACAGAAAACTGCCTTGTCCACCCAAGTTGTGGCTCTTTCTTTTAAAGCTTTATGACTCCTTCATTGCTGGCAGCGGCTGCCAGGAGAGGCCAGGCCGTGTCACACACGCACCTGCAGCTTCGAGCAGGAGACTGGGGCGTCCTTAAACTTTTCGCCCTTAACCGCGACTGCCAAACGCGCCCTCTCCTCCCTTAAGGTGCCCTGTTGTAACTAATCCTTCGAGTTGAAAAAAAACCCCAACCAACCACAACTACTCCGTACTGAGGGCAAACGGCGCGGGGACACCGGCGGGGGGAGACAGCCCGTACCCAGGGCTGGGAGAGGAGGGGGCAGCCTCCCCTTCTCGATGCCCGGGGGACACCGGAGTCCCTCACCACCCTCCTCCCCAAGTACTTTTTGCCCACATCCCGGACAGCAGCACAGCCTCCCGAGGCACCCCAGCGCGAAGCCACCGCCGCCAGCGTCGCTCCAGACGCGGGAGTGGGCAGCGGCTGCGATGCCCAAACCGAGCGCACCGCCCGCAGGCCGCGTTCCCGCGGCTCACGGCCGGGCACAGGGGCAGCCCCAGAACCCGGAGCTTCCCAAGCACCACTCCCGCCCAGCCTCCCCCATCTCACCCGGAGGTTCGCCTTCAGCCCGGCGGCCTTGGCAATGTGCTGGAGCTCGGCGTATTTCAGTGCCTCCAGGGGCTGCAGCGAAAGGAGCGCCATGACAGGAGCACCGACCGACAGTCGCTGCCCGCCGCGCGCCCAACCGACAGCGCTCGCACCGCCCCCACCGTTCGAACTGACCCGCCGCGCCAGCCCATTGGCTGGCCCAGGAAAAGAGGCGGGGCGCAAAGGGGCGGGGCGTGGTAACCGTCAATGGCAGCGCATTCTGCTTTTGGTACTTATTTTCGAGCGCGATGAGGCGTTCCCGGAAGGGAAAGGCTCGCGCTGTGTAGCCTTCTGCCCAATAGCCTCGGGCAGCGAGGATTGACGTGTCCACTGCCCAATGGCAACGCAGATCACCAACCGCGCTCCAATCGCGAGGCTCGGAGGGCGGGCGGCGGGCTCGAAAGCTGGGCGGGAGGAGATGGCGGTGCGGCGGCAGCTGCAGGAGCTTTTCCAGCGCCCGCAGCCGGTTGGGGCCATCGTGGTGGAGCGGGCGCCCCCCTCCGCCGCTACCGCTTGGGTCCCCCTGTCGCCGCCGCCGCCGTCTTCTTTGCCGCCGGCCCCAGTGCCAGCGTCGCCCCTGCGGCGGCAGCCGCCGGATCTGTTCCAGGACCCGCAGTCCGTCGGGGCCATCGTGGTGGAGCGGGCGCCCACCGCTACCGCTTGGGTCCCTCTGTCGCCGCCGCCGTCGTCTTCTTTGCCGCCAGCCCCGGTGCCAGCGTCTCCGCCGCGGCGGCAGGGTCCGCTGCCGGAGGAGAGCGCCGTGTTCCACTGCCGCGGTTGCTGGACAGTGCTGGGGGACTCGCTGCAGCTGTGCGGGCAAGAGCCGCCGGGGCTCAGCGTCCTCATCTGCTTCAGTCAGTGCCTCGTCGGGGCGGGGGGGGGGCCGAGGACGCGCCGCTGCCCCGCGCGGGCCTCGGGGCGGGCAGTGGTGGCCGGGCTGGGGTTGCTCTGGGGGCACTCGGCTGCAGCGCGTCTCTCTCCCTTTCTCCCCAGAAGTCACCAGCGATGTGACTTGGGAGGATTCGCTGTTGGTCGGCCTTGAGGGAGCCCTCCTGGGATGGTGCGTAGTTCCTGCTCTTGGCATCGGGCCTGCCGTGAGTGGCCGCCGCGGTAAATCGTGCGGGCGAAGCCGGGCTCTGGCAAGGCCGGGAGCCGGGAGCTCCCCCGGCTTGTGCGCGGAGGGTTCTCAAGGGCTTGGAAAAGTGACATCTGTGCCCCAGTTTCACCCCTTCGGATGGAGAAACCTTTTGTAGGGATGTAGTTTTCACTTGAAATCAAAAGTTTTTCTGCTCTAACCTCTGAGGGTGGAGAGAAACATTTGAGCAATGCAGTAAAAGACAGCTTAATTTGTAGGTCCATTTCTTCCCTTCCCTAAAAGGTCTCTTACTTAAATTAAAACATCCCTGGGTTTTGTTTGGGTTTAGTGGGGATTTTTGGTTTGGTTTGGGTTTGGGTTTTTTTGGAGGGGGGGGGGAGGTGGCTTTTAGTTGGTTGGTTTTTCTAGTAGTGAAAATTAAAAACTTGTACTGCCCTATCCATAAATGTAGTGTTAACAAGAGGTTTGGTAACTCAGTCTAATGGAAAAGATGTAAAATGTCATCTGGGGGCTCACAGAACCAGTAGTTTGTTTAAATGATGTTTAAAGGGTGTTTTACAAACTGTAAGGACCGGGAACTTTTTCAGTATAAGACTGGCTCTTTTTTTTTACTTTTCTCCCTGCCTCTCTCTCTGCATGGGACAACAATCTCTTTTATTAGAAAGAATTATCACCTGGCACATGCATTGTTTTATCAGTTAAATCATGTTTGAGTAGTATAGTCTAAACCACTCTGTGATGATAATAAGATGTGCATTTTCTTCCTTAATTCCAACTTTACTTATTAGAGAGATTACTTCTTTCACAACATGCCCAACTTCTTATGGTTATGTTATTTTTGAACGTATTCTTTTAAGGAGAAGGTATTATTATGTCTCAGATTTTGCCCCAGTAGAACTGAAGATTTGATGTCCTCTGACAAACATGCAGCATCTATGGTTTCAAAAGCTTCTGTTTAAGAATACTTTTCCCTTTTTCCTTTTAGTGCTTATTATTTATTATCCTGTCGGTCATGTGGCTTGGCCGTGGGCTTCATTCTTTATTCTTCTGCCAGTGATCTGGCATATCTCCGAGGTTTGTTCTGTTTCTTCAAGGAGAGCATCATCTGGTGAGTACACTGTATTCTTATGGTCAGTGACTTCACAGGTAGTTTTAAGTTGTTGTACAATTATCGACAGCTAAAAAAAGTGGTTTGACTTTTGTCTGAGAACACTGGTGTGGGATTTTAATAGCCTTGATGTCTAAATTGTTGTGTTGATGTGAATCCATTTGATTCGCTTTGCACCTCTTGAGTGTCCTCGTGTAATGTAAGAGTTTAAATTTAGTTGTGTGGAATACTGAAATTTCCTTCAGTTCCATATTCATTTAGCTAATGTAAGGTATCAGAGTGGTTCCATGATAGGTTGAGGACTTGACTACAGAAGCTGTAAATTATTTATAGCCGGTGATGAGAGGATCTGATTTCAAAGTAAAATCGTTATGAGTATTTTCATAATTATTGATTACTTTTGGCAACCACCTTTTATCTGCTTTAAAATCAGATTAAATCATCTGTTTAAATAATGAATGCAACTATGTGTTTTTTAAGTCTTTTTCTTGTGGTTTTTTTCCCTTTCCTCTTTTGTTTTCCAGTTACCTCTTAAAAAACCAAATGATTATAGAAGCTTCTAAGGTGAATTTTCCTGCTGTGACCTTAAAGGAACAAATACACAAAGTAAGATATCTGCATTAATTGAAAATTCTTTTAAAATGCTGATAAGTTTTGGACATTAGTTCAAAAACATTGATACAAATGTGGTGTTTTAATGTGCCTAAGATTGAGAAAATGCTGCCTTATATGACAGTAACTGACTCAATGCATGAGGCATGGAACATTTTCCAAGACCCCTGATCTGCAGAACATACCCAGTTCTAGCTAAATTTTGGCAAAAAATTGTTATCCTTTTCTTTCTATACCTTACAAAGAAAAAAATCCCAAGAATTGTTTGTACAGACTTGGCCTAAGTATTACTACTTATGTTGAAGAATTTTTTAAATAGTAATTTTTTTATTTGAAAGGGATTTTTAAAGTTATATTTTTATGTCTGTGTAAGCACAAAACAGCATGGCAGTATTTGTAGTTTGAGATAACACCAGGACCTCCCTTCTGTTTTGGTAATCAAATTGGATGTTCTTATTTGTAACCTGATTTGTTGTTATGTTAGTTAATTCCCTGTCTGTTAGCTCATATAAAGTTACTGTGTGTAGGAGACAGCCAGCGTACCCAGTATTTATGTGCTTACTTGTTCCTTATTTCTTTTTTTGGGTTTCTTTGAGTTTAGACTTTAGTTTATCGTCTAATGGGCTTTTGACATTTCTTAAGTTTCGTCCTCTTTCAGGTCATCTTCCAGTGTCCATAAGATCAGTGTTTTTAC
Organism: Pardalotus punctatus; assembly: GCA_013400915.1. Classification (NCBI taxonomy): domain Eukaryota; kingdom Metazoa; phylum Chordata; class Aves; order Passeriformes; family Pardalotidae; genus Pardalotus; species Pardalotus punctatus. The sequence continues at coordinate 40,256 of VZTX01009156.1, read as the reverse complement.
AGGTCAAGTGAGGCTAAGATGCAAAAATTTTATCCAGGCAAAACTTTTAAAGTTGAGATGTGATTTAGTAAAAACACATGACTGAAGTAAAAATAAGATAATATTTCATTGTAAATACAAATTATGTGACTGGAGAGTTTGCTTGTTGACTAGAACAAGCTCAAGCATCTGGCCTTTGCTTTTTGAGACATAATGTCCATGTGTATTCCTAAGCTAATGATGAAACAATTTGTCCAGATATTGTCAAAGAAGGTCTTTGGCTGTGTGAAGACTTGTAATGAGTTGTAAACTAGGAAAGATCAGATTCATCATAGTAAAACTCCAGCAACTCCATCTCCTTAAATAGTTATTTCCATTGTGTCCCTGGAAGGGCTGATATTGGCACACATTCATCCATCTCCAGTTTGTAGTGCAGCCCTCTGATTTGGGTGCTGGTTTTGTCTGTACTAAACATGTAGTATAGAGATCAAGCCCTCTATATTTTTCCATCTTGAAAGTGAGCTGCTCTTTAGCCACTGAAAGTCGGGTACAGGTCATTCAAAGATCCAGTGTTAGGACATTTTTTGCTAATTTTAATACTCTTATTTCTCTTTTTTTCTAGGTGAAAGAAAAGCTTGTGGAGTTCCACGGTCGCCTAGATTTGGTGATGAAGAAGCTGGAGAAACTAGAACAAAATAGTTATGTAACAGAATTGCAAAACGCTTCGTAAGATCCATACCTACTGCCAGGATATATAAAAGTTAATGCCAACTAATAGCCATTTTCAAGAACTGCTGGAGTTGTTTCTGTATCTGCTGAGTTTCATCGTTATGATGAAATAATGCACCAGAATGGGTTTTAGTGTTGATCTGTCACCTTATCTGTGTTTGGAAGGAACTGATGATGAAGTGCATCCCGTCAGGGGAACACCTGAAAATCTGACATACTGAAGTTATGCTTGGAAGACTCAATAGCTTACTCGTGCAGCATGTCACTCTCTAAGGCTGTATAGCTGTGACTGGTTTTTTCTAATGGCTTCAGGGTGAAAATCACCCTTTGAAATACTGAAGTCAGGTTTCTGGACCTATACCAAATGTACTAACAAGGTGATGAGATTCAAGTGCTGCTATTACAAATTGAACATTCTTAGAGATCTAGAGTTCTTGTCCTACCTTTTAATACAAATACAATGTTAGTAGCAGCAAATTTTTAGTTAAGTGGCTCATTAACTACATCTCATATGTCAACCACTGCTAAATGGACTCCTTAGTTTTGAAATAGTGGAATTGTTTTTAGATTTGCTTGTGTGTGTTGCCTGCAAAAGTAGGAGACTACCATGTCATGGATGCTGTACAGTGTTCTTAGTGCATGAATCTGGATGGGACCATGCAGGCAGGAACACAAGGTTTTGGATTTCAATGAAAGGGCAACCCACCTGCCTGCCAAGTGTGCTGGAGCCCCATGGCTGCACAGGACTGAGTCAGAATTCTGCCAGCTAAGGCTGTGAGCAACTGCCTTGAACAGATTTGAACTGTGAAACCAAGGAACAGTCTTCTGCCTAATTGTGGGAACACTGCTCTGCTGAAGTTATGATTTGCCTAAAGAATACCTAATGGGTACTCATTCCTCATTGGCATTTCTCTCTGTTGCAAATTGGTTCTGCTTATTTCCAGACATTTAGAAAATAGTTCTACAGAAAAGAAAAGGCACTTACCCTTTGTTATTAGAACAGAATATCCCTAATTCCTGTTTGTTGGAAGATTAACGGTCCTTTTCCTCTCCTTTTTGCTGCCTAAAAGGCTAATGTTTTTCCCTAATGGAGAGTTTAGTAGTTGTCTGTAGCAGTCTCCAGAGGATTCTATTTACTTGATCACCTTAATTCCAATGATGCAAATTGCCTTCTACTTCCATATGTATGTATGATGTACAGGTTGCATACCTCATTGCTGCTGCTGTCAGTCCTCCCTGTGTTTTGTCTTATTTGTAAAATAACTCATAATGGGCTTGGGGCAGAGGGGACAAAACTCACTGTAAGGCACCTCAGAGGTTTGAGGTGGGCATTTAGGCTACTACTAATGTTCACTGTACTGCTTTTTGTTTGGGAGTTCCATATGGTCTCATTTCGTTGTGATAAGGAGAACCATAGAACATCAACAGTCATTCTGCAGGGAGAGGAGGGGCGCTCACAAATTCTAATACCACCTTTGTATTACTTCCTAAGTGACAGTGCTTGAGTTGTTGCATCAGTCTAAGAAATGTGACTGATAGTGGGACTGTTTGCTTTTGCCCTTTCATTCCAGTTTCTGCACTGAGACTGTTTCTTGTTATAGACTTTACATCTTTACTATGAATAGTAGTGCTAAATTGGTTCGCTTCATTAGTGTTGACCCCTAGAAGAAAAAGCTGTCAGTTACATTTTTGTATTAAAGTTGTAAAGAAGGAACTTCTTAAATAAAAGCTGAAATTCATATTGTGCAAATCATTGCCAATATCATGTGAGTCTTACGCCTACTTCTTTTCCTTTGATTATGTTTGCAGAAAGAAAAACATCACTTTATCTTGCTTGGGTCCCAGTTTCTTATGAAGCATTAAAGTGATGGTTCCTCAAGTTACATTACTTGGCATTAATTCAAACAAATAATGAGGATGTGCTGAAGAACAGCTGGTAAATTTTTAAACTACATTTCAGTAACCCTTGAAACTGGGAGGACCTCTGCTAACCACCTAAGAAATTTTTCAGAAATATAGTTACCAAAACAATAAACGTTGTAACAGTTTTCTGAGGGGCCTGTTACTTTTAGGCAATCAATAGAAGCAACAGAGAGGTTCTGCTACCCTCTAAAACAACCCTTGATGCTCTTAACTGATAAATTACGCATCTTAGAATGAGTGGAATAACAATTTTTGTTTAGTTGCTGTCTGAGTCAGAGGCTCTTGTCCCTGAGATCTGCTGGGACAGCTGGCCCCAAAGCAGACAACCCAGCATATAGGAATTCAGCTCAAATTGCTAAGTTTTGATAAAGCTACATCAAGTACACCGTGGAAGTGGAATGGAGGGTATAGTAAGTTGATTAGTTTGTCTTCTGAACAGATGACACATCCAGTTTTAGTGCATTCTCAGCCTGTGCTGCTTTATTGCTAAAAAAATTTGTATACAGGTGCAGAGTTTCCAGGTTCATTTTTAAACAGTTCCTCTTTACAGTGTCAAAAGAATAAAATCTTATCTTGAAATCCTCAAAGATGCATAGATATAAAAGCAAGCTGCCTTTTGGAAAAACATCAGAATTTGCAGGGAGACATTCTTTCATTGTTACCATGTAAAACGTGTGCAATGGGAGTACATAGTTCATAGTCACCAGTGATTTCCTCCACTAATCCATGCAAGAATGCTATCAGAAGTTCAGTATAAGTATTTTATAACCTATTATTAAGTCGTAAGGTAATGTTTAGGAATTTATACCTAATACTTCTCCTTTGCTATTATAATTTTCAAAAGGAAGATAACTTCACTGACATCCTGAAGTAGCTTATTCCCTAGATTATACTGAAGGGAAATACAAAGGATACAATGGCTTACTCATTACAAAAAAAAAATATTTAACAGACTTTAAAACCATGCATAGTGTTCTAAAGAATTAAGAATGACTATGGTTAACTGCTAGGCTAAACTTGTCTTACAAAGTTTCTTGTTGCTTGAAGAAGTTGGCTCAAAGACTTTAATTCAGTCTCACTTGTGATACCATAGAATAGTTATCTTCTCTTACAATATTCTTATCTTCCTTTGGCAATTCTTACATATCTAAAAAGAGAATTCATGGGAAAAAACACAACTCCCCTTCTAATCCCAAATCCCGGTGCTTTATGAATGGTTGGCTATGAAGTATGAACAGGAGTTAACTTGACACACAATTTCTTCCTCCAAGATACTTCTTTCTACTTAAGTGAGAGGACTGAGCCTCTGTACATGGAGAAGTGTTCTGCACAAGTTAAGCCCACTTACAAAATTAAGCTAAGCTACAAGTATGGAATTCTGCAGTAACAAGCTAGTATTCTACATGTTTAAGTACAAGTTTAAACTTGGAAAAGTATTAGTGATGTAGGCTATGCCACCCATTCTCTTGTTTTCAAACTGCCAGCAGAAATTGACTGCATTATCCACTAAGAGACTTGGATTACAGAGAACATGCTAAGAGTTTACAGAAAGATGGCACCCAAATTCCCTTTTATTTAGTAAGCGAAATAAAGAAAAAAAGACAATTGCAACCTCTGTTGCAGAAGATAAAGACCTTCAGTGATCAAATCTAATTTTCTAAGAGTTTTTAAAAACCTCTTTAAAGAACTTAAAAAATATACAAGATTACCAGTATTCTCAGGTTCATTCCTGCACATGCCATTATTGCTGGCTGGTACCAGTATGCTTCAGTACAGCTGCCTATGTGGCTAGAGTTACCTGAAAATACTGTCTATTAAAAAGCTATTCAACACCTGAAAAATATGTACTGTGCTTATTAATTTCAGTCTTCTCCAAACAATTTCTCTTACCACACTCAAGCTCAATTACCTACTGTCTGGCAAATACTACACTCAATTTGAGTCTGTGATTTCTGTTACTTTGTTGGCTTGGGTTTTGGGGTGGTTTCTTTGTGTTGTTTTGTGGGTTTGTTTTTTTTCTTTCCCACCCAGTTGCTTCCCCTGCACTGTGTAAGAAACTCTGCACCCTTTTCCTTGCTACAGCTGCAGCAGGTGAGAAACCTCATCTCGCCTCTAAACATGCTTAGTTCATGCCCTGCTTTTTACATGCTCAGGACACTGGTATGAACCAGACGAGGTTATAAAGGCGAGTTCTGCTGATCTTGGTTCCTGATTTACAGTTTTGGTGCCATGCTTCTGTCCCTATCTATACATTCTGCCCCCTTCTCTACAGAGGCAGCACATTCTCTAAAAAAACCCGAAATTTGAGAATCAAAGCAGGAAGTTCAAGCTATTGGTATATTAATTCCTATTGCTTCATTATGTATGAATGCATATCTCAATTTACTGGTAATAACTACATTACACTAGACATTTTGAATCATGCATAATTAGAATACTAGCTCTAAGATTTGGTTTGTGGGCCTGTGCCGCTTTCCTTCAGTTTCTCCATGCAGTTCTTCATGCCTAAGGCATTACAAACTATCTGCCTTTTATGTGACCTGCAAACACGCTCATTTGGAGGGGAAGTGGAGAGAAGCAGACAGGATTTACATAGGACACACTGAACAGTAAGTTACCTTCTATCTTTAACTTTAGATGGGGTAAAGTCTTGGAAATCTGTCTATATTATAACCCAGTACATAGGCTCAGAGACAGAAACACGCTCTGCTGACATCATGAACACCGACACTTTCTCTAAAATGCAGGAGGAAGTGTAAAGACTGAAAGGGAACAGACATAAGAATCCATGGGTAGTGTTCTGCACTATTCAACAAGACACCCTAGTTCAACTGTCGGCTTTTGTGTGCCAAAGTGCTACAGGGGAAAAATGCTGGATCATTCAGTAAAAGAAATCCAGTGGAATCTAACTTGAACTGCCATTCTGCAGCTCTATACCTGACCAGCAAGCAGGATTATTAGTTTTGGAGGAAGACCAGCCAGTTACCTAAGGATGCAAGAAGCACTAATTTTCAAGATTCATTATACAGCAAAAATTGTTCTATCTTCAGTGTTTTTTCCTTTTCTGCCCCAAAAACCCAGACTACCAGATCTTGACAATGTAATCCTTCTGTAAAGTGTCAGTGTCCTCAAGCTCAGTACAATTTCTTCTCACTCACTACCAGGAAGTCTCTGCAAGACTTTCTTTTTCCTCCTAAATTTGACAATTACCCTCACTTTCAGAAGGTACAATTCTTGAAGGCGCAATTCCCAACACATGTACTGGCTAGACCTTCTGCAGCAGCACTACTGGATATAAAAACAGCATATAGTTGTATCATCTGGGTTTAGTACTGCTAAAGGAGGCACGTCCATACTTGTCACTACACCTTTGATATTGCACACCAAAGTGTGCCAGGATCTAACACTTCTACTTAGGTTTAGAAGCTGTTGAATCAAGGAGTTTGAAGCAAAAGTCATGCCATAGTACAAGAGCTGAAAGGCAAAGGGATTCCTTTTGTTGCTGTGAATAGTAATTTCTAGTCTAGTAGCCCACAGAATTCAGATCATTATAAAAAGCCTGAACTGGGATGTATGTGAAGATAGCTTGCCTGGCCTACATCAGTCTTTATTTCCACGCCCCTTTTCTGAATGGATATACCCTTGATGAATTTTGTTCAGCCACAAAGTTCATAGTTCTGAAGCATGAATATGACTTTGTTTTCATTATTATTTCATTATTATGTCAATGTACTTGCTGACCACAGACCAGGGTAAATTTATAATTTCTCCAATAATCAGAGCACAATCAAATTAAGGTCCCCAATGGCCAGCTTCCAATTTTATCAGAAGTTCAATAGTTGGAATTTAAGCTGATTACAACCTTTCAGATCAATTAGCTTTCCATATGCATATTATTACTTATTAGCCAACACTTAATTTAGACATTCTCCCGCTTATCCTGTTACTTTATATTGTAAAAATGCTCACAGCACCCACAGTTCCATTGTCAATTTACGAAGAGCCAAAGTGCTTCACTCCCATGCTTTAAAAACACAAGAAGCTTCCATTAAGCTCTAAGTCACAGTCTAAATTCCTTCAGCTTTCCAGAAGAAATCCAGCCAGATTGATCTGAACCTCTGATGAAATAATTCAGAATACATTACTATCTGTTGGGCCATACTGTGTCTGTAGACTAGGTATCTACACTGAAAAGTGTCAACTAGGAACATTTTATAACTCCGGTGGCTCTTTTATACAACCCCTTGATAGCAAATAACTTGTTTGGTGCAGATCTACAGGTGTAGATCAACAACCCTTTGTGTTAACAGAGGCTTCACAGTACTTTCCTCTGCAAAACTTCACACATCAACTGATATTAATTAAGATTTGAAGCAGTGTTTAGCAAAGTTGAAACTATTTTCTGCTGCAACATTTTTAGAATTCTACAGTTGTGCTTGGCATGTACAAATGTTTGGAGTGTCAAGTGCTCCTTTTATTATTTAAAGACTATCTCAGACTGGTCTTTATAAACAACTCCAAGTACAGTATTTGGAAAGGTTTAGTTTCTCAGAGAAACAGAGCAAGTGCTAGGCTAGAAAAAAAGCAAAAAAATACAGGGAAACTTCAGCTATCCTTTCAAAAAGAACTGTCTGCCCTTCCCCCAGCACTCACTAACAGTGCTTCAGACATGTGGCAAAGCTATTTTTTCTTTTTTTATATATATATATATATCTCAAGTTCATTAACTTAGTATTCAAGTGCCAAATTCCCTCCAATGAGAGGAACATAAGAAGAATTTACTCTTCTTCTCAGGAAGACTCTTCACACAACTCCCTGCAGCACAGAGCGCCACAAACTTATTTGGTTATTACCCACTTACCCTACTGTACAGTCTTCCTAATGCAAGTTATTTACTATCACATGCAAAACAGTTATTGCTACTAAAGTTCTATTTTCTTATTAAATCATCTTATGGCTTTGTTTGCATCAGGGATTCTTCCCCCTACATACTGTGCTATTTTGCATTCCAGTTTCAGAGGTATTTTTCAATTGATTCTCCCAAGCGCTAAACTACTTTATTCAATGGTACAGCTATGTCCATTTTAGAATTGAACCTGACTCTTAGCACAGGTCCCCCAGAGCTCCGCTGTAAATGGCCCACCTGTCCAATTTTCTCAGAAAATTTATTAGATGCAGAGGGTTGTTTGGTTGGTTTTGTTGGGTTTTTTTTTCCCTGTTACATACATTAACTCTGCCTGGATTACTGCCACTGCACAGAAGTACATGCTTCTTGATTAATTAATTTAAAGATATATTGTACCAAAATTACAAAACCAAGCTACCCATTCCCTCCCTCCCCCTAATGGCCATTTACAGGCAGGTCTCAGGAAAAAAAGATGCAGTATCCTCTCTAAGCTGAAAGAGAATTTTGTTCTTGTAAAAGAGAGAAATGGGTGAAGAGCAGCACTGGCACCAAATAAAAGACTTATTCCTAAGAAATCAGAGGATGCCATCCATGGAGCAATGCACATCTCAAGAAACATACCAGTCTTCTATTTGACCAGTCCAAGCTGCCTATTGAGTGCTACATCATTTTCACTTCCCTGGTCTAAACTTTCCTTCTGAAAAAAGCAGAGGGAGAGGCAGAAATCATTAAAATTGAGCTTAGAGCTGGAAAGCAAAACTGGAAGTTACCTAAAATACAAGATATTGAATCCTCAATAATACAGGGGTGGGGAATCCCTGATCCATCGGCTAGAGACAGCCTGCTGCACAGATAGAGTCTGCAACATTGTTCTTCAACAGCTTTTGACCTTATTATAGTCTCTCTTATTAAGATGTATGTAAATGCAGGATCCACCAAAGTTATTGTAAGATTCAATAGGACTTCAGCCAAAAAAGGTTCCCCATTCCTGCAATAATGGATAAAAGTCTTCTATGCATAATTAGTACATCACATTTTGCAACTATTAACTTATCACACAGTGAGGATAATGTTTTACTAGCTATAATAATCATACAGTCAGATCTGAAAAAAAAGCACTACTTAACAGACTTTGTAAATGATCTGAAGGTAACAGAGATGCGTACAGAATGCACACAAACTCCTTAGCATATTCATACTTTTCTGAGTGTATCACTGGATGGGTAATATATGGTTCAATAAAACTGAAAATGGAAGAAAACACCAACAAAAATTAAAAAGAAAAGAATGCCACTGATAGAGATGAGAATTATGGATGTTCGCATACTCTAGCTTACTATTGCAGTTGGACAGACAGACAAATATCGAAAAGTCAACTACAATTCTATGAAGCCCATTAAGTGAATGAGTTCCATTTCTAAGGAGAGCATTGCCTTGTCAAAGGGAGGATACTGCATGTTTAGACCACATTTGTGACGTTTCTATTGTATCCTTTCTAGTGTTAATTACATTATCATCACTGTTTACTAATAAATTTGTCACTCTGAAATTGTAAAAATACTACTAGGCTCATGCACTGATCCTAACATGGCACTACAGTTTGCTACAAAGCACTAATGCTTATGGAACTATACACATCTCAAAATGGAAGACATTGGTGATTTTGTTGTTTTCAAACAACTTGTAACATCATTTTGTCCACAAGTAGTAAAATATATATATGTATATATATATATATGATCTATTGCACATGTCCCTTGTTTTTGTAATCTTTCATATGGGAAGATTTCCAACCAACATAAAGAAAAAGTAGAGCAAGAAAAAGCAAGTCAGATGAAGCAGTATTTCCTAACACAGCAGTTTTTTAACGGTGCCGGCCAGGAAGGTACAGCAATGGGGGTCTTCTGGGCACGCACTATTGGAGTATTACTTCTGTGAAAACCACACATCCTTAACCTAATAAAATCCTGATATTCTAAAATTAAATGTGGAATTAATGCTGCTACATTGTATTGAATAGGAGTAAAAGAAAGAATCAGTAATTCTTCATTTTTGCTATAATGTGGGGTTACAAAATATTGAGTATTATTCCTATAGAAAAAGAAATTAAACAGCTTAAATTATCTGTTCGCTAGTCAGACAAATTCATAATTTTTGTACATGTCCACAGAAAACAAAAATACCTCCTGTCCTCCAAGTATTTTGTCATCAAGCTATGCAGGAAACAACTGCTAACTCTAACATGGGAAGGGTAAGTATGGGCAGAAGGAAGAAAATTCCCAGATCTAAAATCAGACATTTCTTATACCATATACTTCCCAACCACATGTAATCCTCTAAGTATTTTCCATCACTCAGAGATGGACCCTGCTTCTACAGACATCTCCATTAAATCCTATTGGCTTCAACATAAGGCCCTAAAAGGAAGTGTGCTTTTCTAGTTGCCTCCAATGCCAGGAAGTTCAGACCATACTCAGCAAAGAAATCCTAAGTTCTTAAAAGAAGTCAGGCCAAGCTGGTGGTTGCCTCATCAAGATCAATGTTAACTCTTATCACACAGCTCACCACAATGTTACACACAATTTCTGAGCACCTCTCAGCTCACTACAGCTGGTACTACTTTGATAGGCAGCGTCCTGCCCACCACTCTTTAGCTTACGTGTCTGCCCTTTGCTTCATGGAAACAAAAATGGGTAAAGCTGTCATCTTATTGTTACGAAACAGGTCTAAACACAGACATCACTTTGAGGATTACAACCAACATCAACACTTGTCCTCACTCTGCTATGGAACTTGATCCCATAAAATGCCACCACATTTTAGATATTAGAATGCTGCTCTGGCAATCTGTTACTAAGACTGAAGAAGAATTTCAATGGTTTGCTTTTTCAGCCATTTTCAGGCCGTTTGGCTCTCTCCAGCAGTTTTCTAAAAGGAAATACAGAACAAAACAATAAATCCAAAACACCTCCTCAACCATTTTAGTATCTCCCACATTTTAAGCTAGCAAGTCACATTTTCTAAATCACAAGCTTGGAATAAGGTGCACTATGAAGATTTTCAGATTTGAGGTGGAATATAATATATATCCCAGTTCTGGTAGTTTTTTGCCAAAAATCTTACTTGTTACAGATAATCCCACAGCAGGGAGCATGTAAACAATATATGCTCCCATCTCAAAATGACAGAAAACATCCTATATAATCACAAATTATGTAGACAAAGAATCTTGTGTAAACATAAGAACAACCAGATTCTGCCTTAGTTTGGGAAGGAATAATAAGAGCCAGAAAAAGGGCTGTACTAAGTATTTCTGCTCTCAACTCACCCCTCTTACGTGGCTAACATTCCATTCTCTTGGGCCTATTTCTACCTAGATGATGGAAACATACAGGTCCTCTCAGTTCTCAGTCATGAAGCAATCAAAAAGCTGACTCCATCACCAGTAGGAAAAGGTGAAGTTGTGTCAAGGAAGCCAGGTGGATAAACTGCAACTTTACAGCTCTGGTCTATTCCATCCCATCAGAAGCTAATTTCTATAATAAAAAAGATGTTCTGCCCATCTCTTCTACTGTAGAATGGTTTTGTTCCTTTTGATGCTAAGGACTCATAAAAAGCCAGAGAGGAAGGGAATGATTTCATGCAAACCTAGTCATTACCCTGTTACCCCAGAGGCCTCCAAAGCTTCCTTTTTCTTTGTTAAAAATGAAATGGTGCAGAGTAATTTCTTCTTCAGGTAAAAGCTCTTCATATCCTGCACTTACATAGGTTCACACATGCAAATATACATTTTGATCACAGACTGGGATACACAGTATAGACAAGGTGATTCTGCATTTGTTCTTGTGCATCAGCTGCTTTATGTGAGTTGACACCTATCTACAAAGTCAAGCCTGGGACCTGGACTAGAAAACACCTATATGAGATGTCCCCAGCTGTTTGGTAAGTTTCTTCCTCATGTCAGAGCAGAAAATGTTCTGGTTTTCCTGCTTCAACTTTTCATATATGTCAAGTACGTCTGACACAGCCATGCATGCAGACACTTTATCTGCCAGTAATTCCAATTTGACACAGGGAAGTACTTAACCTTCCTGAAATTAAGAAGGAAATACCAGTGAAAAACACCAGATCCCACTTGCATCTGATTACAAAGTATTTCTCATTTCACAACAGAATGTAGAAAGTTGAATGAAGAGCTGGCACAGAAGACATTTTTTTCAGGGAAACAAATGCTGAATTCTGTTACTCTGCTTATGAGTTTTGATAAAACAGTGGGGTACTTCTGTGGGGGAATTCATCTCATGAATCAAATGTTTGGTGAGAAAATTCAAACGGGAAGTGGACAGATCTTTGTTCATTCAGCTCCACGGAAGTCAAGGACAGGTTTTGCTTGCTAGAAGAGAAACATCCACATCTTATACCTTTGATCAAGTAACAGGACCGCCTTCTTGAATGTCAGGAGAGCATCTGGAACCTCAAATTAAAAAAACAGGAAAGGCAGCTTAGTAATCAGAATAAAATACATTCAACATCAAAATGCCCACCGGTTCACTACTTTAAAAGCCTGACTCTTATGGATAAAATTATCTGGTTTCACAAACTGCAATAAACCCTTGGCCTTTAAGATCTTCTATCTAACTTTAGATGTCCATAAACTAGCTAAGGAAATACATCCAAAATGCTGAACTATACACTTACTCAGAAGCGATGCATCTAAAAATACACCATTGTCACTGAGCTGTGGGGCTTCAACTGTGTCTTCAACACAGAGCATGACAACAACAAGGCAGCACCAGAGTGCACATGGCAGAGAGAGCATATTCTGCTCTAGCAGGTCACAGTTCAAAGAGACATCATGAAGTATCACCTAACTAGTTATGAAACTGTCAGTGCTATAGAGGAAAAGAGCATTTAGGACAGTTGTAAGAGCATATACATTAGGTTCTTACTTTTACTCATTTCTCCCCACTTATCCATAGCATAGACAAATTCCAGTAACTCGTCACTGATCTCCTGGCCTTCCACCAGTGACACTCACCTGGTACTACCTAGTCATAGCAGCTGTTAAGACATGATTTTTTGGCATTAACTTTGAAGGTGCACTCCTACATAGCTAGTGCCAGAAATGTTTATTACCATTCTCCTGCACTAAAATAAGACATGTGAAATTGAGAAACAAAAGTAAAAAGAATTTAAAAAAAAAAAATCTTTCTCATACACAAGAACATGAATATAACTGTCCTCTTCCTCTCTTTTCCCTGTCTTTATTTATCTTATTTTAATTACCTTAACCATTTGGTTGATCAAGTTCAGACATAGTCTTTCAGTCACAATTTTCAGCTCCTATGTTAGAAGCACTGCGTAGACCATGAAAATGGAAATATAGTACATCACTATCAATATCTCTCTTGAGTCACTCAAATATTTCAGTTGATCATTGGGTTGACCATCCACGCTGAAACTGTTGGGAAAGTCTTATTCTTACGAAGATGTGGAAAAACAGACCTGGAAAGCTGCAATAAAACATGCCAAAGGTTTGTGACATAGCTGAGAAGAGAATATAGCCCTTTGTTACACACCTTAACTACCAGAACATCTTAATTTCATTCACCAGAAAAAATAAATAAAAACTACTGAAGTTTATTGTAATCCTTAGAAATTCTGAATGCACTTTTTTTCTATTTGATAATTTACATTTGGTTATGTTATCATCCTTCCAATCCTATCATTTAACAAGTAACACTTTTAAGATAACTAGTCCAAGTTAATATAATGACACAATAAGTGACTCTTAGGAGAGCAAACAACATCACAGGACAGGAAATTTATAACTTTCAAAGCATTTATTCTTGTTAGAATATATAATAGTCAAATCAATGTTTCTTTAAGTTGAAGCCTAAGCTGAAAGCTGACACTGCAACAACATTCCAGTTCTCTGAAAGCACACTACAAAAAATAAAATCTCAGTGACAGATTTCTTTGGTCAGGGAAAAGGGAACTAAATCACCTGACAAACTAGACAAGTTTAGTACCTTATATTTAGTACCTAAATAACCTTACAATTGTACTCACCATTATTTTTGATCATTTCAGATCCTCTTCAGTGAGCTTAGAGAGAAAGAGATGAATAAACTAAATTAAATTGGCATTTAGAAAGCTACTCAGATCATGCATAATTATCTGCACAAGACACAAAAGATTAGCTGTATGTTCCATGAACCAGTTACCATTTTTAGACTTTCTGCATAAAACATGCTGATGTTATGATACACTCATCGCCTTTAGTTTATATCAAAAGAATCAGGCCCAAGTACAGAAGACCCAGGACACACAAACTTCAGCTGAGAGCAGGCAGACAATTCAGTTTCACAGGAACTGAGATGGACACATTTTCAGTCCCCAGTAAGACAAGAAACTCTTTCACATTAGTAACAAACTACTGGAGCAAGGATGCCAAGCTGACAACCTAACTGGAAGAATAATGGATTGCTATAAGAAGAACTATCTCATCAAGAACCTACATTATTCAAAATTCCCAGTATCCTCTGCAAAGTATTACTAGCATCCACACTCCTGCACACCACAGCATTTCCACAAGCACCAAGCACCTGGACCTTAAGAAAATCCCCAGTCATCAGACAATCCCTATTTCAAGGTAGTTAGTTACTCTGTTCTCATGTTGTTAGTTCTGACCCTTCCTACCAAAATTTTCTGTCAAGAACCAGCCAAGGACTATGTGAATTTGAGAGACTGAGGAACCATGAGCAAATGCTTCACAAAAGAATTAATTTGAAAAGGAACAGTTACCAGGAGCTCTCCCAAACTGCCCTGTCATAATAGAAACCAATCCAATCTTTGAAAATCTGGGTCTTTTTTCACTTATTCTAAAACTATGAATTAACTAAACCAAACACTAAAGTAAGTCTTATTAGAAAAAGGAAGCAGCTGGTGACACTTAAAGCAACTCCAGAAAAGGAATGGTTCATCCAATACTGAAATTCAGTTAGATTTAACCTATTTTTTTTATTTTAACAAGTTCATTAACTTTGAATGCCCCAGTTTTTAATTACTCTGCCTGATACACTTTCTAGCTGACTTTCATCGATTACATGAGCATATGGTTCACAGTAGTCCAACAGAACTTGCAATTGCAACTGGATATACAGAGGTTACTGAAAATTTGCAGGCACTGAGACTGATGGTGACATTATCAACTCTTCATATAAAAGCTAGTGAACATTACAATGAAAAAAAATACTACTGTTTCATACCTTCCTGAAAATACAATCAATTGATCTGGAGCAAGACATAACTTAAAGCTCACCATTGCCTGCATGATTCCTTCTTCATTAAAAATTCCGAAAATATTATTTTTATTAAGTTTTGCCCTATTGCCTGCTCTTTTTTTTTTGCTCTACTATAACTAAAGATTAGTTTCCATGACCTTTAAATCTCACATTCAGATAGGTGCTTGAAGTTTGCTAACTTCAGGAATTCCAAAGCCAAAAAAAGATTAAGAACTATCTCACAAATAAATTTACCAGCCAAATAGCAATAGTTGTCTTCTCACATATATTAACATACTCCATTACCAATCCACCAGAGGGGCAAAAAAAAAAAAAACAACCAAAAAGTCAGTGTTCTGACATAATCAGCACACTCGAATTGGAGACTATACTAAAATAACACTGTACAGCTACACAACCAACTTCCACTCCATCCCCTGCACTCTGGTTTAAGGTACAACAAAAATTCAGATCCATCAGATCTGACGTTCCAAAATACTATCTCTGCCTCTTACACAGATGCAAATGCTCCAGGAGATGAGCAAAATTAAAAGGTCTCAGAAGATGATTCCTCTTCTCTTGCTTAGAACCTGAGAAGTATGAGGAAGTGAGGAAGAAAAGATCTAGAAACAAGTTTACATAGAAAGACCAAAACACAAAAAAAATTGGAAGTATAGTGCAGACCTATGGAAATCTGGAAAGCAAAATTAGCCCTACATATCACAAGTCCAATAAAGTTTTTCCTATGGCTTAAAAGCTGCCAAATTTAACCTGGAAAGTGGACAATGACAAAAGATTAAATTACAAACACAAAATACAATAGAAAATAGCTTACAGTCCTGCAAAAAAATTAGCTGCCTTCATGCTTTTTTCAATTTCTAGGCAACTTTGAAGCTGCATCTAAATCCAAGCTACATGGCAAGGGCAAGAACTTGTAAGAGAAAGTGTAAGACCGGTGTGACTGGAGAAACAAAGGGTGTGTCTGAGTGTGGAGGCACCAAATGTAACACTGAGCAAGATCTGGGCTCTAAGGGGCTTATGTTAGCAGCACACAGGTTAGCAGGTCACATCCCCCTGCCACTTCAGCAGACACCCAGATCTAGAGACAAAGAACACCGATTATCCACCCAGTCAGGACAATGCAGGACACAGGCCAACGTCACCTCCGAAAGGGTACACAAAGGCATATCTAAAATCTAGTATGGTTGTCAGCCTAGGCAGAGGACAGGAGACAGTAAGGAGCTGTCAGCTAATATCCCTTGTCAACACAGACATCTCAGGCACCGCACACATTCTGCATGAATTTTTTGTTTTACTCTGTATATTTAAAAAAAACACCTTTCCTCTTTTACCAGGTTTCCAACTCACATCTACTACATCGTTGGAACAATGTTGTAACAGTACTTCCTACTGCAGTAGAGAAAACAGAGAAGACTGTTTAAAGACGAGCCTTCTTCTGTGATACATGCACTGTAGGAAATGTGCTCTAAGACTACTGTTCAAGCAAAGGAACAACCCTTCTTCCACATCCTGTTTTAGAAAAATCCTCTTCTTTTTTTTTAATCCTTTGAAGACTATGTAGGCCCTGCATCCTGCACTCACACAACCTCTGGCATGTCAGGACTGCTTTAAAACTCTGCCCTTTTTCTAGTTTTTAAGAATAAATGTGGGAGGTGTTCAAGTGATACTCCAAACTCTTTTACAAAGTCTTCAGTCGGGACTTTTTAGCCTTGGCTGGCCCATGACTTTTGACACCCCTGAAGAAGAGGTGACCCTCACAAGGCGCATAGCCTGTTCATGCAGATTTTCACACTGCAGACTCACAGCACGGTGGGCACGACTGTAGAGCAACGCATATTGATTTGACATACACCGGGGCAACAGTAAATTCTGATTTTATTTTTTGAAGACGCTACTTCTCACAGATCTTGTGCATTGAAAATAATTAAGAATAAATATTAATCCAAATGGATTTCTTACTGCTAAAGTAGTGTACAACTTCACATGAAAGCAAGCTGATTACTTATTATTTTTTAATGATAATATAAAGCAGAATTATCTTTATATGTAGTATGCCAAATACTCTGGCACATTTTAACAATTCATACACGGACATATGTAAGTAGGAATATTCAGCAGTAGCAGCATACTGTACCTTAATGTTATGTTGCTCCTAAGCTATTACTGTTGTAACAAGAGTAGCACACAAAAATTGGTAAAATGTTCCTTAGAAATTTCTCTTATAAGCACCTACTGCCTTCAGAACTAATTGTGACAGACTTGCTTATATTTATTTTGAGTTATTTCTCCAGTTACAAATAACTACTTCATTATTGGGTCACGTGTGCTAACACACCATGTCTCCACAAAATCTAAAGCTGCACTTCTCATTTAGCCACTTCAACCTTTTTCTATTACCTGACATGCAGATTGAAAATGCAGTCACAATTCTATGACAAACTCGAGATTTAAAGAACTGCTATCAAACACAAAACACAAAGAATCTCATGCTAATGACACTAATTCTTTTGCTTTCACTGAGAAGTGTTGATCCCTCCCCCCACTTTGTTTTCTTCAAAATTAAACTAAGTACCATTCTCTAGTACAAAATACCGCAGACAATTTTGAAGAATTCAGGTCATACCCGACCTGCATGGTACTAACCTGGAAAGAAGAGATAGTGGGTTTAGCAATGGTTTCACATGTTTCATGGCGCGTTAAATTCTTTTTACCTTATTATCAACAATCACATGAATTTATAAGGCTAAACCAAATTCCACTATAATCTTTCCACTTTCCATAGAACTTGTTTTGCAGGGTAGATTATTTGTACCTTCTGGTTTTGTCAAACAATTCGGAAGCCATCCCCTTTGTGCACTCCTGTGTAAGCACTATAGACATCATAAAAGGATATAACCATTCAGTTTAGTAGAATTCATTGAGCACACAGATCGCATGAATAATGACGCTAACAGCAGCGTAGCTGTATTCAACGCTATGTTTGCAGCCAGAGATGAGAAATCTCATTTCAGACTATACATTTCGGTTTCCCTTCCCTACGCCGCTGCCAGCCGCAGCTGTCCCCAGTCGGCTGCGGGGTATCGCTGTGCAGGGAACAGGCTCTCCCGCTCGGCCATCTGCTGCAGCCCGGCGCCGGAGCTGCAGCACACCCTCGTCCCCAGCTCCGAAGTTACTCGGACTTTTCAGGGCGGCGGGCGGGTCAGACCGGCCCGGTTCCGGCTCCGGCGCCGGTCCGTCCCCACATGGACACCGTCCCGCTCCTCGCCCGGGGCCGGCACGGCGAGGGCAGCCAACTGCTCCCACGGCTCCGGCCGGGCGCCGCGGGAACGAGCCCGGGCCCAGCCCAATCACGGGGCGGGACGGGGAGGCGGTGCGCGGGCACCCAGTCCCAGCCCAATCAGGAATCCAGCACCAGGCTCCGGGATGGACCCGGCCGCTGCTCCCGCTGCACTCACCTGAGCGCGGCCGAGGCCGCGGGGCCGCGGCCGGCCCGGCCCATCCACCTCCTCCGCCCCTCACTCCGCCATCTTCCCCTCCTTCCCCCGGCCGCCCGGCGGGGGCCCGCTGCGCCCGGGCCCGCCCACTCGGCCGCCAGCCTATTGGGCGTCATGCCTATACATCAGCCGTCCGGTTTTGGCGGTGATTGGCCAGCAGCACCGCCCATCACGGAGGATGGCCTCCCGCCCCCAAGGCGTCCCTCTCTGATTGGCCCCGGTTAGGGCACAGGCACAGGATTGGCTCGAGCAGCGCGAGCGGGACTAGCCCGCGGCGAGTCCTCTGGTGACCTCCACGGGGATTTAAAGGGACCGCTCCGGAAGGGCGGCAAGGGAGGGGCTGGAACACTCCCCTGCACCACGCGGTCCGGGAGGGAAGGGGCGAGGGGACGGGGCGTGCCGGGCAGCGGCCCTACAGCACTTGCTGAGTTGCACGAGCATCGTGGGTGCCCCGAAAGGCGGCCTTCAGTCATTCTGCCTCCAGTAACTCTGTCGGGTTTGTGTCATCCGCAAAAATAATTTATTTTTTAATTTTTTTTAGCAGCTCTAATTTTGCACTTCAAGCTGACGGGTGGATGTATGGAAGAGTGTGAAGAGGAGTACGTACCCATTCAGGAAACTCTGGAGAAACACCCCCGTGTTACCGTGATTCATCACAAATTACTACAAGCCATTTCGCTCAAAATCTTAACACGTTAAACATTTAACACAAGCTTTTCTACCGTGTCACGTTTTAGAGCAGACTGAAACACTTCTGCCAACCTAAATACTATACCCACATTCTATTTACAACCAAAGCTGTAGTTTCAAACAACCAAACGCAGACTTCTATGGTCCATTGTAAAGTTAAGAGAAACTAACATTTTTACTCCAAGAGTCAAATCCTGTATTTGGATTTTCTTTTGGCTAGTTGTTGCCAAGCTAAGGGGCCTACAGGTATTTAAGCAAACTCATTTGCCACGTTTCAGTATTGATTAGATATCAAACCTATTTCTGCTTTCTACAGTCCTCACAATACTTTGGTAACCAGTTGCAATCACGTACTTCTGCAGTCAAACCTCCACAGTCTGAACTTAAGCTCGTGGCTGGAGATTTGAAAATAGACTTTCTGTCTCTCAGTAGACTGAAGAATGGTTCATCTGTATTTAAAATCCTACCCCTTACACTACTTTTTAAAAATACAAAGGTGAAATATTAAGTAGCTCTACCTCTGGGCTGACAACCTTATCCTCCTCCACATGTTCACCTTCAAGATGACCTTTGTTCTCAAGATGACTTAAAATACTTCTATAAGCAACCACGTACACTAAAAATACTACTTTTGTGGAAATTTGCTTGTAGCTGTACAGCTCAGTTTTGAACAACTTTAAATTTCACAAATTTAAGATACCAGGTCTCTAAAACTCTTACTGTCTACCACCTTCTAAACTAGATGTTACATAAATTGATTTCAGAATATTGAGTAAGACAGTTGCTTACATGTGATTTATTCTGCTAATAGCAAAGTTAAATTCTGATACCTGGCGTAATCTTTTTGCTTATTGCAGGAAGGTTAGTTGTTCTTTGATTGTGTTTTGGGGTTTTTTGGCAGTGCATCTGTTAGACCATTTGTGTTAACCTTCAAGCACATGAGCAAAAATATGTGACATCTGAGAGGGGAGCTTTAAGAATAGATGTCACAAACCAGCCGTGGTATTACATACCCTTTAATTAGAACAACGCTACAACACTATGGGGAGGGGAAAAAATAAGCCAAATCAAAAGCCTAATTTGGAACCATGGAAGGGTGTAATGCTCATATTGTTACAGGATCCATAGTCCAGAATTCTGTGTGCGTGTCCTCTACTGGAGCTCATTTTTTGCACTGGTTTCTGCCAGCAGAATTATCAATACTCTGAAAACAAGCTCAGTTACAAGGACCTGATCTGTAAGGCCTGCTAGTACCATTCTTACCACTATTTAGCTTTTCCAGTAATGAAAGGATAATTGATTACCGTACAGGAACAGTTGGGTGTTGGTTTGGTTTTTGTTTATACAGTGGAAGGTTTATTTATGGATTGATAAATACAATATCCAGTCTCACTGGGACAATAAGGCACAACTGTAGATTACAACTATAGAGCCAGAGGAGAGCAACACCTACCTTTAAGCAAATCACAAAACCTACAAGCACTTTGTACTTTTCAATTCATTAGCACTGTTACATTCCTATTTTACAGGAGGTGGTTTTAAAACTATAATGTTTCTTTCTCAGACAAAGCAGAGGTTTTTAATTTACACTTCTTTCTGGAATTGTACTGCACTCTGCAAAACTATGAAGTGCACCATTTTACTTTTGAATTCCTTCATTTAAAACAAATAAAAAATCCTTTAGCAATTTTCATGTTATTCCTCAACAAAAGTGATGATTAAAGGAACTGAGAAAAAAGGAAATGCACATTTGAAAGTAGTTTGAGACTGGTAAGTATTTATAGAAACGTTAACACATGACAGAGAAGCAGTTACAACACTGATTCTTCGATAAAGAAGCTCCCAGGGTTTTTTGGTTTTATTGGAAGGATCTCCCAGATTGTGGAATGCTCCAGCTGAACTACATGAGATCATTCATCAATCTAGCCACAGAAAATCATTACTATTGAACCTTCAAGAAATTTGATCTCTTGAATTTATCAACATTATACTAATAGTAGTCATCATCTTATACTTGCACAGAGATTTGAAATAGAATAGAAATACATTCTGGAATATCTAGGATAGTATGAACTTTCCCAAATGGTATTCTTATGCCAGAGCTTTCTTAAATACAGCTACCACCCTCAACACAAATATAACAGACCAGGACTTTCATACTGGAAAATATAAATACTTACTCACTATGAAGGCCACTAAAACTGGGAAAAAACCCACGAAATCAGTTTCATGATTTCATGTTTCATGACACTATTGCCAACAGGCAGTTACAGAGCTACAAATTCAGATTTTGGCATGACTGGTTTTCTTGCATTTTGTACACTGGTAAACAGATTTACACTTCCGGAAGCAAAACCACTCTGATGAGAGGAGAGATCCTAGACAAAAACAATCTGGAGAGGACACTTCATGGTCCACTGGCTGTCAAGCCTGCAAAGTAGGCAAAGGGAAGAAACAAGTTTCTGCCTCTGCTACTCAAACAGTTTAAGTGACTTAGTGCAGAATTCCTATTCCTTCTGAGAACACCACAGCATGTCCCCACCAGAGATTCTCCTATTGTCCCTGTGAATTCATCCCACAAAGAACAAAATCTATTCACAGTACTTTAAAGTACTCTAAGTTATCATCATGCATTTGTGCTAGTTGTACAATGAAGCCATAGAAATTGAGAAGTTCTCAAGTAAAAGGCAGATTTAGAAGCAGTGAAGAAATAAATCTGCATGTAAAGAGCCAAATAGGAAAGGGGTAAAAAAAATTTATAAAAAGAAAAGGCAGCTGTAATGTGGCAAAAGTGAATCATTACCAATGCACCTGGTATTTGAGTAGATGCTTGTCTCCGAAATGGTTCAGAGGGCACTTCTGTGGCATGTTCCCATTTTTCCATTCTCAGATTCAGAGCTCAGAAGAATCAGTTTGTAGATTAAACAGTAGTGCATAAGGAGAGACATTTCTACTGAAACAGTAGTGCAGAAGGAGACGAGAGAAAGGGCAAAAAACCCAGGACAGAAAACATTAAAAAAAGCTCCTTTTCCAAATTTGCATGGCAGCCATTTCCCTTTGATCCTGATGCACAAGGAATGTTCACATTGGTAGAACAAATCAGGGAGGGATTGGAGATGTATTGTATATGCACCAGTAGCAATGCTCTGGGGTATGGTGCTAAGGAGAAAATGAAGTTCTATTCATTACATAGTTGGAGTAGAAAGGAATAGGCTCTCCATCCATCAGTGAAGAAACCGAATGCTCATTTTCTGCTCTACATCCACCTTCTCCAAAACCTGCAATAAAATTGAGAAACAGCTACTTAAGTTACTGCACATCTCTCCTACAAGGTTTCTTATCCTAGTACTGAGGAAATGGGCAGGAACATGGGATGTGTTCAATGCAACATACCGGTCCTTCATCTAGACAGACACTGCTGTTTCTCATTGTGGACTAAGGTCCTTCAAAGGGAAGGAACTTCAGCCATCAAAGCCACAAGAAGGCTGTCAATCAAAATGTAACTCATGTGGTTTCAGTCTGCCAACAGCACAGAAAGGCCTGGATTTCCACAACTATACAGTGTGGTAATGCCTAGCCAGGAACCACAAGGGAGAACTCAGTTGAGAAAGGGACATGAGCAATCACTGAAGAGCAAAAATCAAGACCAGAGCACCACTAATGTATATCCTTGTAAAACTAGGATGGCAAGTTCATTCACTAAATTGCTATTCACAGTGAGAGATGAAGACAAAACTCTGCTCCAGGCTGTTTGAGGCAGCAGACTTCAGAGTTCCAAGATGAGAGTAAAGTACATTTGAAGAGACCTCTGGAAGTCTTTTAGTCCAACCTCTCAATTCCTGCTTAAAGCAGGACCTGCAAAATCAGGTTGCTCAGGGTCTTGTCCTGGTTAAGCTTTAAATACCTCCAAGGAATGAATTTCTACATCTTTCAGAAGCTATCACCATCCTCTTGGTAAAGCAAACCACAATTTCCCATGTTGCAACTTCTTTCTGTTGCCTTTTTGTCATCTCCAAGTCTGGTTCGTCTTGTCAATAGCATCCCTTTAGGTAGTCGAAATTTTTCTGCTATAGGACAACTTTTTCCACTATCTAATGGTTCCCTACTATTACCTATTTCTGACTATCAAAACATGTAATTCAAAGTACCAGAGTTGGGAACTTGAATACTGGTATTAGTTGTGTTGCTAACAGATGAAATCTACACATGAAAACTGATCAGTGCTATTACAGCAGAAGAATTAATCTGTTCTAATTGTGCTTGTCAGGCTACTTGTGTAGAAAGAAGCAGTTGCAAAATAAAAGTGAAAATTTTTCAGCATATTCAGGACTGTAGCTTTATGTAAGAGTATAAAGAAACATGTGGACTAATTATTAGCACCCTGACAGTATAAAAAAAAAACAAACCAAAACATGACTAATAAAGGGAAGAAAAAACTGCAGAAGGCTTTGGCCAAATGCAGGCACAACACTATTTCAATGTCTTCCTCTGTTCCCATTTGCATTTAAGTCTGAATTACTTGCTCATTACCGAGCAGTTTCCTTTAGTCATTAAAAACATAGTTTACAAACCTTTACAAATTCTGCAAAGGAGATGGCACTGTCTCCATCTTGATCAGCTTCCTGGATTGTCCTGTCAGCAATGCTGCCCAGCTGCTCATCAGAAATATTTACACCAACCATCATCCGTAATACCTGTAGCATACAAAATAACCATTAATGACATAGGAACAGAAATATTCTTAGTGCTTTCTTCTTTGTGTACTGTCAAAATAATACTACACAAGATTTTCATATAAGTAATTTCCAGACAGATTTCTCTTGTCCTTTGTACATTAAGTCTTTCAGGAAATACAGGTGTCTTTTGCAGCCACTGTTGACAAAGAACCCTGCTTTTTCACTAGGCAGCAGGAAGAGGCAGAAGCAAGAGAAAACTTTTAGAACTATGAATGAGTCATTTTGTCCAATACTTCTATTTTTTTCCCCAGAAAACATAATAACATTGGATTGACTATGTGCTGTTTGAGATGGCTGCCTACAGGAATCTTGAAAGTAAAGGGTCCAGTGATAACTGCCATTTACCCTCCACAGTCAGTAAAGCATTTTCTGAGCAGAGAGAAGAGGGCAGTACCAGTCAAAAGCAAATCCTTGTCTTACATCAGGAACCACAAATTGCCATGTGTACTTCCCAGGATTAGTAGCATGTAATTACTCCTAGCACAAGCCTAGTTTCATAGATACGCAGCACTGATGAACTTTGATTACATTTGCTGCAATTTCAAGAAGTTTTATTCTATTGAGAGGATGCACAGAGATCTTTCAAACAACCTAATCCACTTCAGTGACTGTCCTTCTGAAGTCCTTTTAGAAGCACCTCTGAAAGTTATAAAAGGTGGTTCTTAAGGGGCTTAGTGTATTTGTTGAATATTTAGGTATCACTTCAATAGGATCTGCCTCGCCACCAAATGAGATTAAAGTCCCATACCATATCTAAAGCTTTAAGGCAGAGGTAGGCAAAGCCACCACATTACTCCAGCAGTTCTTTTGAGAAAACTGTTCCAACTCCACTCTTCTAAGTGGGTATGAAGTCACAGAGAAGGTCATGATTACGTCATTCAAAGCAGCCCTGTGCTATTTACCTGGAGAAGCTCATCCCTGGAAATCTTGTCATCTTTATCTAGATCGTATAATCGAAAAGCAACTACAGGGAAGAAAGAAAGAAAAAGCAGTTGAATTCAAGTGCCATTATTTTTCTTCGTAACAATAGATTTATCTAAAAGAAAAACAACAAAACTAAGTACTTGTAAATTATTTTAAGAGAATTAGCTTAGAATTTTAATTCACCATAGAACTCATGCTCAGTTCCATAAAGTGTTATTACCACACATAGGATAGTATGATTGCCAATAATGGAAAAAATTAATGTTCAGAAGCACTCTGCTTGAAGGGTTATTTCCTCAGAGCCCCAAGTCATGGAAGAATAATTACCACTAAGATACATTCAATCCTTTAATTTCAGAGCCAACCATTTTTACATTACCATTCAGTCTCTTTGACTATATTCTAGATGAGATATGACAGAAATTTTAAGTGCTCTGAGGACTGTTGCCAACTTTGATTAGCAAGAAAGAGAATTCTGCTCATATACTGTAGGCAGACATCCAAATACTTAAGAAAGTACTCAGCTGAAGGTGGAGGAAAAAACACTGTATTATATGGAAGAACTGGAGAAATAAGTAGAAAAGCTCATTCATGTATGGGACTGGCTTCTAAATCTGAAATAATTTTGAATACAAGCCATTTTTGAACACTTCTGCAACATTTTGCAAAGTATGTTTATTACTCAAGAGTCAACCAATTCTACCAAATTTCAAGATAATAATGGTTCAATTGTTGACAGTCTGAACAGGTAAGCTTCCAAGTAAATTAAAACAAAAAAAAACAAACAAAAACAAACAAACAAAACAAAACAAAAAAACCCACAAAACAAAAAATCCAGGCATTGGAAGAGATCATTCTCCAGGAAACAACTGTGCAGAAGATCCCATGCCCATTTCCTCCACTCCTAAGGGGAAAAAAAAACAAACCAACCCAACCAAAAAGAAGAAGGAAAAATAATTGCTTCTATAGGAAGGTTTACATTTCTTACAGTGGAGCTTGTTACTTCTGCTGTTCAATGGTTCTGGTCCATTCTGGTCTTTGCTCTTTTCATTATCTTCTATGGGTCGGAAGTGGGCTAGTGTCCTCATGAATCCACGGAAATTCACCTGGTCCTCTCTGCGTAAGCATTTCAGCACATTAGTTTTTAACATACCTTACAGACGCTCTTCATTTCAGTAAAGAAGACTATTAATGTGTGACGCATCAAGACCATGTGAACTCTTCCATTCCCACCTCCCCAGGGTTTGGCTGCCTATGCTGTTGCAAGATGGGATCACGCTGTCATGAAGTATGATGTGTAAAAAAAAGCAGCTGTGAGAAGTCTTACTGAGGACTCCCCTTCCCATGCCTGCAAAGTCTGTTTAAGCTGAAGCCCTCACCCTTAGCCCCTGCCTGGGCTATGCTGCTGCTATGCCTGAATGTAGCAATGTATCTTGCTGATCTGGACCCTGATTCCCTGGATTCACTTGAAACTAGTTTCACCACTGTCAAGCACTGGACTGTGGTTGACCTGACGGCAGTCACTGGACCTGTTCTGCTTTTTTTGTTCAGGTGCATGCTTTTCTTCAGCAAGTACATCACCCCTTCCAGCTTTGGTGTCGCCCTTGGCTCCCGCTTGTGGGGCTGTCATTGCTCCCTGCTCTCTGACAGAGTTCTCTTCTCTAGTTTCTGTGGGAACCAGCTATATAAGCACTTTCCAGGATGCCTGCTTTCTATTCAGTAAACCCTGCCTGGTTTTAGCTAATGTTATGAGACTTGATTAGACAATCCGATCTCCATCAATCAGTAATGATAACTGTGTTCAATAAGAGAAGCAGATTCCATAGAACAATCGAGAGGTATAACAAAGAGAGACAATACTGCAAATCTGATCATCTCTTTGGATTTGTGTTAGAAGTGTCATAATCTATGTCTTAAATGTAAAAAAAACCTAAAATCAACCAACCAAAAAAGTTAATCTAGTAACAATAGCACACTTACTGTATCACATACAATAAGACCAAACTAGTTAATTGTAATGCTACTTAACAAAAAATAGCATTGATACAAGTTTGCTTTAAGAACCAAAGTCCATACAAGGCCTGGGGTATAAGCCTGAGTTTGTCAATAAATAAAGCACAACAAAGTCTGGCAAAGTCATGAAGTATTTTTCATTGGGGAATGAAAATATGCTGAGGAAGTAATGTACCCACACACACTGCATAGCAAGTTTGAGGTGTTCAGTTATTAGTAAATTCAAATTCTGTGCTTTAATTATCAGGATTTCACTCCTATGAAAACTGACAAACTACAAATTTTGTGCATGCTCACAAATTCAGTTTGAAACTCACCCTTCTGGAAAGAAGGCATTGATAATTCTGTCTCCAAGTGGATTGATGGCAAGCTCTGGAATCCGCTGGAAGTCTTCACGGCTAAGTAAACCAAGAACAAAAGAAGTCTGCATAAAGCTGAAGTCAGAGAAGGAACTATAAAAATAATTCACAGTAAAACATCCATGGAATTTTATTTCTGCAGCAAGACACTTGGCAATTTTGAAAATGCAACTTTTAAAATCACGTTTTCTTGATGACTAATGGCACAAAATAAAGACAATGCCAGATCTATATTACATTACAAACTAGCAGTGGTCATTTATCATGTTAACAACATTTCTCAGATACTAACATTGTTTGTGCTAGAAACCTTACTGCAGTGATGCCAACTAGTTTGCAATGTAGAAAAGGAAAGCTTCTGAAGTTGCTTTGAAAGAAATTACGGCTCCAAGATGAAAATATTGATTGGGGTTTTTTAATAATTATTTTGGTGCTAAATCATATGGGTTGTCATAACTTGTCCAGACTGCCTCATTTCAGATTCTGGAAGAATACCAAGCTACAGGTCATGAGCATGTTCCAATAGATTTGTTTGTTTATGCAACAGATCTGTATCTTACAATAAGTGCCAAATTTCAGATTATTTTAGCTTCAACCAAGCAGTACTCCTATTTTAAAGTAGTAAATTTACACTTTTACAGGCACATGTACACAAGATATAACTTTACCAGTACAGGCAAATACTCACTGCTCTTGCCAGCCATTCTCTTTTCTGTTCATGATCATATGTACACAGCACAATATAAACACAGCTATGCTTACATTATTATGGATTCTTCTGATCCGAAAAACATCACGAGTTGTACTATATACACATTTTAGAGGAGTAGCATATGAACACAGGCTTCGCTCTCCTATTAGAACTGCACTAATATTTTCTCTTTTCTTTTAATTTAACAGACTGTCGGTGACAGAACATGGGATAATCTTGGTGTGACCAAGCAGACACACCAAATGTGTCTTAGTGAGTAGGTTTGGTTGTTTTTCCACTACAGCAGAACGCAGCAACTTATTAGTTAGTACAAGAGGTACTCCATAACCATATAGATTTTAAATTGCAAACAGCAAGGGGATAAAGCTGTAAAAAAGCCCCACCCTATTCTGTCTGGATGTGTAACTTGACATTTCCTGCCCAACCTCCAGAAATACTAACAGTTCCCTTCAAGTCAAATGCAGTCCTGCAGGTTTTCAAGTTGAGGTCAAGGTCTCAAACTTGGTTACTGAATGTTTGCTACTTTTCAAAACTATGCTCACTAAATC
The DNA here is from genome assembly GCA_013400915.1 of Pardalotus punctatus. Lineage (NCBI taxonomy): Eukaryota > Metazoa > Chordata > Aves > Passeriformes > Pardalotidae > Pardalotus > Pardalotus punctatus. Next base: position 11,936 of record VZTX01009156.1, on the reverse strand, counting down.
AACTGGCAAGCAGGTCTGATTCATGACATCATTAAACCAAAAAATTGGCTTACTAAAGTAAATACAAACAAATGTTGAGATTATTTAAATATACTAGCCTTTTATAATGCTGCAATCTTAAAGAGAGGGTAAAAGAGAAATTGGGTAACCTTATCATCAGTCTAGTTTGGGAAAGGCCGAGAAGCAAGACATTCTAGTTTTAAATGTATTCTCAAGCACCTCTTGCACCCAGTCACCACCACAGCACTGTTAAGACTCCCAATTACAATGCATCTGTTACAACAACTGTTCAACCTTCTAACAGAGCAACCTGACCATATTTTTAAGTTATCCCAGCAAACTTCTGCTCTGACCAGGTCCGAGTTATTTTTAATAGGCAAAGTTAACATCTGTTTAGCATGATCAACTTGTTACCAGACCCTTCAGGACTGCTGCATTTTAAGCTATAGCTGAAGGGCAAGTATGCATTAGTGATTTAAGCAGGAGATGCAGTGATGTGGAAAGCCTATGTCCTAATAACAATATTTTAACAACAGAACTTCAGTGTCAATGCTAACATTATAACCTAAAAGCAGCAGCTGCCCTCTCTTCCATGTAGAGCAAAATCCTAATGCTTCAGAATTTTTAACATGCATATCACATTTCATTATTCAGCCTCAGTATACACTTGGCATTTCAGCCTCCAGTTATTCTGTTTTCTAACAGGAGATTAACAATTAACCACAAATAACTCCCCAGGTTTCAAATCTATTTGTCCTGTCATTATCAGGATTGCAGTAGAGCACTTTTGCTTATTAACAGCACATTACTGAGTGAATGCTATAACTGAAATAGCTACAACAGCCATAAAAGCAAATGAATGTGTGAGGTAAGTTATTCTCCACTTTATAAAGCTAAGCTTTCCTGCAGTCATTAGGGACCAACTTCACCGGGCTGAAGCTGGCACTTACAGGAAATGTAATACCCTCTACTTCTTATGTATTCATGGGCAGCAAGGCTCTTCTAAGGTATCGGTCCATGAACCTGGTTCTTACGAAATCCTTGCTTAAATGCAACTTGCAAAGCAACGTTTAACTGCATGTGAACATTATGCAGCTCAACCATTTAATATATATGACAGTATTCACAATTAGATGTACTTTGCAGTGAAGGGTTTGTAGATTCTAAGCAAGACAAGTATTCCTGAGGACGAGTATTCCCTCCAAGGCACAGAGCAGATCCCTACTGAAAAGGTGGTTCTGTCTTATCCCAAAGGCTGCACAAAGCCAACAAGCACTTTCTTTCTTCCATTTCTGGTTGTTCATTTTTCTGTTACTTCTAGATGGTAGCAAAGCACTGTTCCCTCACCAGGGATGAGGAGGGGTATCTAGAGCTGAAGGAAGTAAAATAATGGAAAGGAAAAAAACCCCACATATATGTGCATCAGAAGTAGTAGAGGAAATATGACGAGAGGATGTAAGTAACAAGAAATTCCTTGAAAAACGGAAATAATTAAAAGCAGTAAGGTGTATCATGCCAGTTGGTCAAAAAAAAAAGAGGTTACTAAAGAGGTTCCATTGCTCCCTTCCCTTGCTAGCATCAGCTGTGCCATTCATCTAACCTTTTGGCGGTCTAATGTATCTCCCATAAAAAACTGCCTACCTTCCTCCTCTCCATTCTCCCAATTATTTTTCTGTTGAATTTGCAGCTTGAGGCAGTTCAAAAAGTTTTAAAAAAAAAATCTAAGAGCACCACAGCTGACAATGAGGCACTGAAAGCCTGGAGAAGTTATGGGAGAGGAATACGGATATCCCCCTCTTTCAGGATTGTGTCAGCCATCTCATCTAACTCCAACCTTACACATGCTCTACACAAATGTTAAAAGTTGCTTAACTATCAGAGCACTAATTGGTTCATTATCATAAGGCCAAGAAAGATGCAAAAAAGTGATAATTAGATAAGCAATAAGGAAGGAAAGAAAAAAGGCAGCATGCATAAAGTGTGGTTGAAGATGGAAGTACAGACTATTCTTGTACACTGTCTTTTCCAATCCAAACCCATATCCTTACTGTCTTTTCTATTTTAGATAAAGCTAAAAATGCTTTGCATTTTCTTAAGCAAAAGTAAAGAGTTCTACATTCGGAGAGCTAGCTTCTTTGTTTTACAATCTTGCAGTATCAGTTTGAACTAATAAGAACAAGCCTGACACCCTTCCAGACCCAGATGGTTCAGTTAGCTGACAAAGACTGACAGATGGCCAGGCTGGCTCATGTTACCCTTCTCTTGGGATCAGAGACTTTCTGAAGTTCTCCAGGAGACATGTGTGAACAGCTTTCATATGCATGAGATACGCATAAAACAGCTCAGTGTGTCTATTCTCTGTAGGCACCAGCTTCCAGAACATTTGCCCTTCCTTCCTTCTTCCACACTTACCAGGCTATACCAATTACAGTATATAAAAACTACTTCTCAAGTGCTTAACCTGTCATTTCCCCAGCGCACAAGAAACTACTATTAAGTGGGAGGTTCCACACAAAAGTTACATGCAAAGGTAGCAGTTTAGGTAAGTATCTCCTTTTATAGCTCTATACATGGCTGTCTAGAGCTACTTACTTATAGATAAAACTTTGGAACAAAGGTATTCTTATGTGGTGTATACGTCAGTACCAGCCCAACAAGGAGACTCACTGAAGCAATCACATACTTATCCTGTTCACACTATACTATTTCCTCATATTGGAAATCAGCATGTAAGTAAGGAAACATGCACACTGGTTTCCTCCTGACCTATAGTTAGGATGTAGACAGAACAAGTATGTTCCAGATTTCATCATTTAGATGTAGCTATGGACATGCGAGGGTATCAATCTTTTGTTTTGGCAACTCTGCATGTCACAATATTGAAATCAAAGGTGACAAAAGAATTTTAAAAAAACAGTTTTGTCCTGTCTTTTACAATGTGGTTTTGTTCAGATGGTAGAAGTCTGAGGGAACTTACTAATTTTGTTTAGAAAAACTGAAGCTAAGGAAAAATATAAAATTTTTCTACACTTTTAAAGAAAGGTGAAAGTAAACCTGACATTTTTACCTTATGGCTGTAGTCACTTAAAGAATTAACATGTGAGAGGAAAAAAAAGGAAGCAAAAACCAAAAACTATTTGAAGACCAAGTTTTGTCTTTATCAATAACAATCTCTAATATTTATGTAACTCTTAAAAAACAAAGTACCTTGAAATTGCACATAGGTATACTGGATAGAAACATCTGACTATGAAAGATTTCTGCTTTTGATTATCGTTCCAGAACTACCACGATTAATCATCATCTACCAGATCTTCTGTACAAAGTCCTCTTTACCTTGCCCTTCTTCAGAAGGGTGGTACACATTTAAAGATTTATTTCATGCCATAAAGTACTGCCGAACACTTCTTTTCCTAATCATAGTCACATGAGTGATTTTATCATGTTTGATTTGTAAGCCAAAGGTATAAGTCATCCTTACGGAAACAGTAATTCTTGCTCACAGGAAACAAACAGAAGACATACCCTCTAAACTATTCAGTGGTAGTAAGCAAGTGGTAACTTCTTGCTTGTCTTGAAGTACCAAGTTCTCTTTGATCTGTACCTCAGAAACCAACACCTATGATCTTCCAAGCTGTGGTTCTTACTCTCCTCATTCTTTATTTTGAGGAAGTAGTTTTCCATTACTTAAACTTAATAGTTTCTGCATTTTGTGGGTACCAGAACAAGTTTTAAAAATTGAATGCCACTCTTAAGTCAGACGTGTTTGAGAGTGGGCTATGTTTAGGGGCCAAGACTGCAAGTTAAGGGATCATAATATGCACAATTGTTGAGATTTTCCAAACAACCTCCACTTCCTTTCCTAAGTCCCACATGACTATCAACAACGGAAGTCAAACTCCTTCTGATGCATAATACTGTGAAACTGAGCACTGCAATAGACATTCATAGCATATTTAATCAATTACTCCTCTTACATAAACTGAGTACAATCATTTTGAAGTTAATACAAACCTTACGGATTCAGTAAGTGAATTTAGAGTTGGAGGAGAACACAGAAGAGTTGAGGAAGAACACGTCCTAGGTTCAAACTGTGCTAGACTAATCTGGTAGCCATCACCTTTATTCATCAATGACTGTTAAACCCACATGAAAAGTTTGAAAAGGCTATTAATGTTCTTCTCCAAATAATTTAAGACATAAGAAATATTAACTTTAACCACAATCTCATCAGCTGATCTCTACATCTGAATTTCCAATGCTACAATTTATATAATACACTGGCTTTAGTGTCAGAGTGGGCTTTTGGAAGTTCCTGCATATCCCATCCTAAGCCAATTTTTTACACACACACAATCCATTTAGTCATCCCTTCAGCTACGCAAGTCTGGAAATTTACAGTACAGCCACAGTCCAAATCACTGGAGTCAATCAGCTTCAAAACCTACCCAAGCCAAAAGGGGAGGGAGAGTATTTTTAAAACAAAATAATCACTCTGGAGTCCTGTTTACCATACAATTCCACATCTAATTACTTAAATGCTGAGAAGTCAGCAATTTGTGGCACCAGAAGGAACTGCGCATTTCCTTCAGCAAAGGAAATTGCAGTAAGCCAAAAGTACTCCCAAAGTCCATGTATCTTACAGCTTGCCACTTTGATCTTTCAAGAGGTGATTCTAGCATTACATTTAGGTTGGTTTATAGGTAGGCCTATAGCTTTTCTGGGTTTATAGTGCATCCTACAGTCATATTTTACAAGATCACATACAAAACCTCAGATGACGCCTGAATCACTGGATTTGACCAGGATAGAGCTGCTATGAAAGAAATGAAATCCGTAAGAGCCAGATCTCATATGATGCTACAAGGTCCCTTTCCCCTTCCTACTCTCTCCTGCATTCTTCTCCAGCTTTCCTGTGCACTGTGGCTATATGATGAATGGGAAACAAAATCCATGATTAGGGAAGGCTACAGAACAATGACAGCAGGCAATCATCTCACCAGTTTACCTTTTGGTTGAGAATACTCTTTCCAGCAGACTTGGTCCATCAAAATGAAAAATATTTTGCAGATCAAGTTAAAGACTTATCTTTATTTAACTGACTAAACACTAAGAAACCAGTTCACTTCTGTAGTTTTTGAATTGTGGACAGGAAACAAATATTAAAGATCTTAGCATATCCTACACTAGCACTTTAAAAAACAGAATGTTTGTTTAGTCACAGTGACTTGGTTCCAGTTCTTTTTTAAATTTTGAGCATACTAATAGATTGGGATGTTCAACAAGAGGTGCAAAGTATAGTAAATGGATTGTAGGTCCAAGTAGTATTAAAAGACACTGGAAATCAGAAACAAGTAAGTATAGATCTTTTTTTCTTACGAAAGCCTGGATAAAGATGACACAGTAGAACCATTCTTGTAATAAATACTAGAAGCAACATATAAAGAAAGGTAAGAAATAACAATCTAAAAGTGTGTTTCACAATCCTGAACATTTTTATACAATTTTGAATACCAAATCCAACCTTTCTCATATTTACTGCTACAAACCCTCAACACTACAGTAAAGACAGTTGGTACTTAGAGCACCTCAGGTCAACAATTAAACTTTTCATGTAGACAGTAGGTATGAAAGAACTTGTTACAACAGCCTCAATGATTTACCAATGAGTATAACATGCAGGCATCCAGCAACAGCAAGTCACCAATACAATGTGCCAATGCAAGTACAGCTGAATTACCCACCTAAGAGTGCCATTTTCTCCTTTGTCCAGGCTGGTGAAGCGACTGTACAAGCGGGTGATTTGACTGTGGGAGACTGAAGAAAAAGAGAAAGAAGATGACAAATTAGCATGTCAATGATTCCTCATAGGAGCAGACCTCATTACACTGAACTATGCTGTTGCCAGAAGCTGTGTTCAAAAAAGAGATCGCACAGAACCAGTTACACTGAAAGCATATGACAATCAGCATTTAGGGACTTTGTGAGCTATAAATCACAGCTCATTATTCAAGAATCTACAAATTAGCTCATTCTTCAAAAATCTGTCTAACTCCATCTTCTACCCATTTCTATTTTTGACCTTTAACAATTTTTGGTTATCTGACTCAGTAAATGTCAATTAAAAAGAAAAAGTATTTGATTCACAGTAACACTTTATGTCCTTTAATTCCTTTATGGCTAGAAATAACCTGGACACAGCCTACACTGATAACCTCTACATCATTCATTACACTCAAGACCTCTGCTCTAGTATCTTTCCTTTTCTTTTGCTTATCTCTACTCCCATTGTCTTTTTTCCACCTAAATATGGAAAGTGAACTCAGTTTCTCTGCATCTGGAAAGTGGTCAGAGAGGCTTTACTTTTTGCTTTTCTTTTCTTCTTCTACAGGACTGCTGAAATCTAAACATTTTGGGGTTCATAGAATAACAGAATAACCCGAGTTGGAAAGGACCCAGAAGGATCATTTGAGTCCAGCTCCTGGCCCTGCACAGGACCACCCCAGGAATCCCACCATGTGTCTGAGAGCATTGTCTGAACATTTTGTTACCTGTGTCAGGCTGGTGCCATGACCACTTCCCCGGGGATCCTGTCCCAGTGCCCATTCACTCTCTGAGTGAAGAACCTTTTCCTAATATCCAACCTAAATGTCCCCTGTCACAGCTTCATGCTTTTCCCTCAGGTCCTATCACTGGTCACCAGAGAGCAGAGACGAGAAAAGCTTTGTTTCAGAACTTGGAACTAAAGAGAGATTTATTATTAAATTTAATAGTACTTTTTAGATCCTGAATTAGACCAGCAATACTTGGGTGCCCAGCCCTCTGTTAAGATCTCTCTGCCTTCCAGGGAGTCAACAGCTCCTCCCAGTTTAGTGCCACTGGGAAACTTAATATACCTTTGAGTCCTACATGCAAGCTGTTTACAAAGACTTTAATGAGAACTGGCCCTGAAATGGAGCCCTGCAGAACTCCATTAGTGACTGGTCACCAGACCGATGCCACCCCATTCACTGTAACCCCTTGTACCCAACCTGGGAGCCAATTGCTCACAAAATTAATTTCCAGGCTTCTCGGACATTGAATTAAAAATTAAAAAGCCTATTTCTAAAGAAATTTGAGATGGACTTGGGATACAAAGCAAGCAGAAAGTTATTGCAGACTTTTTAAACCTGCAATTTGAAACACAAATTATGAAGCCAATATTAAGTTCAGCATAACTGTGTCAACATTACCAAGATACTAGATAACCCAAGATATTAGACAACTAGATCTTTAGTCTGTGATGTGAGTGGGACAAACCTACATAGAATAGCAATTTCTTTAACACTAAAAGAATGCTTGTCCTGGTTTCAGCTGGGACAGAGTTCATCTTCTTATTAACTGGTACAGTGCTGTTGTTTTTTGATTTCATACGAGAATAACGATGACAACACACTAATGTTCTGGCTGTTGCTAAGTAGTGCTCACACTAAGCCAAGGGCTTCTCAGTTTCCCAGGTTCTTCCAGTGAGGAGGCGCACAAAAAGTTGAGAGGGAGCACAGCCAGACCAGAACTGGCCAAAGGGATCTCCTGTACCATAGGACATCATGTACAGTGTATAAACTGAGGGAATTGGCAGGGAGGGGCCAATCAGTTGTACTGTCCTTCACTTGTCTTTTCTTGGGTTTTATTTCTCTTTCTATCCCCTTTTCATTACAATTAGTATTATCATTTTTATGATTAACTTTTTTATTATTATTATACTTTACTTTATTTCAATTATTAAACTGTTCTTATCTCAACCCATGGGTTTTACCTCCCCTCTCCCCAGCTTCTCTCCCCACCCAATTCTCCTCCCACCTTGTCAGCAAGCAACTGTGTGGTACTTAGCTGTCACCTGAGTTTAAACCACAACAAGGCCCTACAGGAGATCTTGGCTTTTCAGTCTCTTCTGATGAAGTTAATAAATACATGAAATAAGACTGAATTGAATGTTAAAGTTTAGTCAGTAAAGGTGTGATTGTCTACAATGTTAAACTAGGATTTAATGTCATTTTCAGATTTAGTTGTTTAAAAAGCCTTCACCAGGATATACACAATGCCTTTCTCACTTGCTAAAACTTACTTGGGAACAGGTTGCACAGTAGTTGTTTGATCTGTGACAAGCGAGGCAATTTTTTTTTCAGGTTTGTTCTTTCTCGAGGCTATTTGTTTAGGTTCAACAGTTCCCTCCTTTAGCATGACCTGCCAGCAACTGCGTTTTCATACCCCTTCAACGCCCAACCTTCTTGTCTCCTTGACAACTTTCATTCTTCGCACAGGATCGGGCAATTTGCTCAGTTCCACCTAAGGCAACTTCTCTACAATCAGACTGGGCAGCTTGCTCACTTTTAAGTTAAGCCACACACACACATAGAAAACAAGTACCAGTACTCTAAAGGCTTCAAACTTGTGCATTTCTGATCTAGTGTTTTAGATACCATAACAACAGCTGATGGTGAAAAAAAAAGGCTGGAGTTAGACCTCCTATTAGAAGCCCCATACTCCCACTCCTCCCTGTAAACAAAGAAGGTGGTGAGAATTCTACTCGACTACCCTTCCCAAACTAATGTCATCATCTCCACTTTTGGAACACCTCAGTAATAGCTAGTACATGAGAAATAGTGCATAGCTGTTGACAGAAGTGGTATTTTCATTAACGTCATACTAGACGAAAAGCATATCATAGCTCAAAGGATGATGATTCAGGTCCACCACTGTGTTCTGTGGTAATTTCTTTTGGCTCTCATCCCTCACAAAAGCTGTGTCACTGGACATTTTTCAGTGCATTTCTATGCAAACAGAGATTCTCCAGCACACCAGAGGAGAATTAAGATCTGCAATTTATGACTGCTTCTTGAAAATCTAAGGTTAACACTTAAAGCTAGCTGAAACACCATTTTATCTATACTGCTACCCCACTAAGATCCTTCTAAAAATTTAAGGTCAAGACCTCTAAATTAGGAGTTACACCCTCTATTTTACTTATGTTAAATAATTGTAAAGTTTTTAGCAATTAGACACTCTCATCTACAACAGCAGCATAAACTCATATAAACATATTTATATTCATAGAAAAATATCTAAATATCCATCAGAAAAATCTATAATCTGCTACCATGCAAACATTTTTTTCTCCTATATTTAGGTATGAGCATTAACTTATTATTACTCCTTAGGTAGAGTGCTTCAAGGCTTGGAAAAAAAGGGTGTGAACCAAATAGTTTGAATACTGTTACATTCCAACGGCTTTCCAAAAGCTTGCAACAGAATGCAGACAAGCAACATCTTGGGCCTCTCATCTGTTTTCTTATAGTTGTTACTGAAATATCAAAGCAATTAGGATAACTTCGAGCCGTTTTCATGCTCAATTTTCAAAATGTGTATATGCAAAGCAAACAATTTCCATACAACATCATGTAAGGTTTAGGATTGTCAACTTCAGGTTTTGCACCTGCTACTGAGAACCTGAAGCCTTTGCAGATGTCTCTGAACTTAGGCTATAAGGTGCTTTTCACTACCACAAAATAAAAATAGAATTTTAATCTGAGCAAATTTAACTCAAGAGATTATCACTGCATAGCTTTTGAAAGACTATGCTTCAAGTCCCCTAAAAGACATATTCTTCATCTGTTCTGCTAAAGAACATTAACATACAGTTTCTCACTCACATCAGTATCATTAGCTATTCAGTTTTGTGCTACATAAAATTGAACAGAAGTTATATAATTCCACAGTTAAACTCAGCTGAATTGGTAAAGTATTCTACTCAGTGCTTCCCACCTACCCCAGATGAACTTTAGAAAACACATTTCACAGTAAAGAGGCCAAAAAAGAATCCTCCGGAGCATTCACCAGATCACCACTTCAAGATGGATTCGTAATGCTGCCAGATTGTTTAATGTCTACAAAGTCTCTTTCTCAAACTCTTCAGTAGCTAAAGTACCATCAGCATCAAGTTTCCAACAGACCACAGCAGTCTATTCAGTAATACTACCTTAGCATTCGGCCTGTGAACTTTGATCCAGATAACCAGTGTCTGGGTTTTTTTCCCACCTTGTATAAATATTTTCACCTACATAAAGTGTATAACAGTACTAACAGCTTGGTGGAATTTTCCATCTACCTAGAGAAGTATAAAAGGCAGAGAAAAATCAGGTTCCTAAACTGCAGTCACAGACCGGAGAGAAGAAGAAAATAATTGATAAAGTCAATGAGACAGACTGTGATGACTTAGAAGCAAGCATGAGTCAGAGATTAGCAATGGTTGATTAACAAAGTGGTATTACTTATAAAATTGGCTAGATAAAAACACGGAAAAATGAACGAAACTCAGGTCACGAAGCTGAAACCCACAGATCATAACTTTGATCATAACAAGAAAAGAGGTTAGAGGCTAACTAGGGTCAAGTGGTTTTATTGCTGAGGATGCCTATATACCCATCTTAATGGTATTTATTTAACTATCATGCAAGTAAAATTTTTGGAATAAAACACTACACACAGTAAATCAAGTAGCAACATGAGGAAAATATAAAACCTTTTGGAAAAATATTCCAGATTTGGGGCTTGGTTTTTGAAGCATCTTTATAAATGAGAGGAGGCTACCTTTATTTCATGATCTTTGTGATTAAAAAGAAAAAAGCCACATTAAGTTATTGCTGGATAAGCAGACTTAACATTCTTACTTGTTTATCACAGCCTTCCTGTAGAAGGTTTTCATGACAGGTGGAAAAAGGATCATGGAAACTATGTTAAGTCAGCCTGCCACTACAGTAGCACCAGTGCTGTCTTAATTTTCTTCTAACTCCTTTCCTGTAGCCACTTATTTTCCTCTTACAAATAAACTAACACCCAAGAAGAATATATGATACCATTTATACTGGAAAGAAAACTGAGGAAAGCATTTTCAAGATGCAAGAACAGAACAGCAGGCATATGCAGAACAAAAATGTCAGCTCGGCAGAGCATGTTGACCTGAGAAGTTTCCTAGGGAAACAAACAGCAAAGTGATACCTATGATGTTATGCCCTCTGCTCTTCAACTAGTCAGAGGGCATTCTCCATTTACTATAATTTAGTATTTGCTACAATTTTTAGATAAGCAACCATTCCATCAGGCAAATTAACAACACTGGAGCTTCACCTTCTCTAAAGTGTTTTATGTTTATGGAGAACAACTCGATCAAATACTGTAGGGTAAAATATCTAAATACAGAGTCCAGCTTGAATAATGCTCTCCCAGTTGCTGACTAGTACAGGAATTTACACTCTTTTTAGTTAACTACACCTCTCTCAAAAGTTACATTACTTCCTTTATTGTTTAAATGCTACTCAGCATTCATTCTGAATACCCTTACGACAACTTTAGCACTAGCCCATGAAACAAGTAACACTTAGGGGGAAAAATTATTATCCAAAGACAGTTTCTTCGGGCTAAAAACTGAGAGAAACTCCAGCACCAGATATCGAGACAGATGACTCTTCAAAACCCAAGGAGTTACCTCTGACCGAATACAATACTGCATACACCAAGAGAACTGCTTCCCTTCCATTCCATTGGGATTTCGCTGCTTGCTACCAGCAGCGATGGGGGGGGAACAGAGAGGCGTTTCCCAGGTTTCCGCGGGCCTGCCGGACATGTCGGGTGCCGGGGGCTGTGGGTGGCTGGGACCGGGCACTGTCCCGACGCGAACGCCGCGACCGCGCCGGGAAGGGCCCCCCCCGGCCCTCCGGCCCGAAGGACTGCGAGCGGCCGCGCTCCGGCCGCCGACCCCCGCGGCACTTCCCGCCCCGCCCCGCCGCACTCAGGCCCCCGCACTCACAGCCCGTCTCTTTCTTGATCTCCTCGATCTCCTCGTCCCGTAGCAGAGTGGACGCCCGGGAACCCATCGCCGCCGCTGGGCCCGAGGGGAAGGG
>VZTX01009153.1:90476-217752 GCA_013400915.1 Pardalotus punctatus | reverse complement strand
CTTGTTTTGATTTGTTTGTGTGCCTGGCTTTGTTTCCTTATTTAATTAAACTGACCATGTCTCAACGCACGAGTTTTCTAGCTTTTATCCTTCCAGTTCTCCCCCCCATCCTGTTGGTGGGAAGTGAGCAAGTGGCTGCACTGGGCTTGGTTGCTTGCTGGGATTACCTTGAATCCCAGCCTCCTGTTCAGGGGGCAACAACAATATCTACTGTTTTTCCAGGAACCAAGTAGGATCTTGTTTCTAAAGGCAGATTACTGGAGCACAGTTAGTTTCACCTATAACCTTCTTTTGATCTAATATTTACAGACTGAAGTGATATTCTGGATTTTATGTGCAGCTTTGCACTGTGAGGTTACAAAATGCCAAAGCACTATGAGATTCCTCCTCCCACAGGATTTGAGCTGTTTTGCTTAGTATCTTTCCATAACAGTATTTCTGAAGTTGGGCTGCCTGGCTAAGAATATGCATTTTTCTGCATGATTGGAAGAAAGACCCAGAGTGCTGATAAGATTGCTTTCCTCCTAAGTTTGTAACTTGAATGCAGGGTTGAATACATCTGCCCTTGACTTTCAAAATATGAAGAACAGAATTGGTGCTAGAAAAACATGGACACATCTGGGCAGATGTCATACATGATTAATTTCTGGCACCCGTGTTGACCTGGACCAGTGTTATCTGATAGAAGGCTGAATAAGTGTTTTTAAACACTCATCTGTATCTTGGCATTTCTTTTAACTGTCTATTACATTTGTTTGGGAGGAGCTAACTTTGCTGATCACTGTTCATCTGTGTTGGGGCTGTGCAGGGAAAGATGCTGTTGCCTAGGCAGTATTATTTCCACACCCCACAGCTCCAGAGACTGGTGAGAAGTCATCCTTTTCAGTCCAATTAACATAAACACTTAAGAAAACCTGAGGATGGAGAATGCAGTTCAAGGTCTGCCGAAGCAAATGAGAGCCTTCAGGAGCTGGTACTGGCAGGCTGGGTATTTTCTCAGGCAATTGTGTGCAACACTGGCATGATTTACCTGAAGGAGCAAGGCAAGTGGAACAAACAATCCTATGACACTAATACCTCTTACATAAGCTCAGATCCACAAAAGTATTTAGAGACTTAATTCCCTTCAATTTCATTTATTAAGGCATCGAAGTTCGTCCTTGCTGTGTTAAGCCATTTTAAATCTTGCATTGGAAAGAATCTCTTTTCCTCCTTTGCCTCACTCTCTTTTCTCACACAGATGCATATTTCAATGACCACATGGGCAGTGAAGTGCCCAAATGCACCCCAGCATCACCGACTTAGGCACATAAAGCTGTGGCAAACCACATGGAGGAATTAAATCCTTGAGGCCCACTGGCAACTTGCAAATAGTCATGAGTCTTTCTTCCACTTGGTGTCTCCCTTTAGTCTCAAATCTGGGCCTAGGTCTCCAGTAGTGCTCTCCTGGGGACGAATATTTGTTATGTGCACCATATAAAGCACCCCAGAGTTTCAGTAGTGCACCATGACTCCCCTGTGATTAGCAATGTAGAGAACTCACAAAATGTGAGACTCCATTTCCCTTCCCTCCCAGCCGTATAGCTTTGCTGTATGCTTCCCATCAGTTTTAAAAGTGTTTAGGAAGCTCAAATATTTGGTTTTGGTTACTGTTTTTCTTTGAGAAAGTAATATTTTTATTGTCTGATTTGATCTAATTCTTGTTATGGAGAGCTAGGACTGGTTTGACTCACCCTCTAATAAGTGCTAGAGAAGTTCACAGGCACGCAAGAGAAACGCAAAGTGTTACTTCACCGAATTAGTAAAATAACACCAAATAAGAGCACAGTCTTTGCCTTTGTGCATAAACAGAAAAGGCAAGAGATACTTCTAAATCTTCTTCATATTTTAGTGGGAAAAATTCAGGGAAGGGCAAGGTGATTTAAGCTTTTTTTTTGCACTAGAACCCAATTTTTTTTCAGTGTGTAAGACTTACTTGATAGGGAAATCCATAAGCTTGGATTCCTTTTCAATTTATGTATAGTGCAAGCCAGTTTTTCAGTGACAAAAGCTACACTGGAACTCTCTGCTTTAAAGACTTCAGATTTTGCTGCTACATGGAAAACACTGTGGTTCACAGCATAAATGTGCTAATGTGCTTGATTCACTCCTGTTTCTGGGCCTTTTCTGTTCTGCCAGTTCCTCTGAGATTAAATCTCTGAGAGAAAGTTGTCCAAATCTAATGTGTTTGGCAGTCCCCTCAAATAAAAGCTCCTTTCTCCCAAGACTGCTTGGTGTCTTGCTTAATTCTGATCTGGAGACCTAGAGACTAGACTCTCAGCTAGTACAAACAAGGGAAGTATACCACATAACAGCAGCTGAGGATCTGGAAAATAGTATCTACCAATAATGTCTTACTTCATGTGGGTTCTACACAAATAATTCGCTAGCCCTCCTGTAGGAGAACAAAGCACTGTATATTTCTTTTTACGAGCTGTTTTCACATAAATGCTCTTTGCAGGCCTAGTACATCACTGAAACCAGTGAGAGCAAGTTGGCAAAATCTATGTGCAGCTTATTTCTAAATCCTTTTAAAATCACAGAGGAATGTTCATCAGATTGCAGATCCCCAATGCAAAATAACTGCACAGTGTGCCAGCGTTTTCTTAGAGCAGATGCTGAGATAATACATCGTCCTTTTGCTGTGCTTGCATGGGATGAGCGGGGTATCCTGGACTTTCACGGCTGTGAGATACCAAGTTTGGATGAGGATGGACATGCCATCTAGTGGCTGCTTGTCCTGATGACTTGCACAATCTTATCTCAAATTATTGACAGGATCTCCATTTCTCTCTGGAAAGTGGAAAAATAGGCATCACAGAGTCTTATCTGAAAATCTCAAGTGGTCCATGTCTTCCATTTGGTACCAAGATGGAAGATCTCTGTATCAGGCTTCATCTGGTTAGCTGGATTTTCAACAACCAGTGTTTCTAATAGTCAGTCAATCAGGGGTTTGTCCACTATCACTTCCTCTGACACAAGAAAAGAAGCTCCTGTCACTGGCTGTGGGTGAAGGTTTCCCTCTCCTGAAGCTTTTTGCCCTCTTCCACTTGCAAGACTTTCCCCACCATGTCCCATTTCACTCCTAGCATTTTGAGCTGTCTCAGCAGCTCTGCTTGGTCCCCAGTGCAGGGGTGCCACAGGGATGGTAGCACTGCAGAGGAGGCTCTGGAGCAGCTATAAACCACTCTTTAATTCTAGTCCTCATGCCAGAAACTGAATAAGGCTGCTATGAAAGGAACGTTAGATGTGGGAAAGCAATTTTCAACCCTCAGGATCCTGCTTGCCACCAGCAGAGTTTCCCCAGCAAGAAGAGGCAGAGAAGCATATTCCACACTG
This sequence comes from Pardalotus punctatus, assembly GCA_013400915.1. Lineage (NCBI taxonomy): Eukaryota > Metazoa > Chordata > Aves > Passeriformes > Pardalotidae > Pardalotus > Pardalotus punctatus. Next base: position 214,374 of record VZTX01009153.1, on the reverse strand, counting down.
TCTCTAGACAGCCTCCACTGAGCCAGCACTGAGCAATCCCATACATCAGGCCAATATCAAATGCAAGCACAGAGGAGGCTTTCCCTTATCTTTCAGGACAATTACCAAACTATACATCACTTGAGCAGTCTGGGAACTATGGGAGATTGTGGTTTCTGGTAAAACAAGAAAATCTTTTCATGGTTAGCACTGGCAAGGAAATTTGCAGCCCACCTCCATCTGGGCTGAGTCACGGGTGATCATTCTTGGAGATGAGCTTCTCTCAATGTCAAAGGGCAAATAAATAACTAACTACGTGTGAATGTGTGTTTCAAGGAAAAATCATGGTTTTTTCCTTCTCCCTTCCCACCCCTCATTTTGCCTTGGAGAAGTTATGGGTTTCCTCAGGTCCTCAGAGAGGTTGAAAACTGTCCAAAATGTGCTTCAGGAAAGTGATCGCTCAAAGTGAATCAGTTTGCAGTGTCTGCTCACCATCTGTGTGCCTTTAGGAGATTGTCACACTTTCGGCTGGCTTCATCCATCTCTCTAATTCCTTGGTTACAGTCAAAACAGTTTTAAAAGGGTTTGGTTCCCACAGTGGGAAAGTAACTTGGACGCTGCCTGCTAGCATCACTTCACCCAGGAGCAGCTGATGCCTCTTGGAAAGCTTCGAAAAGCAAATTTCTCTTCTGAGTCAGTTCTGCTGATGTAGCTTCTACTCTGAGAATTACTCTGCTCTCCTCTGTTTCTATATTTGTAAGGCCACTTGTAGGAGAAGAGGGTCCTGCTTTCCTGAAAGGATATGCTGCCTTCGGTGAAGTCACGAGCATCTGTGGCATTGGTTCACCCACTCTGAATGATCTAAACTGGTTGATTTTCAGGCAGAAGAAGTCTGATACGATGAGCCATGGCTTTCTGGTCTGACATGTTTTGAATTATTATTCCTCCTCTGTTACATTTTTCATATAAATGCCCCAAGCCACTGACAGACTTGGTTTAGCAATAAAGAAATAATCATCTCCACAGCAGTTAATGGGATGCCAACAAGGATGCTATGTGGCTGAGTCATCTTTGTGTTGCAATAGTGCTGCCCAGCTAGCCACCCTATTTAGCAGGCCCAGACTTTTCAGCTGGGGTAATTAATCTCTTGCAGTCTCTCTCAATAAGCTTCAGTAACTAGAGGGGTGACAAAAATGCCCTTTTCATTGCAGAAGACAACTGATGGTCTCACCACCTAAAGTGCTGACTGTCCCAATATGCATCTTCATTAAATGTGGCAGTCAGTAAGAAGGTTTGGGAAAGAAATGTCCTTTCATTGTCTGAGAGCTCAACGAATGATCCCATAGCACCCACTGATCTGTCACTAAGCTCAAACTGTTGGCCCATGGCTGGATTTCTAGTGCAAATCATGGCAGCTAAAGAGGAGTTTGATATCTGACTAATCATGGGGGATCAAGGCCAGGATTAGAAAGGAGACCAAAGATCAGTCTACTACAAATTACTGATTACACCCTACTACTTGCCTACTCTCTAGAGGGATGATTGCATCCATCGTGCTGATGAGCAGCACCAGCTCTCTGCTGCCTCCATGTCATGAGCAGGAACAGGTGTCTCCACAGGTTTTCTTGCCTGTTCTCATCCTGTCACCTCTCAGTGCAATGTGAAAACTGTTTGATGTTGCTCCATTGGGCCATCTATCTGTGCTGGATCTCTCCCCACAGGGCAGAGCTTCAGTTGTCTCACTCTAACTTCAGTGAGGCTCTCTGCATCCTGCTCAAGAGTGAATTGTCCAGGTTAACTGGGACTCTCCTCACTCCTCACTCACCTCTTCTCTAGCATCATTTTTAGATTGGCTTTTAAGATATGAGATAAAAAAGCAGCTACCAAGCTGTGTCCAGACCTCAAACCTATTGATCTGTGAGATCTGTGTCCAGATCTCAAACCTGTATCACCTATTTATAACTGGGGCTGCTACCCAGGGGTTTCAGACACAACTGAAAGGACAAGGCAACATTTTGCATCCTGTGGCTGAACACAGCACCATGCTCCAGACAGAATCGGTCCTTCCTAAGCCACAGTCGTAGGTACCTGGCCCTTTCCACCCTAAGGGTGACTGTGGCTAGGAGCTGGGAAGGAGCTACTTCCTGGTGGCCCCTGGTTCATCCTGACAGTTTAGAGGTCCAAGTGGACATTTATAGCACAACTCCCCACAAGGGATTTATGGCTTGGCACTGGCACTGTGGCAAGCTGCTGAATACTCAGTGTGGTATAAATTGGTTGGAGGAGAGGCACAAAGCCAGAGTTCCATGAGCAACACGCAGGAGGTCTTGCTGGCTTATGTGTGTGGCAAAATGATGTCTGGGGAGGCTGCTACCAGAAATGTGGGTATCACATGTGTTGCTGTAGTGGATGCAGCATCATGTAAACATTTAAGAGTTAGAGCTCTTAAAATGGTATTCTGTAAGCACAGGGTTGTTTCCTCTATAAAAGAGGCCATCTCTCTTTTGCAGTACCAAAAGAAATGAGTGCATCTCTCCATTCCTATTTTGCTTTACCCTAATGTGCACTAAGAAAAAAACAGAAGATACTGGAGAGTGGGGGGAGTAAGGAAGAAAAATATGTGTTTGCACTTCCAGCATGCAAAGAATTTGAACATTGCAGTTTCACTTGGACCTTGAAGCACACTGTGTACCCTAGCTGAAGGCCAGACACCTTTGGTGTGTTTGTCAGTGTTGGACTGAAGAGCGAACATCAGTGCGTGGCATTAGCCAGCTGTATCCCTGTCTAAATTCTCTCTGCTAGCCTGAGGATTACTATGCCACAGCAGCATGATCCCAAAGCCTAGCAGGGCTCATGTGTGCTTCTTGGCTTTCCAGCACCTCATTTCAATGCATATTGAGGGGCTAAGGTGATGGAGGGGAAGGCTCTGGTTATGATCCCGTTGAGAGCTGAGTGTTACCAGAGGTCATCACTGCCGATGGCTCTCGACTGTGTGAGGGAAGCCACTTGGGTTTCATCCAAACCTTAGACTCAACAACACTGAGCCCATCACCACATCTGCTTGCACAGCTGCACAGCCCCTCAGTGGCAGGCTGGGTGGAGAGAATAGTGCTGAAATATGGTGCAAAGACTGATGACACAGTGTCTTTTGTGGAGATAAAGGGAGGCTGATCCCTTTCATCACTGCTTAAGCAATTGTTTCAGATGTCTTTGCCTTGCTTTTGTTCTGGTCAGGGTGGAAGTGGGAGGCCCTAGTGGCTGCAGGACAACCTTTGCCAGAAGGCACAGCTCCCTGGGTGAGGGTGGGCAGTTCTCACTCCCAGTTCACTGGAAGGCAGCCCCAAACTGGGCCATCTCTGCCTGCCTTGCCCATCCTAGAAAAGCCTGGTGTGCAGGGACTCCCCTGCTCCTGTCCATTGGCAAGTCCTGTGAAAAGAAGGGCCCTTCAGAAAGGTTTCTGCTTCTGGCTCAGGAAGTAAATGCAATACAAACCAGCGACACTTATTCCCATCTGACCCCCACAGCAGTCCTGTTCCTAAACAGAGGCCCAGCTCTACTGTTCCCCTGCATGCAGTATGGCAGCCAGGAGCGTGGCTGCAAAACATCAAAGTTAATTAGCATCCAAAAGCAAATAAATCAATCAATACATTCCCAGCCTCCTTAGAAAATCTCATTATTGGGAACCGACCCAGGCGGTGACTCCCAGGAAGAACTACAGAGGAAGAGATCCTCCAAAGCTGTAATTTTTAAGGTTGTACCACTTGGAGAATAATTACAACCAGCAAAACAATGTTCACATCTCACATTAATATAAAGTAATGACTGCGTGCCTGTAGCCAGCTAACCACAGAACTGAGAAGAGACTGTCAACTCTTCTGCCCTGCCATAATACAAAGCATCTTGGAAACGCTAACAGCCACAGCATGCCAGCCCCTTGTCATCCCTCCTTCTTAAAGACACAGACCGAGGGCTGCTTCGGCCTCTGAATGTTGCTTGTACAGGAGATGTCGTCACTGATGAGTTTCCTTTCTGCCTAAACTAAAAATGAAAACTAATATGTTTATAATTTTCAGTGAAGCAGAATTTTAAGATAATTTCAGACATTTATAAAAGCTTTTGTTTCAGAAAAATGCTGCTTCTGGTTTTGGAAATTTATTGAGTTTCAAAATACAGTTTTGTCTTCCTTCCTCTCTACATTATATTTGCTATCCTTTTTACACTACTTCCAAGTGTGACTCCAGCATGTGTTTATGGCAAAGTGCAATGAAATAGTGGAAGCAAGAAGAACATACAAATAAATGAAATGATAAAACTAATAAAATCAAATTATATTTTTGAAACTCCAGCACAATTATTTTTATTGTAGCTGGAAAAAAATCTAGTATGAAGTATTTTTGTATGGGAATGAAAATCAGAAATCAGGGAGTATGAAATCATCTCCCTTTAGACTGAGATGAAAAATGAATAAAATATGGCAAGAGTGTTCTGGAGATCATGGTCTAGAGAGGACACCTTTGTTGATGGTAGCATATACTGAAGGGATTGCTAGCAGTTTATCTGTCATCAGAAGGACACTTCTGTAAGTAAAGAGTCAGTCCCTACTTTTGGTAGTAGAAGAGGTTCATGTTACCATCCTTATATGTCAGGTTAATTAGTTGTCTTAAAGTGTTCAGAAGGTCACACTATTTTATCAGAAAATTCTTCTGCTGTGACTTGTTTTGACTCTCTCAGGAGATCTTTCATGGGTGGTGCAGTCCACTTATGCTGCAGCACCCAGGTTCTTATGCAGGATTTTGGAAAATTTTCTTTTGCTCTCTCTCATCTATTGTGTTTTTAGAGCTATCAGGAGGACTAGAAACACAGTTGCTTAGTGGTTCTTAATGCTTAAACTAAATAAATAAAAAAAAGAAAGAAAAAGTCAAAGGGATTTGAGGGCAGAGATCGTGCCAAAATCCATGAAGTCAGCAGAGCTGGCAAGGGTTCATGAAAGATTAGAGAACGACCACTGAGGTTTTAATGGACTGGAGTAAATCTAGTGGCAATATTATTTCAACAGCCTGGCTGCAAAGTTTTGCAAATGATGTTCTGCAAAACAGCCAGATCAGCAGTGATGGAGTTGTGGTTTTAATTTCCACTGACTGGACACCTGTGTTACCTCTGGGAAAGGATGAGCTGGAAGATCTTTGTGTACCTCTTGCCCTCTATGGGCCCAAGTGCTGTCCTGAGGGGAGGCCAGCCAGAATCTTGGATTGCACAGACAGGAGTGTCCCACTTGGCAGCCACTGAGGACATTCCTTGGCTCATCTGCAGAGCTTAACACCAGAGGTGTTCACGCTGTACTGGTGGCAGAGATTGCAGGACAAAGCAACTTCCCCGCATCTCTTCAGTCCCTTTGCACCCTCCAAACAGTCCAGACTTGCCTCATGTCGTAGTGCAAAGCTGTCACCACTGGGCAGAGGGAGGAAAGAGCTCACTTCTGTGTTGATCAGCTGGAACCCTCTGAGAGACCAAGGAGAGGGACCTGAAAGGCAGAAAGTGGCCTGAGAAATTGTACTTTCACTCTGCGCCACTTTGAAGCCACCCCCAGAGGTCTGTCAGCAGCTGACATATTTAGGATAATCTTTATGCTTCTGCAATCCAGTTCAGAGTTGAAAAGCAAAACACAGAAGGTGTCATCAGCTCCCAGCTGGAGCCTCACCTTCTTCACTGGGGACAATTGCAGCAAAGCAGGGACTCTGGCCCTAATTTTCAAAAAACAGAGGAGTTTCTGGGTGTCCTGTTCCTTCATGGCACTAGGCAATAGGCAGTGAATCTCATTTATCTTCCAAGAATCTCAGAAAGCCTGGCAACTGCACCGACACCATCTCGCTCCAACTGAGAACTAAGGAATTTTGCCGCAAGATCCATTCAAAACCCGCTTGAGTTTTCCAAGCCCACTGTTCCCTTGGGGCAGGGGAGGCGGGGAGAGAGGCTTGTGTTGATTAATATTAGAAGACACTCCCCTGAAAGAATGATAGATCACGGCTTGGTGACTCCGGAATCTTTTCTTGTTTCTTTCTTTGATGGGAGGAGGGGGAACTGGAAACAAAAGGCCTAGGAAGGGGGGAATGCAGGGAGGGGTGTGTTTTGAAATCTGCTTCCTTTTGGCCACGCTTGAACTTCCAAGAGCCTGGTTTTGACTGACATCCCTAGGAAATGGGAGAGAAAACTCCATGCTGAGCCGGCTCTCTGCCCAGCAAAGGAGGAGGCATCTGGCTCCAAGGAGCTGAAATAGATGCCTTTAATGTGCCTGTCAGCCAGCATCACAGAGGTACACTTGGGTTTTTCAGCTGGAGAACTCTATTCCTGCAGGCTTCCAGGGCCTCTTTGGGGTCCACACACCTGGGTACTGCATCCACACTCACCTGGATGGTTCCAGGTGAAACAGTGGAGGAAGCTCAGTCACAGAGCCACTGTGCATTCACAGCTGGAAAGGAAGGAATGGAGCCACTGTTGCAAAACCTGGCTTTGCCCATCCTAGCAATCCTCTCTGCCGGTACAGGAGGGGTGGTAGAGAGCTGGGACTGCTACCCAAAGCATTTCAGAGACATCCAATTCAAGAACCTGGAGAGGAAGTATGTTAATAAGGGTATCATCCATGCCATGCAGCTGCCCCCTGCCTGCAGCCCCAGGGGGCCAAACACTGGCCCAGATGTGGGGCACATGTCAGAACAGGAAAAAATGGGAAAACAGCCCTGAGAAGAGAGATCTGCTGCTTGTGTTGCATTGAGCCAGGATGGGAAGGTGAGAAAGGAGTTAGGGAGAAGTCAGGGTAAAAGGCTGTCAGCATTATCTAGAGCTTGAAAACTGCTGGTGAGGCTATGGAGGCATTTGCAGGACAGTTCTGCCAGGATGGATGCTCAGAACACATGGGAGCATTGTAGTTCTGCCTCCAGAGAAGTTAGGGGGATGTCTCCTGGGTGTCACTCACAGGAAAACCACCTTATGCTTGTAAGTGGCTCCACAGCATCAAAAACACCTTTTTACTTTGTAATGCCTCTCACATCCATTCTCCTGGACATATTACTGACTTTGAGTTTGCCCTTATGGCCAAGCCATGTCTTTATTGCTGTTCTCTGTGTTAGCTCTCTTGAGCTCTTGATCAACAACTAGGAACCTAAAAGGCTCTTGACTGTAATCTCCACTTTTCCCTCCCCAAGTACACAAATTTCTCAGCAGAGGACTTCTGAGTTTTCCCTCAGCAGAACTCAAAGCCTGATACCTTTTATTGCACCTTGAAACATTTAGTTGTTTACATAATTTCTTGCTAACTAGATGTTTTTTCTGAAAAGAGGAAGAGAGGAGTTCCTGTGTTTCCTTTACCCCTGGGTTCTCATTCCATTAATTGATATTCATCACTAGGATATAGGAGGCTGGGCAATGGATCTACCTACCCATTTTTCATGATGTGTCCATTTCTGATCATAAGTACTTTCCTAATGCTCACCCTAAGCAAATAGATCTAGCAAGCCATTAACAGAACACGGTCCAGCCCTCATAATGAAAAGTGAGGGAAAGCCAAGCGGACCAGATCTTGGATCTGCTAGGGAACAAGGACAGTGTAAATGCTACTGTAGTTTGACAGTTTGGGTTCTTAATCACATTTCTGAAGCCACAGAGGTGTTTTCTTGGCATTCTCCTGCCAATATAGTTTTGCTGAGCTTGCAATTTTTCATGGCAGTCACATGACACATTGTCATGATCATGAGTCACATCAGGGTGGCTTAAGGAAGCCTGTGGTCTCTGTCACTTCTAACACAGGTTTTCTTTAGATTAGGGGGAAAACAGTGCCAAATAAAAGGAATGAAAGTGGCTCATGGCAGAAGATGTTGATACTGGCAGTCTCTCTTTGAGCAGATGGCCTGCTGAAGTTCATAATGTGTTGGGCCAAAGCCTCAGTTACATGTTACATTTATAAGCAGTCAGCTGGCATTTGTGCAGCTGTTTTGGACTGGAGCAGGTGTCCCTGGACTGACAGTTTCTGTGTAAGTTCCTCTTCTCTCCTTGGCCTTGTCTTTTAACATTGCATCTTCTCCAGCATCGCTCAAGCCAGGCAGTGCCAGCAAGGCAGATTTGCCCTTGCTGAGGAGGAAAAGGGAGTGCAAGTTCAGCCAAGAGCCACAGAGAGCAGAACTGACTCTGCCACGCTCTTGCGGAGCGGTGCATGGGCTTTCTGCAGAGCTTGCCCCTCTGCAGGCAAGAGCCTTCAGCCAGAACCAACCGTGCTACATCCCAGTCCTGTCTCCAGTTCCGCATGCTGCCTGTGATGAATAGTGAGCCTGGGGAAACCCACCTTAGCTGCCCATGTTTTAGCTCTCCCAGCACTCTGAAATCCTGCCCTCACTGTTGAGAGACAGCAAGCTTGCACGCGTCCAGACGAGGACTATACAATGATAGATAATACCAATAAAGCCCTGAGCTGTTCTGGGGAGGGGAGGGTGATTTATCCCCAGCTGGACGGCTGGGCTGAGCGGAGCGGAGAGCGGAAATCCTCCGGGAGCTGCGGGGCACACATCAAACCGCATGTCACAGCGTCCGCGACACCCGGGGCGCCAGTTCAAAGCTGTCACGTGCTGCGGCTGGAGACTTAAGGTGATGCCAAGCTAATGAGCAAACGAAACAATAAATAACCCCAGTGATCATTACGCTCCCCTCCTTGGAGCTCGCCTGCTCCGGCCCTGGTGAGCCAGTGCTTCTCACACCCAATTACTCATGCTGAAGCCCCTCAAACAGAGCCCAGAGCAGGCTCAGCAAACCATTCATCTTTGCAGAGTGGAGCCCTTTCAAGTTTCTCTGCGGCAGCCGCTCTGTTTATTGTTAAGATGAGCACAGAGTTTACACGAACTGTTCTTATTTATCTTTGACTTTTACCTTTTAGGCCATTTCTTTGCACATCCAGCACTTTCCAGGTTTTGACCAGACTTTTATTTATGTCCTAGGATTTGCTGTCCGAAATGCTCCAGCTCCCAGTGATGGAAAGGTGAGCTGAGCTCCTGACCGGGGCCTTTTCTCCAAGAGAACTGAAGTCCCTGAGGCAAATCACTCCTATGGACAGAGATTTAGGAAGCTGCTGAAGGGAGGGGATGGGTGAGTTTTTTGTTGGGAGGGGGTGCTCAGATAAGTGCTAACAGCTGAGTTTTGCGTGACTTTGGGTTGAGGCTGAACATACAGCCATGGTGGGAGAGAGGATGGATAAGTACATGGTTTAGGCATGACGGAGGCACGGTGGGAATTGCTTGGCTGCGGTGTTTGCTTTGCAGCCACTAAGATGCCTGAGGGAAGAACAGACCTAGGTATCGTCCCCAGTGGGCTTCACATGTTGACCACTGATGCATGTAGTTATAATCCTTCCCAAATTCCAGGTCTTCCTCAACAGTCACCACTGCCACTGCTCCCCTGCCTGCAGTGCCCATCTGTGCCTTGCTGCATTCATCTGCTCTCTGCCACCAGCCTCACTCCAAGCCTTGAGCAGGGCACAAACTTTGTTGCTTTTCAGATGAGTCCTGTAAAAGACATAGAGGGGGGAGTCCTCCCATGCCTTAGTGGTGATGTATCCAAACCGTGAAGAACTAGATTTGGATTCTCCTCAGTGCCAGGAAATGGAAATATCTTTTATAATATCATTGTTTATGGTAAAAGGGCATAACTAGGGTGGGGTGTCACCAGGCATGTCTCAGTTTACAAGAGCTGGAGATCTGCCTAGTGCATGTTCACACGGCAGGACAAGATGCTAACACACAGGCCAAGGAAGGAGCACAGAGAGAAGATAACCTCTCCAGCAAATGAATCACTTGGAAAGACAGGACAGAGTGTGGATTTCATTGGAGCTATCTCACAGACTCTGAGACCTTGAAGCAAACAGCCAGACCCAACATGGCAGAGCTGCTGGTACCATCAACTCTCCAGAGGGCTTGGAAGCAGCAGCAGCCAGAGGGATGGTGTTAGGTTGGTGTGGAGGATTCGGCGTGCCGTAGAAATCTCTGCGATGTGCCGGCGATTTGGACAGAGCTCTCCGGAGTCCAGTCTTAGAGCGTGCAGGTTTACTGGGGAAACAGGGTGGGGGGAGGGGAGCCTGCTGCGGAGCCGTGGGGAGCAGCACCGCAGGCAGGAGAGAGAGGGAGCGGAAGTCCCCAAAGGGGCAGAGAGAGGCAGAGAGAGCGATGTGTCCCTTACCGTACAGTAAAACAGCTTCCCTGATGAATATTCTAATTTACACTAGCCAATCTAGTACAAGATACAAATCCTATAGCGTTTACATACAGCCTATAAGAATCATTACATTACCATTTGGACCCCTCCTGCCAGGCCACCAGGGTCAGCTTTGACCCCTGGACTCTTGGTAAGGAGAGGGACATTGTTTAATCAGAAAAAAAGGGGGGATTACAGACAGCTGGCCATAGCATTGTTTTCCAGTTGTTCAGTAACGGAGGCTTGGCATTTTAGAGATCGAAATTTGCTTTCAATTCTATTTCACTTATAGGTTTCATATACTCAAAAGTTAAGCAGTCATATTTACGAGGCCTTCCTGTTTCATCTTCCCCAACAGGTTGGCTGTGGGTTCTGTGTGGATCTCCAGACCTCTATGTCCCTCATCTGTAGCTATGGGAGGCTGAGGGCAAAGGGTCCTTGTCCCAGCTTCCCACAGCTGCGGGAGAGGGAGCTGCAGACCTGCTGCTGGCTGCCACGTAGCACCATGGAGGGGGCAGCCTGGGAAGAGCCACTGCCCTTCACAGCCAGTTCGGTCTTTCTGTTTCAAAGGCACATTGCCTAAGCAAAAAGTCACACATTTAAATTTTGTTCTGGGGGTTAATAACTTCCTCAATGATTAAAATGGAAAGAATTTTTTTAATTGCATATTCCTTTTCACTGTTGCTTTCTCTGGTCTGGCTAGGAAAATATCTTTGAAATTTTTTCTGCTTCTTCCTACTTATGATCTCTGAATTTTCTTTCTAGCTCTGTCACCAACATTATCACTTACGTTAGCCAGTGCCTGTTTTTACCTTGGCTCTTTGATCCATTAAATAGTTGAAGAGCCTTTGCATCTCACGTGTCAAATCATTTCATGCCAGTGGAGTACTGAGAGCACTCTCTATGAGTGGTACTAAAGAAATGGGATGTCTCCACACTGCCAAGAATATTTCCTCACCTGCAGGGGTCAGCCTGCAAGTGTTCCAGCCCAGAGCTATGCCATTATGAAGCTGCTCAGAAAAACACAGGGGCAAATTCTGCTCTGCATTACACCCACACAGCTCAGAAGAACCACTCAAGTTCTTCACAAGGCAGATGGAGAGGGAGCAGGAGCTAAGCCTACTCAAAAAGGAAAAGTATCCCAACTTCTGGGGCCTGGTGGAATAAGAATGGCCTCCCAGCCCAAGAAGTTAAAGCAAACACTTGAAGGGAAGGAGAGCAGTAATAGGAGAGCATCTATTTTTTGAGAGGCTTTGCTGACCTGGAGAGTTATTGGACACTGCCAGGTTGTGTTCATGTCTTTCTTCCTTACTCCTAGGGATCAGAAAGGGTTAAAAAACTCCTGTGATATAGGTCTGTGTTCACATTGAATCTACACCCATCATATATATATCAGCTTTGGGGGGTGGGGGGGTGGGTGGTTTGCACATGTCACTGGCCATAACTCAGACTTTTATTATAATTGTGACCATATGGTTAATGGGACCTAATAAACCACTGTTGACCTGGACACTGTGTGCACAAATCCCTTGCTCTCTTTCCTTTTTCCCTTGCTTGTCTGAGTGCACTATGCCAAGCACCTGCAATTTAGTGACTCTAAAATGCCAGTTTTAGTGGCCCAGCAACTAGTTAGTTTAGAAAGAATAAAACATTACACCATAGCCTGATGGAGACAGGGACTGACTTTTCCAGGGTGACAAGGCAGTTGCTCAGGGCATTGGACAGACATGAGCAGTGTTTGTGTGAAGACTGGAACAGGGGACATGGTGGGGACATCAGGCAGGCCTGAACACCAGAGGCCCTGGGTATGCTCCAGTGATTGCTGTGGAATTAAATCCATGCTTCTCCTGGTACAAATAGAAGAACGTTTGGCCAAGAATTTGAAAGAACACTTGCATTCTGGTTTTGGCAGAAGCAAAGGCTTCCACTTAATGGAAATTAGAACTGGGGGAAAAAAAGCTATTAAATCCGATCTCAAGCTTTCCTCTGGGAACCCAGCGAAGGACTGATCCAAGCTATGTCTTCTTCAACTCCTTATATAATCTAGTTTTTAAATTATCTAAATAATGGGCAGCTGACCCCAGCCTTGGAAATACATTTATTTTTGATCAGCGCCATGCTACCATCTCTCCCACTTTTAATAATGTTGTCTTGTCACCCATCTGTCCCTGACTCTGCTTCTCAACCCTCTCCATCCCCAAAGGGGTAATGCAAACCCTCGGCAGGCACAGCTGGACATCTGCTCACCAGTACTGCTTACCTGAGCTGTTCTGCTCCTTGGGCTTTGCATATAGCCCTTTACAAGACCTCACCATCCAGAAATTTCCCCAAGCTTGGTTTCATTGCATTACTCCCAGAAATGCTGCTGCCGACTGATTTTACAGGTCGGGGCCCAGGACAAGAAGTTCGTTGGCTTTCCTAGAGAGCTGAACATATGTGCCTTGGAGGAATGAGTAATCTTGAAGCTATAGGTATTGAGGCATGTGGCTGACACATCAGGCTGAGCCAAGGTAGAGATTTTGGTTCTTTCTTTTGATCTTGAGCTGAAACTTAATGTTTCTATTATTTGATTGGTGTTTTTGTGATTATATGCACCTGCCAATAATGATATCCAGGCGCACTTGTAGGTGGGGTGCTGTTGAAATTAAACTCTCTTTCTTCCCTAAAATGACTGTGTAAACACCAATATCAGCTCCTTGTGTCATGGTTATAAATAAAGGCTCCTGGTGCTGTATGACCCTTTTTGAGCCATTCAGAACAGACACAGAGGAAAGCTATGCTGTTCTGCTTTTCTGGCCACATTCTCCTCTTCCTCTTCCTCTTCCTCTTCCTCTTCCTCTTCCTCTTCCTCTTCCTCTTCCTCTTCCTCTTCCTCTTCCTCTTCCTCTTCCTCTTCCTCCCACTGTTTGGAAAATGCCATATCTTTGCCACATTATATGCTTAGAGCTCTGTTTCTTCTGACCCCATATAGTTCACATGGCTTCATTTAGGACCTGCTCTGAAGGCTGGTGGTCACAGCTGGAGTCATTGCGTTGTCTTTCATGGCTTTTGGAGCAGCCTGAGTAGATTTTGGTACATCTTCAATCATGTTGGGTAGGTATAAACTGTTACTCTTCCCAGAGTTCTGATTCTTCTAAAACTGGAGGGTTTTTTTCCTAACCAGTGGAAGCCTTGGCACTTGGATAGCCATAGGAAGCATCAGAGATAAATGAACAGATAAACTGCACAGTGAACCAGAAACATAAAAGGATATGCTTTAAAATGTAGAAACAAAAGATATGCATAATGGTCTGGCCTTCAACAGGTGAGAGATGAGAGGTGAAACCTTCCATGTCAAGAATAACCTGACCGCAAAATGGAGACAACCCTGGGATATCTCACCCTCCATTCCATCCTACTCTTCACACAAAAAATGGCCTTCCCACTCCTTCCCATGGCAGTCTCCTCTGGAACCACCCTGCCCATTGCTGCAACCACACAAATTCTGTCTGGCTAAGAACTCATGGCTCTGGCTGGAGATCATGGTGCGGGCACAGATTCCTTTCCAGCTAGTCCCCACAGGTGAGGTGCAGTAGCTGATATGAAAAAAACCAGCCTCTGAGAAGGCAGCACCATGTTTGCACCGTTGGAGACCTCTTTCTCTATTCCTCAGCACAAGCAGCCAAGCACAGGTCTTGTGCAGGCAGAAGCATCCACAGCTCAGAAGTCTCACCTCAAGCAGGAGCCTTGGCAGGCAGTGTCAGCAAGCAAGGCAAGGGCGAGACAGTGACTGGGCAGCTTCAGGGCAGTGCTTGGAGATGAGGGGCAGCAAGGGCACCTTCACCACCATTGCCATACACTGTATACAGATGGGAAGCATCCAGCTCCACCTGCATCTGTCCAACAAATCCTTGCTTGAAAACCAGCATGAGCAGAGCAAACAGTGGAGCAGCAAGCATGGAGGCATGGCAGGATTTCACCGGCAAAGCGCCGTCTGTTTGGTATCGCTTCATCCAGAGATAGCGTGTCATGCTATGCCCGGCAAACAGAATGAGTGTTACTCCTCTGAGATTATTTCAGCCGTGCCAGAGGCTGCCAGTCACACAGGGAACAGTCCTTCAGAGCAGCTCATAACAGACAGATGTCTTGCCAAATGTGTCTGCCCGCAGGAGGGGAAGCGGCAGGGCTCCCCACGTCCCATGGGAGGAGCATGCCCAGAGGAGTGGGAGGCATGTGGTCTTCGCTCCGAAAATGCTGGCAGTGTTTACAAAGTCAGACACGTCAGCACAGTTACAGTCAGCAAAGTGAGTGTAAAACTGGCCTTGTTACTTCCCAGATCTGAGGGATACAAGGCAAAAAACACACAGATGGTCGGCCACTTTCCATAATGAAACACGTCTTTATTGTCCCGAGGAAGCTGCATTTCACAACCTAAGCACTGAGGCTTGCTTCTTTTTTTATATATTTTATTTTCTCTGCAAACTGTGGGCAGTTTTGCCCCTTCCTTAAATCAAAAATTGTGGACGATAAAGACGTGTTTCATTACTGAGAGCTGGCCAAGCATCTGTGCGCAATGGACTTCATTTTCTTCTGTAGGTTGCTGGCACAAACATTCCCAGACAAAGCCAGAGAGGAAACTGAAGTGAATGCAGGGATCTGAGTACTCCCAAACTTGGGGAGAGCTCAGATTTTGTGGCAACTTCTTTCTGGTTATGTCCAACAGCCACATCCTGAACTTTAAATTATGTAGTAAAGTTTAGGCACAGACTGGCTTTGCCAGACTTGAAATATTTGGGTGCCTATGCTGCCATGGTTCCCAGAAGCAGCACAAGCTCACAAGAAGTAGCTACTGTCCTTCAAGGAATGACTAAATTTGTGTGAGGCTGCTTTGAATAACTTTTCTAGAAAACACATTATGCTAGTGATCCCTGGGATTTTGTTTTGTTTTGCTTTGTTTCTGTCCTCACTAGTATGATTCTAGCCCTTACCTCTCTTTGTAGGTCTGGATTCATGACCCTGGCAGGGCTCTTTAGCGCTAGTTTGTGAACATCTTCCCATAAGCCATACCTCCTTACCAGCAAGGAAGGCATGTGATGTGATGTTCAGTCCCCGTGGCTGCCATTCGTGAGGCTCTGGGATCCTGCTAGGATCCTGCCTGTCCAGCAAAAACGATGCTGTCCTGTTCCGATTTACACTCCTGACAGAATACTTAACAAATACAGTACTTTAAAGCATTACCATATTCACCTTGGGATGAATCCATTCAGTGACACAGTACAAAGCACATGGTTGTAATGACAGCTCTGGGACCAGGATCTATTTGTCCCCAGTGCAACGGGGTTATGCCTGCAAGCATATATTTTGTGAGAAGTGGTTGGCTTTAATGATGTTTAAACAGCCCCCCCAGTTCTCCTTCACAGGAAAGACAGAAAAACAAAGAAATAAAAATAGAAGAAGAAGAAGAAAAGGAGAGGGCCCCAAGAGAAAGACAAGTCCTTTGTACCACAAGTTAAAATATGGGGCTCTTGACCAGGCACTTGAATAATTAGAAACATGTTTTTAAAAGCTTCCCTATCTGCACAATTTGCAACTGGCCTGTGGTGGGTTCCCAAAGACAATAAAGTCTAGGAGGAGAGCAGTCGAGTGGGATTCTTGAGAGCCATGGTTTTTGCTGTAGGCTTGCTTTGGGAGCCAGGACTGAGCCAGGATATATGCTTTCCCATGCTGTGGCATGGACATGGAGTCAGGCTGCTTGCTTGGTGAGGCTGAATTGATTCATGTATGTGGGGACAGTTTTACACTGGAGGTAGACCCCAAGGCTAATTAATTTCTCCTTGCTCATAACCCAAGTCTTGGTCCTAGTTTACTTGGTCCTGGCTTCAAAATCTGCTTTGCCTCAGAGTTAGGAGCCAGCCAGCACACCAGTGTCAGTTCAGTCCAACTCCTACTGCATGAGGAAAGGGTGATAAGACACATTCCCACACTGTGTGATAGGAGCATGACTCCCTCTGCATGGGATCTGTGTCTCTTGGTGCTCACAGTACAACTTTAAATGGATAAATCAGGCATGCTATTGTTTAATCTAAACAACTAAAACCAAAGATAATTGAGTGACTAGGTATTAATGCTCTTACCGGGCTGTTGAAAATCTCCCCTAAATATAGCAAATGCTTACCAAATACAGAACATGCATGTTCTAAATCTATATAACTTGTCTTCGATGTTATTTAAATCTCACCTTCAGCTTCTTAAGTTGCAAGGACAATCAAAGAAATTAACTTGCAAATCCTTTGACTGTCCTTGCCTAAAGCACACAGCTTCCAGGGAACCTGACCATCACAGAGTTTTTGGGTTCTTCTCCTTAGGATGGGTTTGAGAAAGAAAAAAACCCACTGTGAATTCACTGTTCTGTTGATAGTTTTGTTAGAAATCCAAGTGATTTCTGGTGACAGATTTGAAGAGCAGCTGGTGTCTTGGCTAGGCACAATGCAGAGCTGAAACTGCACTGAAATGCTCTGGTTGCCCTTTGGAGGAGCCAAACACAGGAGGGATGAAGAGCCTGTACTCCTGGCTTGGCTTGGCTGGGCTAAGGGCTTGTGGGTGGATGTTGGCACAGAGGAATGAAGAAGCAGAAAGCTATAACACAGCTGAGCATTGATCTGTGTCAGAGGGCCAGCCTATGCTCTCAGTGAAGTGGTGGTGAAAGAAGAAAGAAAAACATGCTCCCAGTTTACTTCTGTGTTGTTCTCCCCTGTCCCAGCCCTTGCTACATCATAAGATGTTCATATGGCAATGCATGGAGTGTACAACAGTAGATAAAGCACGAAAAAAACAACTCTGCTTGCTTTGACGTCTTCCCATTTGTCAGAACTTGCTGAGAGAACTAGAGGAGTTCAAGAAAAACCCCATGATTGGCAACATGGCATTATCTGTATCCAGAGCTTGACATTCACCTTCTTGTCACAGTCAGAAGCTCAGAATGACATAGAGACAAGTTGGGGTAGAAAAAGTTGTTGATAAATGATCTTCCTCTGAAGTCCTAAGCAGACAGAGTGTTCCTGAGTGAAAACCATAAAGAAAGCCTTTCTTCCACTGCTAAGCTGACAATCAAGCATGCTGAGAGTCAAGCTTTTCGTGGGTGATTCATGGCTCTGGGGTCACACAGGTTAGAACTTCTTGTCTGAAGAGGATTAGGTGTTTCCAAGGAAGCACAGTCCTTCTGTGTCTCCAGCATATCCTTGAAGTTTTTGGAGCCTCAGACCTGCTTAAGACCTCCGTCATTACTCTGCCTCATCACATGAAAAGTCCATCACAGCTTTGGCAGAAGGTATGGAGGGCGTGTGGTGTGAGGCACATGAAAGGAAATCCTTTGAAGGGTGCTAGTTCCTTCCAATAAATCCAAATACATCTGGGTGCAGGGGAAGCCAGGCCAGCTCCTGGGAGTCTCCTTGGTGTCCAGCTAATATGTTCATCCATCTGATAGTCTGCCAACAGAGCATGCTCCCCACCTGGTGCTCTCTGTGTGCCCCACGCTTTACTGCACGCCTGCACCTTCCGCCCTGCTCACTGCAAACCAGCAAACGTCTGTCCGCGTGGGGAGGACCGGCTGCGAGGCACGTCCCATGTGATGACAAGCCAGGGAAAGACAAACCTCCTGTGGATAACACACACAAGGCTGGCTGCTTCACTGATGAGAACAGGCTCTTGTGAGACTGCTGGGGACAGGGCTGGAGCAGGCTCCATTGTTTGCCTTCTTCCAAATGCTCTCCTTCTGCTCCTCTCTCCTTTTCAACATCAAACACTTCCCTCCTTGCAAGGTGTCTTCTTATGCCTTGCATTAAGTTCACAGTGTAAAATTAGAATGTACTGGGCCACTACAAGATGCTGAAGTTGTTAAAGCTGCGTGTGCGCATGCACATGTGTGTGTATGTGTGTGTTTAAAGCAGGGCTTTACAAAACTATCAAGCACTCTTTAAAGTATCATAAAATTTAATGCTCAGTAGGGAAGCCTAAACAAATGAAGCTGCACTATAAAATGTTTAGTGTTTCTATCGCTTTCACTTTGAACACGAAGACTTACTGCAACTCACAAGGGGGATTTCTCTGTCATTTTCTCTTTCTTATCCGTTCTGCCTTTGCCGTTTTTTCTTCTGGATTCCCTATTCCCTGAGAATTTACCATGAATTTTGTACAGGAATATCTCCAGCTCCCTGTGTACTTGATTCCAAAAGTGTGGCTGTCTGCCACTGAAGGCAGCTGCCTGTTCCCTGATTGTTCCTTGGCAAATATATAGTTGAGACTAAAAGAAAAGAGCACTACTCTTTCATTTACCTCAAAAGCCACCACATTTAATTATCTTACCATGTAAAGTGGCTGCCAGAAGTGTCTTGTGCAACTCCTATCCTTGGCCTGCTGAGATTTTGTCTGCTTTTGTTGTGACATCAAACACAGATCTCAAAGCATAATCAGTAGAGAGCCAAAGTGTGCCCTGGGTCTCCTGAGGCACAGGTGATGGGCATGTTTTGCACAGTGAAGACATCCAAGTGGCATGCTCTTGTTATTGTCAATGAACTCAACCATTGTATGACTCCCACCCAAGATGCACATCTCTCAAGACCCTCTCTCTAAATTAAGGCAGGGCATGAGAAGGTGGTGTGTGTTCTTCTTGCTGCTGTGGGAGCACATCTCAGCTAACCCTCATGGAACAGCAGAGTCAGCTACTGGTGAATAAAATTAGATATTAAATTGCTCCTCTCAGAGGCAATGGGGATTAGATACATCCTCCTGTACCCCAGCTGAACAGTACCAGGTTTTTCTCATCCTCATGGTCCTCACCTGTATGCCAATGGTGACAATATTTGCCTTCTTCTGGCATAAAACTTTCAGGTCACTGTTTATGGTTTGTGACATTTGGCTTCTTAGGACCGAGTTGCAGGATGAGTTTGGAAAGGAAGAGCAGGACAGGCTTCTAGCTGACATAGCTGTGTTCCACCAACAGTCAATGGAGGTGTGAATAAAAGGCAGTAAAGACTGTGAGGTGTTGTCTCCTGCACTATGGCACAATATTATGTAAATGTATGGTTTCACTTCTGGCTACACTGTGATTCCTCTGGAGAGAAGATGTAGCCAGTTGCCTTTGTTAAAATAATTTTTTTCAAGTGGAAGACTTCAGATTATCCAGGAAATTGAATGGTTTCTTCTAGTTCTGAAAGAAGCTGTAGCTGATGGCCTTTCCTATTAATTCAGCCATGTACTTCTCTCTCATCAAGGGGACATTGCAAGGTCACAGCCTCTCCTCCTAACTGGCGCCCAGGAAAGTAGGGATTAAATCTTGGGCATACTCTAACACTCCTGGATTTGGACACAAGTGGAAAGAACTTTTCTGTTTTCTAGTTTACCTTCCATCTGCCCTGGGGCCTGAACTTAACTGCAGGTTTCTGCATGAGAAGAGGCATGAAGTTCCAATGTGCACATCTGGAATTAAGAGCTGAAAATTGGGCTCGGTGCTGATAACGCTTTATTGACAGGAGATGAAAGTCTTGATTCCAATAACTTTCTGAGCTCCAGTTCCCACTGCTTTACGAGGTGTTACACACTTTGGTACCTTTGAGAGAGAGTTTGCTTCCCCTCCTTCTCTCCCACATCTTTATTGCTTCTGTTCCACAGACTCAAGTCATTAAAGTCTGAAATGCTTCAGCCCAAGAGGGTACAGAAACCTCCTTTTCCTCAGCCACAGTGAGGAAATGTCAGCAACCAGGTTATCTGAGAGGGGTGGGCATGACAGACCCTGAGGCTGGAGTGGTCCCAGGCTCCTGGAGCAGAGCTCAGGGGCAGAGCTCAGCACTAATGGCTCAGGTCAAACACCACTTGCAAAGAGGGCAGGTACCTATGATTCATACTGAGTTCATCTTCCTTTCTCTGCCTGCTGCATGGTACCAGCACAGGAACTCCTATGCTGCCCAAAGAGGGCTCACAGGGTGTGTTTGTGTGTTGGGATGGGGCGTGCTGTCAAAGCAAAAGCAGAGGAGGGAAAGATAAATACTGCAGGGGGCACGGTGTGACTGCCATTCCCACTGCCACATGTTCCTACACTGGCAGCACAGGGCACAAGGCAGGATTCATGACTGGGACCTTACCCAGCACCAAGAAGCAAATTATCTCAGAAGGCTTGAAGTCAAAGGGATGCCAGCCACTGCCATCAAACCTGTCTTATAAAGCCCAAGTCATCTACATCCACTGGACTTTGGAAAACCAAGACAGTATTTGTGTTCTTGTTCCCCTTTGAGCTGACCCAAGTTACCATTCTCTTCCATGCTCTAGCCATGCATTGAGGGGCTTCCTCCTGCCTGTCTTGGGCTACCTGGTCATTTACGACTCACTCCTACTGCCGGAAACAAGATCTAATAAGAGTCAGCTGCTGTAAGGGACCCCAGACCCTAAATCAGTTCTGCATTAGCAGCAAAGGCTCCATGAAGGGAAAGTCAAAGGCTGCAGGCCATTATAATTACAACTGTCAAAATATAACATTGCTCAAATTGGGAAATAGTTTATAAAGGGGGTTTTTTTGTATGTGTGCAGAAAATCTCTGCTTCCCTACAGAAAGGCTTCTGTGTTTGTACTTTTTTCTTCTTAATATTAATTTATTTTCAAACAAATACTAGCTCTCCTTAAAATTCTTGCCTGCTTATTTCTGGACAATTTCAAATTTTCTTTAGAAAGGAAAATGTCTGAACAAATGAAGTTAGGGGTTTCCAGCCAAAAAGAAGGTTTGTTTTTTTAAAAAAAATTGCAATAGGAACTTTAGTGAGCTATCAAAAGTTATGCTTCACTTTTTAGAGTCAATGTTTTCAGTTACTCATCATCACATCTTGCTATAAGGGCATCATAGGATCTATAGTCTTATCCCAGAGGAGAAGGATATCCCATCTGTAGAGCTGAGTGTGGATATGAAGGACGAGTACTGCAGCTCCTATGAGGTAAGGCAATGGCATATACATAAGCCAGAAAAAGATAAGTATTTTCAATGCTAACAGTAATTCAGATGAGATTTTTCCATTTTTAGTGTTAAAAACATGCCACACTTTCAGCTCAGCTGTAACTGCTGAAGGCGCTATTAAGGTTCCTGTAGTTACTACAGGCAGTCTGTTCCCCCTGCAGGAAGCTGCTGCAGCATTTATCACAACACTGGGGTTATCACTGGTGTTAACTTTCAGCTGTCACTAAGGGTGGGTAAACTGTGATCTAGAAACCTTATTCATTTTCTGCCTCTTGGTCTTCTCCTTTTTCCAATTGTGACTCTGAATTGAGCCAAACTGTAGGAAGAAATTGCAGCTGAAGCCACAAGGTTCCTCTGGGCTTCCCCTTTACTGTCCTGATGCATTCAGGCAATAAATGTCAGCTCTTTGCTTCTCCTGATGCTTTCTGAAAGAGTTGGGTACCTTTGGATTTACACCAAATATCAAAGAACAGCTCAAAGTCTGGACAGGTCTTGAGTGCTCTCTTGAAAAAATCCCCAGAGAGCCTGAGAGTGGAATCCTTTCCCTGCCTTCACGGATTTTATTTTATGTTTATAGGAAGCCTTTTGCTCTTTGCTGGACCTGAAACATCTCTGGTCTGTCAGCCACATGGTGCAGATGTCTGCATCTCCTTCCCTGCCAGCATTCTCCCAGTCATTATTCCCAAAACCCGATCTCCTTGTCTGAGCCTCCATGTGTTAAGGAACCCTTTGGGACTACATGATTATTTCCTTCTGCCTGTTGTGTATCCTCTGATGGCTAGTCTGGTGAAAGCCAAGCTTTGACCACAGTCTTAGAACCAGTTCATCTTGAAGAGAGAAGTGCCATTACATGGAGTTGCAGTCCTTTTCACTAAACAGATCTTGTCACCAGCCTCAAAAAAAAGCCAACCAAAAAAACCCCCCAAAACACTAACCACCAAACAAAAAAACCCAAACAAACAACAAAAAACAGAGAAAGGTGGTAACTTTTTAATTTCTTCACATCATAAAAAATGCATCTATTTTCTTTCTGTTCAGAATTACTTTTAAATTTGAATAAGGAAAACAACGAGGACAAAACCCTAAAACTGGAGTGTGTGTAAGCCAGTAAGGTATGTATTTGTACTAAACTGGTGTCCCCTGACTGAGTCCCCTGGCTTCACACCAGGTAAGTCATCAACAGACCCTGCTATGAAATGATGTGTCCTCCATCGCCTGAAAAGAGAAGCCTGAGGGAACATAGGACAGGGGCCTAAACAGTAATGGTTGGCCTGGGCTAGTCACCAAATCTTCCATTCTTAGAAAAAACGCAGCTTAGAAAAAACCAGCTAGTGACAGAAACAAAACACCAAGAGGTATTTCTTCATTCAGCCCAGAGTTTAGCCACGGAATTCTTTGTCACAGGATGTTTGGATATAAATAATGTACTTACTAGAGGGTAAATTAAAGGGGAAAAAATCATTTAGAGCTGTTAAACACAAGGATATTAAATTGCTGGGAGTCTGGAAATATGTGCTTTAAATCTGCCTTGTTTGCCTTTTCCTAGGCGTCCATTATGAAGGTCTCAGAGCAGGCCAGAATAGATGAACCTTTGGTCAGCTGCTGTCTTGAAGGACCACACAGTCCTGTGTATGTTTAGATGATTTGCACTTCAGCCCATATTGCTCCTTTAGAGGGTTTTACTTCCATCCAAAGCTTATTTGTTTTTCCTTCTCTTGCCAGTCTTGGCTTTCCACTGACTAATGAGGGAGCAACAGACACCTGTGTATCTGTCCTGATGGCCAACAAAAGTTGTTAAGCCTTTCCCACTGTAATCCTCTGAGGTGAAAGTGAGGGGTACAAAGTCGAGCACACTGCACCTCTGCTGCAGCTGTCTGCGATCTCCTGATCCCCTTTGATGGATGGGAAATACCCTGAAGCAAAATTGAGAGGAGCCCTGTTTATTTTGGGACTGCAGATTACTGTCAAACATGAAGAGAGACAATTATTTCCATTGTGGAAAATGTGGTATTAGTGAATGAGCAGTTCCCTCCACCTCGCCTTTGTGTTTTGCTTTTCTCTAAGGAAGGTTTCCTTTCTTTTTGCAGCACAGGCTTGAATTAAGTGGGCAGAGAAGAATTTAAATACAAATATTTGTAAACTAAGTGGTTTTCCTGAACAAAGTAGATCCAGATGACAGTCTGCTGGCTGCAGCATCTCGGTGCCTGTCATGCCACTGCCCCTTTGTTCGGAGCTGGGTACCAGAGGAGGCATCCCAAGGGGTACAGCTAGGCCAACAGGCAGCATCCACTGCTGGGGGATGGCAGTGGTAGAGCCCACTCAGAGTGTGCAGGGCAGGGGAGACAGGGCAATTTTGGCTGCTGTCAGTCTTGCACAAGCTGTATTACAAGTGCCAAACTGCCAGGCCTGAAGGCCATGAGGATCTGTGGTAAAACTGATGATAGCTGGAGAGTCTGAAGGCGCAGAAGATGCTATGAAGGTGCAGAAGAAGACCTCACTGGTGTCTGATGGGTTTTTCAGGGGTCAAATAGACCCTGGCAGCAGTGCAGGAAAGTGAGGAGCAGAGTGGATGAGCAGCTTCAGAGGCAGCATGAGCTCTAGACAGCTCTCATAGTTCATCAGGTCACGAGAGCAGGGCGAGAATTTTCTTGCATAATCTTTTCTTGCCAGGAAAATAAATTGTTTGCCATATCCTAAACCATCTGAAGGATGTGGTAAAAGCTTAATTAGGAGAAGTTTCTCCTGTCTCAGAAAGTCAAAATTGAGGTGGGAGTGCCCTCTTGAGAATGGCCAGCAGCTAAAACCTTCTCTGGGACCATAGGTGATCTAGAACCAGACTCCTTGCTTAGAGTCTGTCTAAGTAGTCCCCACCTCTATCCAAACCCTGATGAATGGATATTTGTGTTTGCATTGTTTTTCACTGAAAAGCTTCAAACAAGCTCTAATCCATCCTGAAGAGAACACAGAAGAAAAATATTGGAAATACAGGATGGAAAATGCACTTCTTGCCCATCAGTATGAATTATTATCCCAAGATTTTACTTGCTAACATGATTTCTGCCTCATGTTGCTCAGCAGCTACAGCTCACCTCTGCAGTTGTGGGCTCTGGCCAGTGTAGGTGTGCAGGGTAGTGCTGCACCCTCTGGCTGCTGCTGAGCTGCATGTGCCAAATGCCAGGAGAGTGCCAGGTTCAGCTCTGCTAGCTGTTATTTTAAATTCTTAATAGTGTCCTGATGCTTTTGTTACTTTCCATTGTTCATTTTTGGGGGGGAACTGTACTGCCAAGGTCTGTTCACTTGTTCTGGCTTTTTCTGCAGAGGCCTGAAATGTCTTTTTTCTATTTGTTCTCCAAAATAAAGCATCTCTACAAATGGCACATACCAGCTTTTCACCCTCCCTGTGTCTTAACCACAAATGTCTGACTCCCGACAGTTTCTCTTCTGCTAACTTGGTCTTTCTGCAGTGTTTGTTCACAGTCTCTAGTGTGTCTGTACAGCCGTGGCAGGACTTGAGGGAAGGAAAGAAGGAAGACAAACTGCTGGTACAGAATACCTGCATGGAGCAGCCCTCCAGGTCATCAGGATGGCCATCCCTGTCGACAGAGAGGCTGATCCTGGACCCTCTCCCCTAGTCCCCGTGAAATATATCCCACATTAAATCGCTCATCACATTACTGAAGGGGGCACTGATGTATTTGATTAGTAAGGAAGCTCTGAAGGAGCCCATCTGTCTTAGCATTTGGATGGATATTTATCTCTTTCATGGGTTTCTTTTGTCCAAAGGAGTCGTTTACTCTGATGTGAAATAATGCAAGATCTGGTCTCTTTGGGGATTTCAGCAGGAAGCTATCTTCCCTAAGCCTCATTTTAATCTCCTATTGTCGTAAATCAGGAAGAACCGCAAGAAAGTCAGTAAAATTAAGCTTGTGAAAACTGATGTACAAAACTCAGGGCCTCTGATCTCCACCAGCAATGGAAATGAACTCACTCCCTGAATCTCTTCTCCTTCTGGATGCAAATACTGCTGGTATTTCAAGACACTCAAACGTGGCTCTGAACCTTGTATGCTTGAATCCTGTGTCCAGGAAAGTGGCTCCTCACATGATTTTACTGACCAGGTAGAAGGAGGTATTAGGACTTATAGGGAAAAAATCTCCTTCTAGAGCAGGCCCAGGCTAAATCAATACAAATAAGAAATTCTGGTTGTGTATAAGAGATTTTGAACCTACTCTTATCCCAACCAAGCTGCTGCCACAGACTTCCTGATTGCATCAATTAAAATGATGAATATAGATCAGTTTGGAAAAGGAAATCTGAAGAATATTCCTGTGATATTAGAGCAGCCTGTTTCTAAAACTTGTGTGACCACAGGAGCTCCAGGAAAAAATGCTTTTTCTTTTGTTCTGCCTACCCAGTAGATAAGGTCAGGAAAAATATTTTTACAATTTCTTCTTTTTCAAATGGCTAAAATCTAAGCTTAGTTCCTTTCCTGATTCAGATAATTGGAATGGATTCTAATTAAAAGCTCTGTTTAATTGGAACTACAAAGATAAGAAGATATTTTAGGATTTTGCCGTGCTGAAAATATGAGCTTAAGAATAGATGAATTTTCAGCAATCTGACTTGCAATATGCCATTTTTTAATTCATTTCCCATCAACATTTTATTTGTGTCAGACACTATGAATGGTCTGTTCACTTTCATAGTTTGGGAAGATGCTGAGAATTTCAGACCATGCAGGAAATACCAATTAATGCCATTCCTTCTTGACATTCTCATGCTTTCACATTAAGGTTTGGCATGAGACCAGGTTTAAGAGTGAAACACTGCCTGTCTGTCAGAGTTTTATGGTTCTTCCAGTGATGTCTAGGCACCTTATTGTTTTTGTTAAAGCTTGAGAGATACACAGGGAAGTGACCTTTCTGCTTTCACAACTTGTATAAATAAAGGGGCAGACCTGGATGACTGTAAGGTAAAATTTCACTTTCTTAGAAATTTCACTTTTAAAACTGAGATGTCATTCTGCGTGAAAGTGAAAAGACAGTCTTAATGAATTTCCCTGGGTATAAAATGTTGAAACATTTCAATTCATAGCTGTCAATGCATCACCTGCTGCTGGTTTGGAGCTGCTCTGTTTTTATAGCATCAAAACCTGAAGCAGTATGTTAAACGTGACACCAGATATATCCAGGAATATTTCATATACTTTGCAAATGACAATGAAACAAACCAAAACACTGATCATAGTTTTCAAAATAAAACACAAGGATTGGGAGCTTTGGAGCAGCAATCACTGTGCTGGGTCACAGCACAGCCACTCTGCACTGTGCTGGTGACAGGCAGGACAAGGAGCCCTCAGCTGTGTGCTGAGTCCTGCTTCAAATGCCAACCAGTGATGGTAAAGTCTTGCTCCTCACAGGAAATCTTGCTGCTTACTGAGCCCTAGTGTAACCATAACAGCCCAGCCTCAGTCCAGCCTGTGACACTGGACACTGGCTCTTTGCAGACTTTCTAAAAACCAGCTCCTTTCACAGAGTTTGCTGCTCTGGACAAGAGGGGAAGTCTCAACTGCATTTTCTGATGGAGTCTCAAGATGCTGCAATGTTTAATCAATCCTAAAATACTGTCTGAATATGGGTAAGTCCTACCAACTACCATAATTATATTTGCTTTGAAAACCCCTAGATTAAGAAAGGGAAAATTGCTGCTGGCATGAACATCTGACAAAAGCATTTACTGAATACCCATTTTAGGGTATTATGAACTACCTGGTTTGAAACCTTCCCTTTAGATCCACTTAAAACACACACAGAGAGCAGCCATGTTTCCCAGGTGTGCCATGTGTTTCCCCTTCTGTGTAACTCTGGGGACTGAAGTGTGAGTCACCCACATCCCCTGTGAGCCCTCATTTTGGGCCCTTCTGTGAGGAACAGGATCTGCAGCTCTTGAATAGGCACTGATGGGGACTGTCTCTTGTGATGGCTGTCACCAATTTGTTCCTCTCTAATTTCTTTTCCCTCCCCCTGCCTGATCATTGTACGGACATCAAGAGGCTGCGATAGGCATGTTTGAATAAGACAAATGAACAAAGACATTCCCC
Source organism: Pardalotus punctatus (assembly GCA_013400915.1). NCBI lineage: Eukaryota > Metazoa > Chordata > Aves > Passeriformes > Pardalotidae > Pardalotus > Pardalotus punctatus. Next base: position 187,093 of record VZTX01009153.1, on the reverse strand, counting down.
CTGCATTTCCCACTCGATAAATTACAGATGGGTCTGATCAAACCCCCCTTGATCCAGTGTGTCATTATGTATTTACCACTATTGCTTTCCAAGAGGAAGGATGAATATAGCTTTAAATGATTAGCTGCCTTATGTACTACCATGTCTCAAAGCAACAGGGGGGCAACACAGGCAAATAACTACACAGCAAGGAAGTACACGAGGGCTGAGCATTCAGGACTCTCTAACAACTGTGGTTTCTTTCTAAAGAGCATTAAAGATGGTTTTAATGTACTGTATACGATGCAACAGATGCAGGATGCCTCTGGCAAAACTCCTCTGGTCCAAAGCTGACTGAAGACAGTTTGATGATTTGCAGGGAGCTACAGATCCCAGAAGGGGAATAGTACATACCTGTCAGCTGGTAATCAAAGCTCAAAATGGCCTTGGAAAGTCTTAATTAGTACTGACATCAACACAATTCTATGAGCTTGGCAAAAGTCAGAATTTGGTGCCTTTGCCCTGTTGTCTTCCACCACAATCTCGGCGCTGCTGAATTTGGGGGCCAGCTCACTCTGGTGTGTGCACACGCCTTTGACACCACCTGGTGCATTAGCCCTGTCTCCAGGCTGAGCAGGAGCACACAGCAGTGCTGGCTCCTGTCTGTTCCTGCTGCCAAAGGGGACTGTAGCAGCTTCAGTGTTGCAAGACATTGACTAATGCAGGGCATGTTCAAGGGATAACAAAACACATTCTAGCAAGCCCTAAGAAGCACATGGAAAGTAAAGCAAAAGGCTACAGTCTGTCATCTCCCAGCAATACAATGATGTTTCAACCTCAGAGGGTTTATATCAATTAGGAATAGATTTAGACTGAGTCTTCAAATCCAAACTATGACATGGATCTCCTGTCCCTTTCCTTTCTGTAGTGAGAGTTGCAAACACCCCTTTCTTTTATAAGGACTTCAGAATTCAAACCTCTCTTACATATTGTGAAGACTGTGATCACTGCCTTCATAAATAAATTCACTTATTGGATTTAATCTCTCACTAGATGTCCCATCTATATCTTGTCTTGTCTTCTTTTTCTCCATGCTGCCTATGCCAATTTCTCTGTATGATCTGGCTGCATGAGCCTTCCCAACCTCCCGTAACAAATTCACTAGAGACAAATTTTTCATGGAAGCCCAGAGACAGAGCAGGCACTGCAGGGGGAAAATGGGAGTTTCACTGCATGTTGCTGAGAGGGAACTGCAAACAGTGGAAGTATCTCTCTGGGAATGAGATGAGTCCGTGTCTTGCACACTTTATTCCTGAACTGGATCCAAAGCTGGATTTCCCCGCAGATCTGTAGCTATATCAGTATGGTGCTCAGCACTTTAAAGAAAACTATAATGTCCACTTGTGGGCCCAGCTCCACAGTTTTCTTACGTCCTAGGAGAAGATGAAATTATTCCTACCTCCAGTTTTCTGTACACAGCATGTCCTCCATACCCCCAGTCTCTTTTAAGAAAGACTGAAGGCAACAGAAACCTAACTGTGAAGCCTGCCTCAGCACCAGGAGGAAGGGAAAGGAAATATTTTCTGCTTGCTTTGTTATAACTAGAACAACAAAAACATGCCTGCAGACAGTTTTGAACAGTGAGGAAGCCTGCCAACACCATGAGGTGCAGATCTCCACACACATTTCAAGCTGATGCACTGTGACACACTGCTGGTTCTGAAGAAGGCTGTGTCTGAATTGTGCCAGCACTGGTGGGTCTTTCAAGTGCACTTAGTAGGGCCTGCTGGGGCTCCAGAGCTGGACTGGGTGTGGTTGGTTTATCAGGACTTGATTTCTCAACACAGTTAAAGGGATGCTCATGGGATGGAGAGTGAGGAAGAGAATTGTACTTGGTGTTAACTGGAGTTTTTCCAAACCCCTACTATGTGAAGACTGAATTCTGACCTATTTTTAGAAATTTCGCCCCCAAAAAACCCAACAACTTGAAAAAAAAAAAAAAAAAAGGGAAAAGGGAACTGTGTCTCTCTTGAACGAAGATGCAACCAGAATTTTTTTTTTTTTTTCTTTTTCCAGACAGGTAAATAAGTGGAGTAAACATCGTGGTCATCTGGCTAGGAGTGACCAAAATTCCACAAGCACCATATGAAAATGTCCATTTGTCTGGAAACTGAAACAGCCCTGGTAGTGCCAAGTGGGACAGATATCCAAGAGCAGCTTCTAGACGGGAGATGACATTGTCCCCAGGGCTCCCATTGTTCCTCAAATACGGCAACTGGTCTGGTCTGGGAGCAACATGGGATCCAGGACAATGCAGTGGGGTTTGTCCCAGCATCCCATGCTGGTTTGCATCCTCCTGCCCCTGCAGTTTGGACTCCCCAGCAGCTCTCCTGTCAGCACAGCAACACTGTCAGTCACAGGACACAGCTACACATGTTAATGGCTCTGAGCACAAGGGTGGGTTACACCCACAGCAGCCTGGGAACCTCTGTCACAGAGGTCTGTCTGTTTGCAAGGAAGCATATTCAGCCAGCCCAGAAATTACAACTGTCAGATGTCATCCCTGAAGCTGCTGAGGGTATAGACAGTCTTAGAGCAACTTCTCCCCTCTCTGTTTGAATCTAAAACTAATGGCAAAGCATCTTTTACCTAATACTCTCAAATTCACTAAGGGCCAGGACTGTGTTCTGGGCTGACGCTGCCAGTGGTTCATGATTCATTTACTGGTGCTCTGTGGAGGATGTGCTGGTCACTCCCTTGGCCAGATCTCTTCATTCTTTCTACATACAGGCTTGCATGAAAAAGCATCTATAAAGCAGTAAATATTTTCCTCATGTTGCCAGTTGAATGACTTCAGCATGGCCAGAGGAGAGCGGACAGAATGAAGATAGTCCAGGCACTGAAGAAGCACAGTAGGGAATGGGAAGAAGCATGAGGTGGTATATTGAGATCTGATGTAACGGCTTGTAAACTCCTAAATTAGACCAATCATACTAAATTTATAGGAATGAAAAAAAATAGTCACATCCGTTGCTGTCTTTTGCCAACTGTAAGCTTGCCAGTGCAATTTTTAGACTAGTGGGAGGAATTTACATATACGCTCACTTTTTTCTCTTCCTTTTCACTTGGTGTCAAGTTTCAAGCAAAAATACCTTTTGGTAGTGTTGGTTCATTTTCTGCATTTTTGGGGTGCGTGCAAATCAGCTAAACAAACACTGTCATGCTCGATTAAGGACTTGATCACAGGCAGTTCTCCATCTAAAGGACACTTAGGCATGCATGGCCCTGTTGCCCATGTTTGTCCAGCCTTTGATGGGCTCTGAAGAGAGTAGGGGTGAGCATGGCATGTAATTTCTCATTTCCTGTCCACAGGGGCAGCCCTGGTGTCGCGTTCCACTCACGACGAGCTCTTTTTAGATGGTCAGGAACGAAGTGAAGTCAAACAAGACAGACTTTGTATCGGGAACCATTTATTGATAATGAAAAACAAAAGAAAGAAGTAGCTGCCCCACTAAAGAGGGCGGGAAAAGACAGGAAAGGAGAGGAAATGGAAAAGGAACAGGGGGGAAGAGAGAGAGAGAGGAGACAGACAGAGAAAAGCGGGCGTTACCACCAGCAGAACCAGGGGTGCTGCCGATGTCCCAGCGGCGGAGGGTGCGGAGCGCACGCTGCCTTTGTGGGGAGCTGCGCGGTGCTCGGAGAGGCGCGGCTCTGCAGGCGCGGCTCTGCAGGTGCGGTTCCCGCAGCGATGGACATGGCCGGACACACGGTGAGGGGCAATCAGCAGGAGTGCAGGACCCCGGACAGTGTCGCGGAGGGGAGCGGTGGTGGGCTGGATCGGAGGCAGGCAGGCTGGACGCGGGTGGGGAGAGCAGGCGGCAGAGGCAGGGACGGGCAGGCCTCGGGCTGGCTCAGCCGGCGTCCCGCCGAGCGCTCGGCGAGAGGGGCGGGCACGAGGGCGAGCGAGGGCAAGGGCCAAGAGGCAGGTTAGGGCCAGGGCACAAAGAAAAGCAAAAACAAGCCAGGGCAAGCAAAAGACCCCGCCTCAAGGAAGCTGGCGGGCCAGCCCCCAGCGAACAAAAATCCCCGAGGAAGCCGGCGGACGAGCCCGAAGTTCATGGCACGGTTTGTTTTTGTCCCACCTGGCCCCTCCCCAAGGCCGCCTGCTGACAGGAGGCCTCGGTGCAGTCCAGCCTCTCCTGTCGCTCACTGCTGGAGACCTCGGGCCCTCTGCTCGGGGAGCGTCTCTGGGCTGCACAGTGTCCTCTGTGAGGTGTTGCCAGACGAAGTCACCCCAGAGTCAAGGCTTCCCCCCATCTTTGGTGCCTCCTTTCATGTGTGCACCCTTTCCCCCCACATGCCTCAGACAGCCAGTGTTGAGACAAGCAGATCTAAAATGGCTCCTCGCACCTGGCATGAGGGAGGCTGGAGAACACCACATAAAGCTGTGCTTTGGTCTGCCTGGGCAGCCGCAGGCACACTGGACTGGGTGTGCTCTGCCTACGCCCAAAGCCACCCGCTTTCTGCTTCCCTTCTGTGCCATAAGGGCATCCCTCAGAGGACAGCCTTGCAGGGACCAGGGACTTCAGAAAAAGTATTAATGTCTTTAGAGTTCAGGATGCAGGAGTGCTGCCAGATCAGGGGCAAAGAGCTGTAAAAACAGAGCAAACAGCACTGAAATAGTAAACCACACACGGGCTATGTCCGTGCTCATTCCTGAAATGAGAATTCTCCATTTTCTTAAAGATCCTCAACTTGCTAAAACTCCCGCTCTTCCCTTACCAGAGAAACCCTGTGTGGCTCCGACTATATTGGTGCTGTTGGCATCCGGACTCCATCCTGCAGGAACAACCACAGTGTGGAGCCGTGGCTGCACCAGGCCCATGTTCTGCTTGGAATGGGGGCACTGCAGCTGCCCTGTGCTGGGGCTTGAGCAGGGTCTGGGTTAATATCTTGGAGTTTTTGCTCACTCTGCAGGCATTCCTCAAAAAGGTAAACATCTTGATGAAATCAGAAATTTCTACTAGTCCAAGTACTCAAATTGTTTTTTGATAATCCATAAGTCTGTTACAATTTGACAGAGGCAATAAAAGTTTTTGTCTCAGATCTGATTTCTAGCATACAGATACTGTCATGGTAGTACTGATATCCACAGCAGGACTTAGAGGTTATCTAGAAACCTGCAACTTAAGCAGCTAAAAGGAACAGCAACTGAATTCGAGGTATGCGTTTGTGCTCTAAAACCTCTTCTGCTACAGAAAACTGCCCCAGTTGCCACAGAAATGTCCAGTAATGTCCACACATGGGTGGAATTGAGGAAAGGCAAACCTTTAAAGAGAGGAGATGCTGGAGAGAGCTCTCATTTCCCTGCTCCGTTAAAAACTGGCACAACCCTGCAATCATCACGGCTGGCCATGAAGGACCCACATTCACTGACATGCCCATGCGCTGGCTTAGCATAGCAAACAGAAGAAAATGTGATTTCACCGTTGAGAGGCATAAATTTTTCAGCCTGCACCCATCTGAGGAGAAATGTCCTTTCTAGACATTTGTTAAAACCCACAATGTTGTTTAGCCTGTAGAAAATCAGAACATTATCTCATGTTCCTCTGGAAGCAATGAAAGGAACATTAAACCAGCAACATTCTTCATGGCTAGTCCATTAATGTCCTATTTCCCTTCCCTTAAACACAGCTTCTTACCTATGGCTTTACCTGTATTCAAGAAGCCTGCAAGACTACAGAGTGAAAGATCCCCAGCCAGAGACCTGTTCAGCAGGCAGGGGTCACCCTGCAAGATACCAGGGCACAGCCCAGCAAGTGCTGGCTGTGAAACACCACCCTTGCAATGTTGATATTTAGGCTGGCACTGGCTGTCTTCCCTAAGGTGTCCCTAACTGGAGAGAAACAGATGTTTCCAGGGTGCAATGCATCTCATACAGAGACAGAACTCCCAAATCAGTGAAGTAGATTGTGCTTCTTTTCTCCTGCTGATTGCAAGAAGAGTCTCAAATGTCTTCAATGTGTCTAAAGACAGAGAAGAAAAGTCCAGGTTCTGCTGGCAAAGGCATTCAGAATAAAATATATAGCCTCTGATTTTGAACTCCTTTTGAGAATGGATATTGGTTTCAAGAGCAAATGTGTGACAGCAACAGTTTCCACCCTCCTGGCCAGACTTGCCTTATACCAGTGGTACACTGAGTCACCAAGTTCAACCCAGGGGTTCCTACAGTGCAGGAAGGTAGGATTTACCCTTGGCTTAGATAAAACTACCTCCAAAGTCTGTGTGATTTCTCCAGATCCCACAACAGTGTAAATCCTCAAACATTGCCATGAGATGATTTCTTGCAGCCTCTATCACTCAACCACTTTTGTGCCCTGTGAATTGAGTAAAATAGAAATCAAGGTTGATTACTAGGCTAATAAAGTAATCAGGGATTTTTTTTGTTTCCTCTGAGGTTGCAAAATGCTTTCTGTTTCCCTGGTTACTCCACTGTTCCAATAGGAACAGCAGAGTGTAAAAGTCTTATTGTGAAACCAGGGGACTAGAGTGGGTTTTCATTCCTGCTTTATTCACATGTTCACTCTCCAAGTCCTGATTGGAGCCAGGATAAAGCCATAGTTACAAGAGGATCTCAGATGTGTTCAAGAGCCCCATCCAGCTGACAGTGTGAGTACACTGCAGAGCACAGGGAAGTTTTCCCATAGTCATGACCCTTAAGCACTACTGCCAATCACAGTCATGCTAAAACCAAAATTGTCTATTTTTCTAGGGTTTTCATCAGAAGATAATTATTTGTGTGCCAAAATCTCCTTTTCACATGCATTTGGCATGGGATGCGTGTAGGAAGACCCTTTTTTACTTTGAATTCAGCATTTCCACTCTGGCTTCTCCATGAGTTGTCCTGCCAGGTTGCTCTCAACTGCGCTCCAGTCCCACACTGACATTCAAGGAGATCCTGTTTCCCCACTTGGTGAACACAACTTTCCAGCAGCGGTGCTTCTGCTTTGTGATTTCTGGTGCTCAGGTACCCAGAAGTCACTTTCTGTCAATGCATGAACAAATTTATGCAGGGACTATGTGGGACTGGTCTCCCAGCCTTCTCTCTGCTCCACAGGCACCACCCAAATGTGTTGAGGCATACGACGCTTGGCTACACAGCCTCTTTTCCCCATGCCCAGCATCTCCCAGTTCACAACACAGCTGGGTCCAGGCCTGGGTATTCTTTAAATGCTGCTTATCTGCCAACATTCCTACAAGCAAACGTGTTTGCTGAAATACTTGTGAGACACCAACCTGCGAGGATATAGACAAAGCCACACAGAAATCTCTTATTTTCACAGGCATTGCTTGAGCTTCCTCAGCCCTCACTGTCACCCTTGCCCTTGGGGCACTCGTTGCCCAAAGGGGTGAGAGTCATCTGTGGCAGGTGTGGGCTGCAAGCAGAGGGGGCTACATCTGGCAGGCTTGGGCAGGTGCCTGCATGGGGAGCCAGGATCCCCCACAGTGGCAGAGGGGAGCAGAGCCTTCCCACCCTCTCTCTGGATGGGGTTTGCACCAAAAATTCTCCTTGTTTCACCACAGTTGTTCAGCACCCTGGAGGAAGGTACGGCACCCACCTTGAAATGCCAGCTCCCAGTTTAAGGGATCATCAGCATTTTCCTTCAGGTCCTGTTCCTGCACTGTAGGGCCTTTTGCGGCATTTATCCCAAAAAAAACCTGTCAAGGGAGGGGATGCTGTTCAATCCCTTCCTAAAATGGGACTTGCAAACCAAGTGATCTCTGAGGTTCAATGAACATGAGTAGAGCTCTTTCATTTCCCTGCCCTCTTGTGTTATTTCCTCATTTATTTTCTTCTTTTCTGTGTTTTGATACCTCAGGAATAGTGGGATCCAGCACAGTTCAGAAACACCATTACCAGAATATGAGTAATTTTTCTGAGAAGATTTTTCCAGTCCAGGAACGAGCTGGAAGTATCTGACATCTTTGAATGCCTTGAAAGCTTTTCCTGTGAAAACGGAGCTTCACACCGGATGCTCAGTAGGGCCTTTGGGGATTTGGAGAAACCCCTGATGGCCAAACTCAATGGGAACTACCATGTGGTAGTACAAAGGTTGCCCTGTCTGGAGTTAACCCTGGAGAAGGTCTCTGCTAACCATGGCTCCTGAGCCAGCACATGGCTCTTGGATCCCACTATGGCTTTGCAGCGGCTCTCGGGTACTTGCTTTTTCTGGGAGCCACCCCCACTTCTCCCACTCCTCCAGTCAGGCACTGCTCTTGGGATTATTTTTTTCCCCTTCTGACAAAGCACATACAGATGGTATGTTGTCTGCCACAATCAAGGGGCTCAGGTGAGTAATGGAGAGTGGCAGAACTTGGCATGTACTTGTTTGCCTTAGTGCAATTTTCCCATAATTGCACTTCCTAGCTTTTCAGCATCTGTGAAAGATCAGCTTGTGACACAGCAGAATTGGCCTTGCATTTTTCTAGAGTTTGCATCAGGGTGGAAATCAGGCATCCTTCATTTGGCTTAAATCATTTTGGAAGGGTGGGGAGAGAACCACCCCATTTTTGTACATAGTCTGTGTTGTCTGGACTTTAAAGCCCCGGAGGAAAAGCATGGCCTGTCAAACATATTTAGCTCAACCTTTTGGTGTTGCTCTTTCACTTTCCTTTTGGAAAAGCGTTGATGAAACTGGCACAAGTTGTTTAGTTTTCCCAGGTCTTGAGCTAAATTCACGGAAGAGTGAACAAGGGTGATTCCGGAACAGTATGAAGCCAAAACTTGGGCTCAAAATAGTTCAGAGATGCACAGAACAGGCAGAGCTTGTGCAGTCAGACAGCTTTACTGTGCCATATAGCTCTTTCTTACCTCTCCTTATAACCTCCATTTCTTTCCTTTGGGTATATATAGAGGCAAATAGTGCAAGAGAGGAACACTGAGGAAGAGAAATAACTTTCGGACTGAAGTGATTGACCTCCCTCATCACCTGGCAGAGGGCAAAACTAGACTGTGGCACACAGAGGCACTAAGGATGACAAAGAGCAGTCCTTGCCTCAAGGAGCCTGTAGTCGCAATGATTAGAAACAGAAAACAAGCCTTGGAGGTTTGTGGGGGAAATGCCTTCTGCTCAGACAATCTAGGAGACAGCTTGGGATCATGTTCTGTTATTTATCAAGGGTTGCAGGTTTTTGCACTGGAGCAAACATCTATCCTGGTATCTTCCCCAGTATATTTCAGGTTTCTTCAAGCTACAGCATTAAACTGAGTCACTGGAACACATATTACTCTGAAACTAAACTTGGTTCTGAACAGATGGAGAAACAAGGTTTACTTTCCTGAAAAATCCTGATTTTAGCAATCCTGTTGCGCATGTTCGCAGCTATGGTTAGCAGCTAAAAGTTCACACTATTCAGCCAGACAGCACTGTATTTTTATAAAGGTTCTGCAGAATTTTGTTCCTTATCTACATCTCTTTCTGGCCCCTGAGTACTCCTGGGGGTTAGTTAAGGTTCCTTCTTGTTTTGAGATAATTAAATCCCCCATTTTGTCAGCGAAGTTTTCCAAGTCAAACAAATCACCTATTTCCCTTCTCTAATGAATAGTTTATTGTCCATTTGTAATAGAATTTTAATTAATATCACCAACTTAGATTAGGCTCCGATTAATTTTGTCATAAAAGGGACAACAGTAGCACTAAAGAAAACTTTTGCTTTTTCACTTTTTATTCTGTTGGTGTTGCTTTTATTCTCAACATGGATGAAAACAGGGCTGTATACAAACAGCTTTAGTAGTGTTAGAGATCCGAAAGAACTATACCTGCCTGTGGCATGAGAACTGCATTATACTGCCAGGAGAGGAGTTCAGTTTCATGACCCAGCTAGATGAAAAGGAATAAAATAAGCTTACAGAAAAATGCTGAAAAGAATGGAGCTTTGTTTTTGGTTTGTTTTGTTGAAATTTTGTAACGATTTTGGTTTATTTCCAGTTTGCTCTTGTCTTGGTTTTTTGTTTCATTAGAGACTGTAGCCAAATACACACCTATGAGTCATCTCTCAGTGCCTGCTCTGATGCTCAGGATGCTGAGATTGAGGTTTTGGCCTCCCATACAGACATATATACACTCGAAAAAAAGCTCAAGATTGCAGCTTAGGGTGGGTTTTACCACTGAAGTAAGAGCTAATCAAAAACTAAATACTGACTTAGCAAGAGGCGGCTCTTCTGTGTTCTGAATTACATCAAGTAATTGGAGCTACATCTCTTTCCACTTGAGTTATACTCCAGACCTGCAAAGTGATACCCAAACCGCTACTCCATCCAAATATTTTTCCCATCCGATGGGTTGCAGGAAAAAATCTTCACAGAGCTGCCTATGTTAATATTGAGCATCTGGCTATGCCTAAGGAAAGATGCTGCAGTCTCTTCTAAATCCTCCTCTTGCTGGAGGGCTGGGGAGACAGTTAACTCTTTGTCTGCAGGGGATGAGATAAAGTCCCTGTACATGCTTCGGTGCAAAACCTGGCAGAGCCGTTCTGCCTCAGCCGTGCAGGCAGGCACAGAGCAGAGACAAGTAGCAAAAGGTGAAAGGAGACAATGCTGAATTCTTCTCTCATGCCGATGATTCAACAGCCAGGCACAGTCACTGGGTTTCACCCTGTATATATAGTGCTAGATAAGTACAGTGATTTTCTGACCCCAGGTGGCAGAAATAACTTATGCTCAGAGTGTACAGGACCGTGAAGTGCTGCCGCAGCACAGGCAAAAAGCATCAGCAGGCAAAAAGAAGGAAAGTTAAGAGGGGCAATTGAGTATTGGAGAGATTAGAAATTAAAGGGCCACTTTGAATGCTTGTTACTGGCACAAAATGCAAAATTATGTAATACCAGAAAACAACCACAACAGCAAGAGGAGCTTTCACCTAACAAGACTGCTGTTGGAGTAGGACGTGCCGGCGAGAGACAATATAGTCCTTTCCATGGAGCAGGAGACACTTTCAAACACACTGAGGTCCAGGGCTATGTGCTGAATTCCAACCCAAATAAAGTTAGTGGCAATGCTCTTATAGATTTCCAGGAGAATGGGATTTTATATCTTAAGTTTAGGAACCCAGTGAAAAGAGCTTTTCCAAGGATGGGTTGATTTTGTCAAGAGAAGCCAAATAATAAACATGGAGGGGAACAAGCTGTGATGATGTGAAAGCACTCAGAAGCTGGTGCAGGAACAGATGCTGATTCAGCCTCACCATCCTCTGCTGGGGCAAAAATGTTATTTTATCCTTATTTCTGATCCTTTGGGTCTTCCTGTCACAGAAAACAGAAGGTTTTCATGCCCCTAGGGCTGGATGAAGCAGGTAAAATATTCACCATCTTGTCACTGCCAGCAGTTATCAGATTCTTTATACTCCAGGTAGTTCTGAGCACCAGAACCGGAAAACTTGGTGGTTGCATCCTGCCCACTGTGCTCTCATATACTCTGTGTTGTAGATCAGTATGTTCTGCTGTCTGCTTTAAAGCTGCCAAGCTAAAAACTAAGTCTAGGTTTCACATAAAACCAGCAGCCAATCACTTGTTCCTAGAAGTAGCTGAAAATGTTTAAAGTTTTCCATTAGAAAGAGGTCTCTCATTCATCTTGAGGGATTTTTTTGCTTTGTTGTCTTCAGGGGTTTTTTATTTTTGGTGAAAATGGTGTCATTTACTGTCTTCTTTCATTGAAAACTTAGTGATGAATTATAGTATAAACAGTCTATTATTTTGGGTTTCTGTTTGAACAAAAGTGAGAAATCACAAGGTATAGGCTTGAAAGGATATTGCATTTTTTCCTTTTTGGCAGTCAATTCTGCACTTTTTTGGTTCTGAAAGCTGCCTTTGCATTTCCCTGAACAGAAAGAAGATGTGAAGGGAGGGAGGAGAAAAAAGAAGATTTTTTAAAAGGAATGGAAAATGAGAAAATGAAAAGGTATGCATAAGCAGTGAAAAGCCCACAAAACTTTCCAACCTTGCAGAGCAACCAGGACCTCAAAAATTACCTCTCTTACTCAAAGTTGGGTTTTTTATGATGCTTATTGCCTCAACACCTTCTATAGAGCTCAGTTTTCTCAGAGAGAGGGAAACAAGAACCCTGTGGGCCCCTGCTCCCCGGCAGCATGCAGCCTTGCATGCACTGAATTGTGTGTCACAATAAGAGAGTGACAGATGGGTGGCTTCCCTTCCAGCCCCCATGTCATGCTGACACCAGCCCTGACTATTTACACTGGATCCCAACCCTTTCAGCCCAGTCACTGACACCGTGCTGGGCACTGTGCACCATGCTGACATGTGCACTGACATCACTTCTGTTGTCTTCCAGCAGAAGGTCACGCGTTTCGCAGTGTGGTTACCAGAGAAGCCCTGTTAGCACTTGCGGCTTGGAAAGACATCACAGAGTCTGCAGTCTGAAAGTGATGGAGGGGAGCTGCAATGCAGTCTGCTGCAGCCGGCAGTTTTTTGATTTGGGTTTGTATCTGTGTGAATGTCTGTTGAACTTGGTTAAAAGGAAAGGTGAGGAAGGGAAAGTTTTTGTGTCTCACCCTGGGTCTTAATGTCAGAAAAGGTTTTCAAGTGGCCTGACTGAAAATCCCAGATCAAAACAGCCTTTAATTTTGGACATAATCTTGTCAAGATCATTCCCATTTCTGGCTAAAATGGAATTCTTGCCCAACAGCCTCACAGTCACATTGCAATTAAAACACTCTGTTTACTTTCAGATGCAGCTTGTAGCAATTTTGTCCTCTTGCAGTCAGCTGTGAGTTTGGAGGAGGTGAAGAGTATTATGTGGCTGCCACATCCTACATGCTTTCCTACCTAGATATTGTAAATTATGTGTGCAATGAGCCCTGTTATTGTGCAGTAACAAGGAGGAAATCCCTGCAATGTAATTTGTAATGCATCATCTTCCGCAGGCCAGTTCCACAGGCTGATATGGTTCTGCTCTACTCTGATTTGTTGTCAACAGCCTTTCGCTATATATATGCATAATATATTTTTATAAGCAGGAGGTAATCACCTCAAATCACCCAGGAGATTTTCACCAAGCTGCTCCAGCTGAATGGCAGCTATCACCCAGGACAAGGGGAAAGTGGGGTGCTGCTTCCATCTGATTGCCTCAAGCCCTCTCCATGGTCTCATTTGTTGTATGTCAGGCAAAACCTTGCACCAGCCAAGAGTCACCTGGAAACAACCTCTTATAAAACCAGCTCCAAAAAAAAATCAGCTACTCACTCTGATAGTTCATAAATTGGTTTTCTCTCTGTCTTTTACTTTTCATAAGACCTGTAAATGGAAAATTGTTCCCCAGCAATCTACTGTGAGGAACCAAGAGGCACTTAGTGATACTGCCATATTTCAGAAACTCAGCTATCTGCTACTGAGCATGAATGGGGGTCTGCAGAGTTACCATACCCCTGTAACTCCAAAGATGAGCAGGAATGACTTTTCTCACGCTGCTTGAGAGATGGTAGAGCTTCCAGCCTGCTGTTATCACTGCTGGGTACTCGTTACATTAGCCTTGGGAAGAGCACACCACCAAGAGACTCCTTGTCCTGGGGACAGGCCATTTCCAAAGCACAATGATATTGATGGCACCAGGCAACTGACCTCTCTTACAGCTCCTTTTGAGAGCAAGAGAAATTAAATCTCTTCCGCTTACAGAACTTAAGTTTCTGTACTTCTTTCTTGCTCAGGATTAGCAGCAGGCAAGCCTGGGGTTCTGCATGAGAAAAAAATAAGCTCCTGGAGAGAGGGCTGTGATCCTGTAGGTTGGTGGGAATGCTGAGGAACCCAAGGTGCCCAGGAAACCCAGAGCTCAGGTTTTAGCTGCTTTCTGCAAAACAAAAAAACAAAGCAAAAGTCCCACAGGCTCTGAAGAACAGACCCCATCCTCCAGGGATGCATAGGTAGGCTGGGAGCAAATACATGAAAGTAATATCTGCTGGAAGATGAGACTTTTCACTCCTTGAAAAAAAAAAGACACAGAAGATATGCCAGAAATAAGATCAGACTGTAGGGCCATAAAGCAAGGAAGGGACAGCAGCAAAAGCAGAAGTCTGGGTTTGTGCATAGGCAGGCCTGAAGGAGGCAAGCATACTGCTCAAATCCTCTCTTGGCCAGGAATCCCCAGAAAACTGGCTATCCTGGCCATTTTCTATCCTTTCCCAGGCTGGATTTGTGTGATCTGTTTCCCTGGCCACTGAAAATTTACTATAAATACCAGGTACTGAGCAGTCGTGTACAGTAATATCACCTCTCCACCCTTTCTAGCTGCCCAAGGCTTCAAATGATGTGAAAATTGCATACCCCAGTCCCAGGCCTTAGTAGCTATTCAGGGTTTTGGCCACATGTCATTTGTTATTCTTCACTTATGCATACATTCTTCTTATTTATTTTTTGTAAACATTTGTGTATAATTATTCACTCCAGAGTTTCCAGTGATTTTCCCTGGCTTGCAGATGTGGCAATATTTGTTCCCTGCATCCAGGAATGAAGTTTTTTTTACTGCAAAATAGAATCCTGACAGATTTCAATCTGCTGCTTCCATGTCCATTCTTGCGATACTTAGCTACCCATGGCAAGAGACAATTAGCTTTTTAAATATAAACCAGAAATGGTCCCAAGCCACAGCTTTCACATCCAGATCCAAATTTGGGGCAGTTCAGATTCAGCCTGACATTTTAGGTTTGGGCCCCGGGCCGGATTCTCCTTGTGAAGCAGTTTGACATTTCCAGTTCTGGGAAGCTCCGTTCCCTGGGCGCGCAGCCTCTCCCCAGTGCAGAGCCACCCCCGGGGTCTGGCCCTCTGCTGCCGAAAGCTCTCCTGCTGCTCTGGGTTGTTCAGAAGCCCCTGCCTGTCGTTACAGCAGCTAATTCAATTGCTGCAGTGATGGGCACAAGCCTTCCATGATGCTGCTGTGTCATTTTGGTCCCTGTGAGTGCTAAAACCTAGATGGAATGGGCTCTCTGCAGCTATGTGTTGCTCACACAGAAAAAAAAAAAGCAAACGATCAAATGGCAATAAATCTTGGGAATGCAGGTTAAATCTCTGGCCATCTGCCTACAGCTCAGACCCCACCCTTACCCTTACATGCAGTGATAGCATTACCTTCAGAGTACAGACCACAGAAGCAGGATCAACAACTCAAAGTCCCTTCTTCAGTCATTTTATAATCAGTTTTCAATAGAATTGGATCTTTTAAAAAGAGGGCTTAATTTGGTTTTTATTTGGTCCAAATACAACACACAGTCTCACTATCCCTAAAGTTTAATCAGTTATTTACAGATAATTTTAGATGGATAAACCATCACACTCAACTTATGTCTTGTCTGCTTTCTTCAAGACTGATGCCCATAAGAAGCTAAAATAAGCAGAATTCACCAATCTCTAAATCAAGCTATCAATGTAAGAAATGTCTTCAACATTGGCATTAAATAATATCGCAATGTGTTTAACTATATCATCTCAACAAAGTGAGATTACTGTAACCTCTGAAGACAGGAAACTGAAGCACAGAGAGATGAGGTGACATGCTCAAAATGACACAGAAATCTTCATATTGAAGCTCAGAAAAGAGTTGAGAATTCCTCAGTCTTCTTGGTCTTTGTCCAGGAGATCTTAGTTCTTTTGATATGCACACCATTCATGGGCACTATAGTTGTATTAGGAGATCACAGAAGGATCTTGGCAAGTATTTAGCCTAATTTTAGCCCTGACATCAACTTTCAGAACATCCTTTTAAGAGAAAATGCCTGGCAGTAAGGACACTGTGGCAAGCTTGATGGAATGGTTCTAGCTTTACAGAAGGCTCCAAATCAGTTTATAATGTCTGAAAGCATTCATTAAACAAGGCTCACAGATAAAACATACATATGACCCAGTTCTTTATAAAAAGAGGCTTTTGGAGGCCAAATGCTGAGAAGCCTCATGAGATTACTAAATAATCCAAAAGGAAGTGCTTGGAAGCCAGTTTCTTGGGACACAGAACCAGCCTGGAAAAATGTCATGGAGACAAGACTCTGGGGATGGATCAAGCCTTCCCAAGGTCCTGGCTATGGATAAAAATGGTTTTTACATCATATTTCCTTCCATCAAATATAGCCCTCCCCTCCAGATCCAGTGCCAGAAGTGCCAAGGAGCAGGAGGAGAGGTGAAATGCCACCTGTACGCAATTCCAGTTGTTTCACCAGCTCCTCACAGTCCACTTGCAAGCCAAGGTGACACAAATGAGTTAATTTCCATGGCATACTGAGGCTAATTGGAAACAGTTCTCAGACCCTGTAAAGCATTAAGCTGGGCTGCAAGTGATAATTGTTCACCTGCTGCATGGGCCTATAAGAGGCAGTGCATTAAGTGGCACCTGGGGTTTTATCACTTCCCTGGGACAGGGGAGGCTGGACTTTTCCCAGCACCCATTGCACTGAAAGAAAGATACTGGATTATGCCTGTGGTTTATGGGAACTCAGGCAGGGAAAGCTGGTAATAAAGGGCCAGATTCCACCTTTCATTACATGTTCTTTTTTTAACTCTAGCATGGCTGTGGTTTCTTCTTCTTTCTAGTATCTTTCACCTTGCTTTCTTCCTCTAGAGAGTTTAGTACTGTGTTGCAAAATAGAAATACAGATATTTGAAGTATAAGGAAGTATTGCTCAAGGGTTTAGACCTCTCTTGCAGGGATTTGAGTGCAGAAGTGTTAGTCTGAGACTCTATTAATTCAAGCAACTCTTATTTTATAGCTAGTCATAATTATTCTCTATCAGAGTGGGAAAAGAACTACTTGTTCCAAAGTCTGAAATGGCAGCTTGTCTCAGCAGAGAAATATTAGAAATGTCAGAGAATTGAATCAGGAGTTCACCAGGGACTGAAAATTATAGAATAGAATAAAACTATGACAGTTATCCATCAGAGGGATCCTGGTACTAGGATCATCAACTTACAGTGTTCAGCAGCAGCTGTAAATCCCGTAAGAAGCGTTGGGGATTGGTATGCTGTAGACAAATATACCCTGAAGTTTGACATGAGGCATAACTTTTTAGAGTAACTATCAAGAGACCCTCAGTACTTGGTACTGCTTGAAATTTGGGAGTTTCTGTCAGGGACTGGGATTTGAGACCAAGTTTCCCACATGTGTTTTTGGATGACTATAATATGATAGCACTGATTTTAGCTTTTACTGAACAGGCTCGGGTGCGGGGTAGATTTATCATGGTGTAATGGCATCATCTTAACTGTGACATCTGAGTCCTTTCTGAAGAAGAATTCATCTCAATGACCTCAGAAATAGAGTCAACTGGTGTGGCTTTTCAAAATTACCAAGTATCTACATCTTTAACTTAATGAAAATGATGCAAGGGAAAGAATTTAAATGTCTACAGGTAATTAACTCCATCAAAAGTGCCAGGAAACCCAGAGGTTTTTTCCATGAGGTTCTTACCACTTCTATTTCTGATCCTGGTACTGAACTATAAAGACAAAAATAGGCTCACTTCCAGCCTTTTCCACTAGTGCCCCGACACTCTGGACCTGAGCCAAAATCCAGAAGCTCAGAGGCCAGCAGAAATGTAGCTATGAGTGTGTGCTAGAGGCTTGAGACTCTTCTTAGATTAGTGTGATCATGAGGAAAGGGGAAAGAGTTCTGAGCTGTTCTGTTAAGTTGAAATGAAGCATCCTTTTCACTGGGATCTGTCACATCTTGGCAGTTCCTCATTAGTTGTATATTCCCATCAGGGAGTTCTGGCAGGAATGTGGCTCTTGGAAAAGCCCAGATAGCAGTTCCTAGCTGGTGGGAGCTGAGAAGGTGCTCTTATCTGGGAAAACCAGTACAAAATGGAAAGTGTTTCCCTCTAGTGAAAATTCCTAATGAAAGCATTGCTGTAGAGAAACAAAGGAGTGCCCTGTGATTGTTCACAAGTAGGAAGCATTTTATGGCCCATGAACTTCTCAGGAATGACACATTTTTCAGGTGGTCTGACTGTCAGATGCCTGATTTTGATGGATGATGCTAAGCATGGACATAATCACCATCTTGGTCTCAGAATCAGCCAGTAGGATATGTTAAGATTTTCCAAATGTTTCTCCAACAATAAAAGGAAATGTAAAGTTAATCAAATTGTCATGAGAGATCAGAGCCCAGCAAGGAAGGACTAAGACTGACATTTGAAGTAGAAGCACTAATAAAACAGACGGCTGCTTGCTGATCCTGTCCATGCTTGGGTTTAATTTAAACAAGTTAACAATGAATGGAGTTTGCAGAGGCGGGGCAGGGGTGCTGTCGAAATCGATGTGTGTACCAGCCATTTAAAGAAAGCAGAGAAGTGGGAAATCTCTAGCTGTATGCGAATATCATGCCTCGGCAGAGAGGTTGTGCAAACATCTCTGTTGGCAGGTTTGGGGCAAGAGGCCATTCTGGTTCCAGTTCTACCTTACCTATGGCTGCTTGCTGCCCTGACAGAAGCTGGACAAAGTTAATCCTGATACTTTTAGACTGATTTTACTGCATTGTGCTCAGACCAATTAATTCTAGCACCTAAACACCGTCAAGATAATTTTAGAAAAATAAGGTGAGTTCGCTTAATTTCCCTGCTTTCCAGTAGTCAGTCTCTGATATTCTATACATGCATGTGTGTGGCTTGAGCAGCCTTTTCTCTCTGAAGATCTCCACCACTGTAAATCTGCTGGACACAAAAATCTTTGGTTGCTCTTTGGAGAAGATACCGAACAATGAAGTTGAATGTCATGGCCTTGACTTCTCTCAGTGGTAGACATGACTCCTTGTCAGGTGTCTTTCCCATTGAGCTGGATTGTTATGTGTCAATGTGCTTTTTCCACATGGTCATGTTGCCAGGAGAGTTGGAGAGAAGTAGCTTTTTGTGTAGCAAAGCCACGAACAGCAGTTTTGCTCACTTTGGGACGCTCACCACCATACATTGCTCCCTTACCCCAGCAACCATTTTGTCCACAGAAGGTACATTTTATCTTGAAATCCAAGTGTTCATTTCCTGCAGAAACCCTTCAACCACCATCAGGTGGCAATGAATTCATCAGTGCTGCCCTCCAGGCACCAGCCAGACTAGGGGCCTGGACATGAGAAGCTGCTCTGTTATCCATTACTCATCCCCTGAGCCAGCCTACATTTCGTTTTGTTCTGGATAAATATGATCAGGAGGCAGAAGCTCTCCTTCTGTTCCCTGATGCCTTTCATTAGATCCCACCTTGCAATGCTGATTGTGCTGCAGGGCAGTGGGGAGGTCAGGACGGGCAGCCAGGGTGGCCGGCAGTTCAGCCCAGCCCATGGGCCAAACAGATGAAGTGCCTCAATGTGCCGCTTCCCTCCGGGCCCTGCAGCGGCTCCCCAGCCACAAAGCCCTCTCTCTGTGGCACACCAGGTGACCCCTGCTCGCCTGCCTCTTTGCTCTTATTATTCTCCGCAGTTCCTCCCTTTATCAGATTAACTTTAATTAGTGAAATCAGAATCACATGGAGTGGGGAGGAAATGCTCCAAACATGGCAGATTTATTTTCAGCTAAGGAAAAATCAAGGTGCGTACAGGCTCTCGCAAGGACTTGGATGAGGTTTTGTCTAGAAAACTAACCATGGTTATGAAAGCACTGGGGGGCTGTGAATGTGTAACTAAATAAAAATATCAGTGGCTTGGAAGGAAGATGACTTTGGTGGCATGGGTAAGACAATATGGGTGAAGAAAATCAGAGTCTGATTCAAAGTCCAGTAAATGATGGACTCCATGAGTAGATGTTGGCAGCAGTTGTTCTTCACAAGGTTTAAAATAATTTGTGAAACCTCTAGTGGCTCAGGCTGCTGTCCCCAGCTCAGCACCCTCCTGGACTGATGGAGGATGAACATGAAGCATTATAAACTCACCCTGCGTGTTAAACTCCCTCTCTCTCCCCAGTTTGTGTAGGCGCAGAAGAAGGCTGTGGCCTATGATGTGAAACAAGCTTTGCTGCTGATGAATAGTTGTGGCTTCTCTTGGGCACATAGCACCACCAAAACCCTCTCAGACAGAGTCACAGGGCTCATATACCAGCCAAGCTGTCTGGCTGCCCCAAACCCACAGCACACCTGGGGAGATCCCCAGGGCTTGAGCTGCAGGCAGGGAGAGTGAGTGAGCACATACCACCTCAGCTGAGAGGTGGCTGAGGGCACATGGTGGATCAGGAGGGCTCAGAGATATACAGTAACATCATCATGCATCTGAGCCCTCCACATGGGTTCCCCACTGCATAAGCCCATGACCCTTTATATGCTCACTTTTATTAAGGTGATTCGTGGGCCTCTCACAGGTGCATCTCATACAGGAGTGCAGCAAACTGCCTCTGGCTTCTCCAAGAAATCAGTTCCAGATGTGCTGGACTAGAGTTTCCCTTCAGAGAAAATACATGTTTCAGGTATGGCCCAGTCTGTGAAAGTTCAGAATACTTTCTATACTGATGCATGGCCTTTATTGTAGCTACTCTCCTTTTTGACCTTCCTGTTTCCCTTCAATCTTTGTGCAACATGCTAACACAAATAGTTGTAGTTTCTTCTTATCATCCCTCTTCACATAACATTCAAAATTTCATTTGTTGCTGAGAGCAGCTTCCCTCAATGTCTCACTGTCCATATACTTTGAGGCCCTTTTTCTTTCTCTCCCTGACAAGACATGCCCTCCAAAATCTTCTCCTGCCCCGTGTTCCTGATAACCGAAATGGTCTTTTACTTCTTGTGGAAACAAAATGATTCTCTGTCTCTAAACAGAGCTCTCCTTGAGACATTACTGACAATAATATTAAAAAAGCATAGATTATTTTTGTGATCTGTGTGAATTTGATATTGAAACTTGATCATATATGATAAGCAGTGCTCAAGGTCCTCACCACTGAGTTTTGAGCACATTTTGCCAGCTGTGTTAATGCCATGCCAAACCAGGGAAAGGCTTTAAAATCCACCCCGGCCTTGAAACTGGGACCTAAAATTTGTGGGTTTCACTGCATTGTAGAAAGCCTTCCTCCCTTTAGAGCTGAACTTGGCCACCCCATGGACCTTTGCAGAGCAAAGCGTTGATATACATGGACATCTTGGCAGGAGGCCTGGGCTGAGAGGTGCATCTTGCCTTGTTCATCCTGGTGACAAAGCAGGATGAACAACTTGTCTGTAGATTTCCAGTTACCATTGTTAATTGACATGAGGTCATTGTTTTGCCTTCTACATGCCACCAAATATCAAATGTTCTGGTTTCTTGTAGCCAGATGTCTTTTCTATTTTTCACCCTAACCACTTCCACAGTACCACTGCAATGCTAATGAAAGAATCTGTAAGTGTAAGGGCAAGGTGAAAGGAATGTAGCTTAATATCCAAGCAATTAGCACAAGGGTTACTGTGCTGAAGGCATTATTCATTTTTAATTATCTGAAGCTGCTGAAAAATTCCTAGGACTGCCTCCAGTAGGGTGCATGAATCGAAGCCCACACACAGAATGGTAGCATGTTGCAAAAGGAAGAGGAGAAGCAGTTGGCCCACTCACACAGTTTCTCAGCCCTGGCCTGGGACTCTTGCCGGAGTAGAGAGCCAGCTGCTCGCAGCTGAGACCTGTTTATTTCTGGTGGGCATATTTCTGAGCTCACAAAAGTAAGATAACGAGGCGGAAGGAAACAGGAAACATATCTGCATGTTCAGTCACATTGGTTAATTTGGGCCATGTTTCCTCTGACAAAAAAAAAAAAAAAAAAAAGAGGATAAGATAATATAATAACAATAATAATTTCTGGGACAGGTTTGGGGAACAAGCTGGAGGATGGATGGGGTTGGACTTTTCAAGTAGAAGTGCCACCAGCAAGTTAAATACACTTAGTAGACCTATTTTCAGGGTGTTTAATTTAATGTGTATATTGATTTGCCACGCTTGAAAGAAAAATATACATTAGACATGAAATCTTCCTGCAGAAAACACAATAAATTCTGTATAATTCAATAAATTGTAATCAAAAATGAATTACAAATCTACTTTCTACTCTCAAGAGCAAGTCAAAGATGGCAATGTACTGAAACAAGGAAATAATCTCCAGGGTTTTCTTTTCTAAATTTATTGAAATTTAGTTTTCTACTTCCTTGGAATTTTACTCTTTCAGCCTAAGAGTGGAAAGACTGCACAGGACTGCACTAAACTCATGAATACTGTGCATACACCACAGCAATGCCAGCACCATTTTCTGCCCCAGCTGGTGCCAGGGCTCTGCTTGAACCCCACAAGCACAGCTCCTGGGGTGATGGAACATGCCAGGAACAGTGGGACTGGAGGCTGCTCCAGAAGTCCCACTCCCCCAGATGTCATCCTCTCAGGAATTATTGTGAAGTGCAAACAGTACTGGGTTTGTTAAGCAGGTGGCAGCTCTTACTCCCTTTAACACTGGATAATGACTGGTTAGAATTTACATTTTTTCTAAACAGAAGTTTGAACGGAGTGTTGTTGTTCCAAAAGTTCTGGTTACAGGAAATCTCTTAACCTCTATAAGAAAAAATGTATCTCAGGACTGAATTTTAGGAAGTGTCATATTTTTTAATGGAATAATTTTTGGGCTTCTTTTTCAGCAAAAAGTTCTTATCAGAAGAAAAATGTTGGTATTAGGATGGAGAGGGAGGAAGGCAATATTATCTTACGCTACATATTTTAACCAGATTTTATAAGAAAACTTGCCTTTCTGAACTCTTTAATGGAGTACATCTCTCTAGCATAGCAAGCCAAAAAATAGATAGAGGACAGGCACTTTTACTAAGAAAGAAAAAACCTCTCTTCACCATTCCACAGGAAATTGTTACTGACAATGAGCCACAGTCTGTGAACTTAAAATTCCTTGCATTTGAAATGGTTCGATTTTTTTTTAAAAAATGTTTTACTTCCAGATCTGACCACCCACATGGGACAGGAAAAGTGGACAAGAGCATACATCTTGCACAAAAGGGTTCCTGCAACAAAAGGATCCTTTATTAGCTGTACTGATTATAAGGTATCTCTTATGACAATTCACAGGATATGTTCAGCAGTGCAGCTTGCAGGTCAGATCAGATCAATATTACAAGTTCTGAGAGCAAATCTTCAGCATCTCTGACTAGAACTGAAGAGGCAAAAGCAAAAAATACCAGATCTAAAAGGCTATGGTTTGGTGGTTTTTTTCTTCTAACACAGGAAACACAAACTATTGAAGTTTTTAAGCTAGAAAAACATTGCATTCTGGTGGCACAACACTGATAAGATGGAGTTCCTAAATCACACTCCATTGCATTCATGAGCATCTTGCACAGAAGAAACGTCATTTTTGCTTGAGAAACTAGTAGATTTACAGAAGTCTAGTAGGATTGTCATCCAACCTCTATAAAAATAACATCTCTGCATTTCTAGACTAGAAAAAACAAATCCTTGATTTGCTAATGCTACTAAACTTTAGTGAAAAACAATAAAAATACAGGTATCAATGTTCAAAGAGCCACCTAAATTAATAGTTGTTATTTTTAAAGAGTGATTTCTATCCAAGGCTTTGCAAATCACTATCCACTTTGGACGCCCTCATTCTGCAGTTTCCGACTTGTGCCCGTCTAGCAGTGGGTTGACATCTCACAGCTAAAGTGGCCTAGACTTTTTAAAAAACAGATCAAGTAATAAAGAAGGGATGAGAATAATGTTGTGCCATTCTACTAATTCTGCAGTCTTCATCAAAGACATCTTTTCAGTAAAACTTAAGCTGTGATTCTTTCTCTTGTTTCTCTCATATCAGCTGAGCATTTCTTACTAAAAAGCTATTATCAAGCTTGTGGATATTCCTGTCCTCCAAGGTGGGGGACTGTAGGGGTGTCTGAGCTGCTACTGTCCAGACCTGGCCCATTCCTACATCCATGCAGCACTGAGGGGGTGTTTAAAGCACGGACCTTGAAAGCAGTCCCGCCTTGTCTCAGATGTGCTCAGATTTATAATACTCTTCTCTTAAGCAGAGCACACCATCAGCACTCCCAGACCACTTCTGTTCCCAAGGGAACCTCAGCATGAGCCCTCTGGTGTGCTCCACTGAGTTGCAAGGACAAGGTAGCTCAATCTGCTTGAGCAGCACTTGAGAAACACTTAATTCAAGTCTGCACCACTGGGGCCAGCAGACCCTGGCTGCAGGCACTGATTTAGCAATAGCACAGCCCACCTGCTCTGATGATACTGGGTAAGCAGGTGTGTTACTATGTTGGGGCTTGAGGTTCACTTCCATTTTTACTTTACAGGCTGCAAACCAACCCATCTACCACCCTAGCGGTGACCACATGCAAATTGCTGCCACCAAGGGTTCACCACTTGGCTTATCTTTTCTTCCCCTTCTTTCAACAATGTCAGTCCAGCTGGGACTGTGTCACACTCAGCAGTGTGTTACATCTCTGCAGAGGAGCGCTGAGTCTCTTTATTTTCTGAAAGGGATAGGTCTGAAGGAACAAAATTGCCATGGCTTTTCAAACAGTGTTTCTTTATAAAGGGTGTCAGCTCTGCAGTGCCTGTGCCTTGTTCTGCCAAAAATGCAAGGTTACAGCCTGCACAGGAAAAGCCTTAATTTGTGGTGACAAAGTATTCTTGTACCGACCTGAGAGAAGCAAAGCAGAAGTTCCCCACGCTAGTGATACCCAGTGATGCTTCTACACATACAAATGAAAGAATCTGTGAGTGAGTGTATCTGGTAAATGTTAGTGTTTTCTCTCTTTTCCTCAATTTCAAATGGATCAATCTAAACAAGGCTCTCAAGGAACAAGCGATCCCACCACAGATGAGAAAATACAAGATCAGAAGTCTACGCCTTTTCCTTTTTCCAGCAACACCTTCCATGGCTCTTCATGTGTAACTGAGAAGTAGCTATACTGTAAAAGTAAACTCCCTTGGAAAATGAATGGTAGGAACATTAGTTCTCTGCAATGGAAAAATTAGGTAGTGAGGGAGTTCTTGTGCCTGGTTTGTATCACCAAAAAAAAACCAGAAAGAGAGGGGCCAGTGACAGCTCCACTGCTCTGGCATGGGTAAAAGGAGTCTAGTTTGATATGTGATATTGAGGGATATTTCCTTGTAGCCTCTAAACCAGAGCTGTTCTTCTTAAGCTCTTGGAGATGATCCACTGCAGTGCAGTAGGAAATCCTGCCTCAGAACCTAGAAAATTTGAGGTTGAAAGTTTCATCTTTTGCCTGTGTTCAATAAGATGAGCAATACTGGTTGCTAGGCTTTGTAATATGCCAAGCACATTTCCTTTGTTATGTATTCCAGGGAAAGACAAAGGATGAGGGTGAAATTAGGAATATTCCTCTCAGGTAATGAGGAGACTGTTTGGATGCATGAGCGATACCCTTGGTATAAAACACGAGAAACTAAAGAGAAATCAAATTTTTTTCTGGAATGGGCAAACAATTCATGTTATTCTAATTGAATTATTGCACTAAAGAACAACTTGAATTGAAGCCTAAGTACAAATGATTCTTGTTTTCCTCTCCACAAACAGCACTGCTGGTTTTAAATACTACGTCCCATTTGCACTGTTACATTTGTAGGACTCTGCTATTCAATGTTGTTATTCTCCTCAATACCCACCAGAAGTTTTGGGTTTCGGATTTAGTGGAGCCCATCTGAAAATCCATAGCTCCTCATTGCTGTTCAGCTGGCCTGACTTCACTGCCTCTGGTCCTGCCAGAGACTCACAGCATTAAGAGCTGGCAAGCTGAGAAATCAGGCCAATGAGAACTTGAAGCTGCAGCAGAGCAAATAGTTGCAGTCGTGAATTTAAGGTGGAGAAAAAAAGGGAAAATAATCCTAAGTCCTAGGAACATCTGAGTTGTGAAGTCCGTGTCATCCAAAAAAGAATTCACGGCACAATGTTGCATTGTCCCACAGTCCCATGATCCATGGGACATGAGTCAAGACCAAAGATCTACTGCCTCTCTTTACCACAATGCTTACATCCCAGCACATTCTACTGAGAATTAAACAAGGAAAGTCCCGTGTCTGCTGTTAGTGAGCAGGTCATGCAAGGCAAGAGTAACTCCCTCTGGACCAACTTAGGACTCTCACTACCCCAGACTTAGTAAGTCTGTTCTTAGTAAGAATCCAAGTTCTCAGTGTTGGTAAGGATTGAGATTTGGATTAAAAACTTTAAAATTACTCTTCACATTCAAAACTAAATGTTAGTTATGTTATTATTTAGTGGAAACCTGCTCAGTGGCATGGCTTCTTCACCTCTATTATGGGCAGATGGTCAGTATCAGAAATTTAGTTTACCCAGCTTCAATAACTGTTAAAACAGTCCTTCAGAGTCTAGGCAATATCTGATATGACAGTGCCCCAAACTGCATATAGAGCAAAGACAAATCCACAGCAGTGATGCAGTAGGGCACTCTCCAGCAGGGACTGCCCAAGACAGAGAAGTTTCCTTTTTAATATGCTCAGGGACAGACTTTTTTCTTCTTTTTTTCTTATATTTGCATCAGGCTGGGCTGCTTAAGTACCATGAGGCATCTGGACATTGCCATAACCAAGGAGTGATAACACAAGGGTGTCTGTGATCATCAGGCTCTTGTGACTGGCTGCACCTCTTCTCTTATGTATCTGCTATTCCTATCTGGGAATGCAAGAAAAAATGCCACCTTCCCAAATCTCTGCTGAATGTTTCATGTCAGGAACACAAATTTATCTTCCTCAAAAGTTTGATCTGCTGTATTTAACAAGGCCTTAATCTTTATCATCAGTGGCAAAATGTGGTTGGGATTCATATTATCTGGCAATCACTTCATCTTGCTTCACCTTCATTTTTCACTTCATCTTAATGTAACCTGTTCTGTGACAATGATGTTGGGCACCTTTTCCTTTGCAGAGCCTGTGAACTGCAATGCCACGGCTTCTTTCACTGCCACAGGTGCAGTGAGGTCCTGCCCTGCAAGTCTGGCTTTCACCACCTTCTCTACCTCATTTTGCACTCTGCCAGTGGTTCCTTTCACATGAAAGAAGCCTTGTGGTCCATATGACATCTGGTTTAAATAGGCTGACAGCAGGCAAGTTTGTGAGTGTGTGTTTAGGTAGGTGCACAGCACAGAAACACATCTGAATAACCACTGCAGGTAAGGCGCAGTTTAATACAATGTGAGTTCTGTTTGCTCATGAGTTCACCACCTCTTGTTGGCCACACTCAGCACAGTGCTATTCCTCCCTTTTCCATCTGCCACAATCTCTACTGCGTGTTTCCCATCTGCCCCACATACCCTGTGCTGCAGAGAACATGCAAGAGCCAGACTCAATATGAGGTGACAGTGCAGAGGGGCAGACTCTACAACTTTCACCCTGTCTAGCCCAATCTTGTTCATGCAACCAAGAGTTACTCATTCTCCTGCAGTGCCAAATGGCTTGGCACTGGCAGCACCTTCCATCCCAGGTGTCCCAGCAACCCCTCACATTCAACTATCCTGCTTGGCCCAGAGCATGCACGCTGATGCAAGGCAGTGCTCCTCCAGCCCCATCCAGAGCAAGAGCTGATAAAAGCCCTCTCCTCACTGCTGACTGCCCAGTCCCAGGGCTGGGGAGCTCCGGAGCTCCACAACTGTTCGGCACCTGCTGCCTACCCCAGCTCCCAGCTGCTGCCCGGCCAGCCCTGTTCTCCCTCTTGGCTGTGGGAAGCAGCCGCTGAAAGGTGATCTGCCTGACTTGATGTGAAAGGGATTTCACTGGTGTTAGGACACTTGATGACAGGGGGGAGGGAGGATTGAAATGAACTCCTTCCATCTTTCTGATGCAAAATGAGTGCAGACACATTGCTTTAATATCTTCTTTGTAATTCATTTCCTCCAGCAAAGACTGAAGACTTGATGCTTTATGTGTCTCTGGGTTTATGCCAGCAAACTACTTGCAAACTGACCCATCTGGAATAGACAGGGGTCATTAGTAGTTCTGATCCAGCTCTTTGTATCCTCTCCAAGATGGGCGTTAGCCCTGTATGAGTATTGAGAGCTTATCTGCTCCTTTAAGAGGTGATTTAACTGCTTAATACAACAGCTTTTACCCTTTCTCTTCATTAAGGCCTTGTCTTTCTCAGACTGTGTCCTGATGTCTTGTCTGCCACCAGTAAGAAGCCACAGTTGAGTCTGTGAATAAGAATGGTTTCGGCATAACCCCACACTAACCAATCTCAGCTGCTGCTCAGAGTGGGCAGCATCAAGGACTGTAGTTTCAAGTTCACCAAAGACCTCTGCATGGAGGGATAAAACATCTAGGGGTGGAAGAGGGGTCAATTCTGCTTGAAATATGCCAATCATCTCTCACCTCCAGAAGGAAACCCAAGGACCTAGGCTCAGGGATTGCCAGGTCTTCTTTGAAGAACCTCCTTCCCAGATATTTTATGAAACTGAGATCACACCCAAGCCCGAAAAATCCTTGGGGCGAGCATATGCCTTGAAGGGAATGAGCAATAAGCAACGACCCTAAGGTACTGCCCACAGAGCGAAGAGCCTGCTGGCACCATGCTCCTTGTTGCCGGAGTTCTCCCTGCTGGAAGAATTCCTTTCTGTCACAAGCAGAAGGAACAGGAGACAAAGACACTGCATCTTTATTGCTCTTGATGTTGCCACTGACCATTGCAGACAGGTGATCATAGTATGCCAAGTTTTGTCCCAAACTTTGTTCCTGTTATGTGACTCAGTCAGGCATATTGCCTGTTTAATGTAAATTATGTTTGGAGTTTATTTGTGTTCAGGAGCTTGGAGGCCGTTGGGCAAGATACTCATGTAGATGAAAGTCTGTTATTAGTGTTTGTTATATTGAATAACACCTGAAAGCATTATGTAGTGTCAGCACATTTGTCCCCACAGGGAAAGGAGACTTGGTTGTTCCATCCCAGAGCCAGTGCCATCTGGTTTGGTACTTACTCAGCACAGAAAGTACAAAGGCTGCACGTTTTCCATTAGAAGGCTTGCTGATACTAGGTTCCATTTATGAGCCAGTCTTAGTAAATTGAATTTATTTGGAAATACACATGGCCTCTGAATCAGCTCAAACTGTCTTTTGACTCTATCTGTCTGTGCTGTGTATGTTGATGGAAACATCTGACCCATTTAGTTTGGAGTGCTTTCTCCAAGTCCTGCTGAAATTGCAGTTTGTTCATCAGTGTGGATACACCATGCCCAGGACTGACAGCTAGCCTTTCCCTAAAGAAGCTACTTCTGAAATAAAACTTGGGCTAAGAAAGAAACATTTTGGACCAGATAAGGTTTCCAATTGCCAAAGACCACTGAAAACCTTTGCAAGGTAGTATTGCCAAATATCACAAGCTCTGTGTATTTCTTCAAGTATTTCAACCTTTTTTTCTTTTTTCATTTTTTTTTCTGAGAGGCTGGGTAGAAAGGGTTATCTTGACTTGAAGACACTATTTTCAATCCAGTCACGAAGACTGCACATAACTCCTTAATATCACTGTTCTGAATTTCAGTATTCAGCTCTGTCCCCTGCCAGGTGGATGAGCATCATTACCTCTATTTTACCAACACCTTGTCAGATCATTCCAAAGCCTAATGCTTAGCACATGGTGAAACCCAGAACAAAACAGTGAAGTTCTCATTTTCAGACCTGCTTGTGACTTACAAGACTAAGAAATGGCCTCATAGCTTGTGCGCCCACTACACCCTTTGCACAGCCCAGAAATTGCTTCGAAATCATGTGGCTGGGTGGATTTTTCTATTTTGTTTTTGGCAATATGAAGAGTTATTTAAGATCATGTTGCAGTGAGAAATGGTTCTGTTTTCACCTACCTGTCAAACTCTAACTCAAGCTCTAGAGTTTTTAATTTTTCTCCTAGATCCACTGGTGGAATCATAAACTTGATTTGAATGCTGCCTTCTAATGCTATCCTTATGCAAGGTTGTTGCTGAATAAATGGAAGTTGCCAGTCTTGGCAGACCTAAAAACAAAGTAAGCTTTTATTCAATGTCTTAAAAATGTCTTTGTCAATAGATTTCTTCTGCAACTCTTCCCTTTAAGGCATAAACCAAGTTCAGCCACAGTATAAGACTGCTGAGATCAATTCCTGTCCATAAATTCACACCTTTTTGCAAATTCGGTGACATGTTTTCCCTTTATTTACTCGGTGGTTCCCATTGTAAAAAAGGCAAATTTTCTGACAACACGTCAGTCCTAAGAGGGTGGACAACACAACCCACTTGTAGCTTTTCCTGAGATACAGCAAGGACTTTCCTTCCCTCACCATACAGTCTCCTTCAGTGGGCTGTTGAGACACCATAATGGTCAAGTTATTGGAAGTTAACATGTCTTCCCTTGGGCATGTAGTTGGACAGAAAGTGCAGAGTTAGCAGTCCTAAATGAGCTGATGAACCTGGTTATCTATGATCTAACACATCACAGAATGTCCAATTAAATCTGTCCCAAAACATCAGATTTCTCAATCAAATTATTATTCTGGTACATGTTACTAAAGCATCTCACTGTTTGAATGTCAGCATTGCTGCACAATTATCTCTGCTGCAATTTTAAAATTTATTCTAGTGAACATTTTTCTTGTACTGGAGCTGGAAGTTAAGGATACAAAAAGCTTTTTGTGCCATGGCTTAGATGGGGTACTGCAATCTCTTGTCTGTCAGCTCTAACCCTGCAAAAGTCACCTGTTGATCTGTACAAGGAGGTGCTTGGTAGAATTGGTAGCCTTATTTCCAGCCATGTCACAGAGATTGGAGATTTTGATCAAAAAACTTAAATATCTTCCTGTATTCTGATTTATCCAGCAGGTGGATGGAATAGGTGACCCTTATAGTCTTCTTTAAGAGCAGTTGTAAAGTGCACTTTGCTTCACTAGCTGATCATTCCCAAGGACTAACGTACAGCCTTCATTTTCATTAATGGTGACAGCCATGTGTGTCACCATGAATGGATGCAAGTGGGGAGTGATTCTCTTTCCTGTACGTGTCCTTTTTATGTCTTTTGCTTTGCAGAGAGAAACTCTCAAGAAAAAAACAGCAGTTCTTTTACTGGCCTTTCTTAGAAGACAGTTGCAGGAGCGAAGGAATTAATGAAATGCCAGATTAGATTGCCAGTGTTCATTAACAGATTCAGTGGCAACCACTACCTTTTCTTTCTTTAAAAAGATTAAACATCACACAAAACACCTGTCTAATTGTGCAGCAATGTACAGAAAGTAGCTGTGGCGGAAATTTCTTTCTGACCCTCACATGTTTGGCATTGTGCCATGGAGCATCAGATTTGCTTATCCTAAATATAACCAAATGCTAGTCGTAAATTTATTTGGCTTTTTTTTTTTATTTTTTTAATTTCTTTAATTTACTGTATTGGACTTGCAACTTTCTGTAGTTGACATTTCCATAGTCTGACTGTAAAAGGTTTTTGTAAAGCTCAGTTTGGAAATAGAATATGTGCCTAAGATTTCAAAAGGAGTTAATATTAGACATTTAGAAGCCAAATAGGTTGTAGAATCTGTGCATATATGTGTGTATATTTTCTTGTTTTAAAATGGGACAGAAGAAAATTTTGCAAATTTCAAAGCTGGAGAAAGCATGGGGCCAACCTTGGGCTCTCCTCTGAGGCAGCAGTGCTCCATAGAGTGACACACATGGCCAAAAGCATTGGCCCCATGGGTTCCTCTCCAGCAGCTGCAGGAGCCACAGGTCAAACACAGGGATACCCTCAAACAGGACATGCTGCAAACAATGCAGTTTCTCTCTAACTTGTAACAAACTAAATTCTGCAAAATTAAGGTATATTTGGTTGTCAGGAGAAGCTACCTCCTAGAAGCCAGAGGATACTCAAAACTATAGGTAGACCTGCTCTGGTGGAAGAGCTCATGACCTTGAGCGTAATGCAGGGTGA
The DNA here is from genome assembly GCA_013400915.1 of Pardalotus punctatus. Classification (NCBI taxonomy): domain Eukaryota; kingdom Metazoa; phylum Chordata; class Aves; order Passeriformes; family Pardalotidae; genus Pardalotus; species Pardalotus punctatus. Next base: position 155,214 of record VZTX01009153.1, on the reverse strand, counting down.
TACTAACACCTCTGAAATGTTTCTCAGAAGTTGGTTTCCTTCTTACCTCCATTATGGCAGTGCTAGGGACCTCAGACAACGCTGTATTTGTGAAGCAGGCAGTCTCCCTGCACTAAGCACATTTTTTAAATAAGCCTGAAGAAAAAACCTTAGTGGGAAAAGGGAAAGGGAACACTACATATCCTATTCCATTCAATTACAGCCAGGGGAAAGCAGAGGGAAAGACAACCTTAAGAAGTCATCTAGCCTGTCCTCCCGCCTGAAGGCAGTGGGTACCATCTCTTAATGTGATACACAATGAACAGAAATTAAATAGGCTGAAGGATTTTTTTTTTTCCCCCTCCAGGACTTACCAAAAAAAGTTAGTTTTCACTTCATGTGGTTTAAAGCTGATTTAGGCCTCTGCACTGGAAATGGCTGATGTATTTTGATGATCAAAATCACCAGTCATTTTCATTTTAAAATAATGGCATACCAAAAAACAATTTTTCCTCCTCAAAAGACAAATTAAAAAGATCAATCTTCCTTCACTTTCATAAAAAGTTTTAAATCAATGAAGTGAAAAATAGCTGCTCTGCCTTTTTGTGTATAATAGATCTAAGCCCAGCCCTTTCCTGTTTCTGTTTACAATTGTCTTTAACTGGGTTTTTGGAAAGATTTTTGTTTTTCTTTTATAAAATCATCTGTTGCTATTTTACCCTTGTACAGTGATATTTGTCTATATAGTTAACTTGTGCCTTTTATGCCTCTGAATTTCTTTGCATTTTTATGTCTTTCTTTTCTATTTGCATTTAAACGAGCTTAAAGTTTCTGCCCTCTTTAATTCCTTAACTTGTGCCATTTTATTGCCATGATTAAGTAGCTGTCCCTAGGCAGCAGCAATGAAAATGCAAGCTTTCCCATCACATTCACTTATCTGGTAGTTGCTGGAATCAAGATTAATTATAGTTGTCAGCGCATAACTAAAATCACAAATGTCAATTTCCTCTTTTCACGTTTTTTGCTGTCAGAATAAATTGCATAATCATCACTTAATACCAAGCTCTTGTTTCCCTAATAATATGCTGCAGCCAAACGTTTACCAAGGGGAGCCCAAGGAAAACACACGAAACCTGAGAGGGTAAATACAACATGGGAAAGCACAACCGCGATAAGGCTGGTGCCACAGCTGGAAAGAAACCTTTGCAGGGTCTCCAGAACTTAACCTTGCTGGCAGTACTTCTGTGGGCCACAGCGGTGGGCTTTGCTCTGTTGGGAGTGATTGCTTAGACAATGAACACCTTGGGAGATGACCCGTGGTGCATCTCTTCCCATAAAAATGATCAGCAATCAGCCAGAAGTTTACATAGGTCTTTGCCAGGGAGGGGTTCTGCAGGTCCAGGAACATATCTGGACTAGAAATGCCTGACTGCAGCCCATATCTTCCATGTGAGCAGTTTGTGGGGGCCCTCCTTTGAATACTTGCTCTCACCACGTTCCCAACATCTCAGTGTGCCTAACACCAGATTTGGTCTCCTGCAGGGTTGTGCCACTTCGGATTTGACAAATTAGAACATATCTGTTAGCATACCTGTAGCAGACTGCCCTGTCAACCTGCCCTGTGGCTCATGTTCTTGCTATACAAACTCACCTCCTGCGCAGGTTGCTAAGTCATGGCCCACAGATGTAAATGGAGAAGCTTATTTCTGAGTTAGGATCCCAGAAATGGCATCGACACACAGTCCACTTTGTTGCTCTAAACCCCTTCCTGATCCCATCCTACATACCGATGTCAACCTGAAATGCAGTCTTCTCTTTTTATCTCCTTTAAAAAAAAAACCTTCAGAGATTTACCATTAAAAGAAATTAAAAATATATTTCAAAGACAAAAATCAAGATTTCTTTTATGAAAACTCTGTATTTTAGCTTCCAGCACTTAAGCTGGAGAGTATACTCAAATCTTGACTCATATTTGTTAGTCCTTTCATTCTCTTAATGCTTTCTAAGCAAATTTCCCATTTAAAAAAAAAATTAATTCTAGTATCAAATTCATTCAGAGAGTTTAGCACTACAAAGTGAGAGAAATATATGACTTCTGACCTGGTATATGAATACTAAGCTTGTGTGCAAACCAGAATGAAAATACCACTGTTGTCCAGGCCCTTTGGTAAAGTTACTGTTTCCTTTCCAGTTCCCTGGTTTAAATGGATTTTTTAAAAATCAATTGCCATTACTCTTCTTTATTTTTAGGTCAGGTTGTTTGGTTTTTTTATTGTTGTCTGCTGTCTTGAGAAGCTCAAGGCACCTAATTTCAGGAAGTATATGCAGGAATTTACAGGTGTGCTTACACATGCCTGTTGTTTGAAAAACTGGCCCTATAAAGGGACTTTGCTCAGCTTCTGACTTTTGGGAAGATCTTTGACATCCAAAACACAGGAAACTTCCAAAACTCACTGTCCTCAGGAGAACCTGTTCTCCAGAGCAGACATGCAGGGTGAAGAATCAAAGCAGAGGAGCTGGTGAGGGATTTGCAGGAGGAACAAGATGCTCTGGAGGCACTGCAGCAACAGGAATGCCTGGGTCTGGCCCATGCCCCTCACCTGACTGCAGCGAGGCATCCTGCAGCCCTCCAGCTTGCAGGGTGACCATCCTGAAAATGTGTGGCTAAATTGCTGCACATTACATTGCATGCAGAAAAAAATCCCACATCTTGTAAAACCAGATACTTCAGACTCTTGAATGGAGTTCAGTGTCATCCTTGGCTCCTGCAGGTGTGACAGCTCTTCTTCAGAGACACCAGGGAAAAGGAACCCTTAGCAGAGGTACTGGGTGTCAGATGCCTTGTTTTCTTTCTGATTTGGCTGCTTTGGCTTTGTCCCAGACCCTTGTGAACTGCTCTGGGAAGCCCATGTGTGAAAGGAAAGAGGGAGAAGAGCTAGGATGACATTTTGCAGTGCATGTACTAACTTCAACTGCCAGCTTTGACTGCTTTCCCACAGACAGCACTCTTCCCAAACCCTTCTCCCCAATCTCCTAATCCTCCAGCCCTCTCTGAGGGCTGTGGTGTAGCCATGGCACCAGCAGTGGTGAGACTGGAGAGCCAAGTATTTCCATCCCACTTTACAACAAGTAGAGCTGCTTCCCTCCTGGTCCCCCATCTGCCCCACAGTCCATCAAACACACCCTTGTGATTAATGAAAATGGTCAGAGATAAATAGCTGACTGATTCCAGAGCTGGAGGAGCAGATCAAGGAATTATTTGAGTAGAAGCAGCATATCAAACACTGTAACAATTTGGCTTGATGTTTTTCCTATGGCTTCTTTTTTCATAGAAAGCTGTATGCATGCTTTTGGGCATATGCCTACTGGCTGCAGTGCCAGGAAAGAGCAGGAACACAGAAAGGATGTGCTTTCTCTTCTGTATTGTGTCGAAAGCACCAAGCCACCAAAACGAAAAGGGGCCACACAAGATCCCACTGCTTCTTTCTGGGGCTTGACTGGGGCTCAGAGACAGCAAAGCCTGATGTTACTTCACCCCTTAAAAAATGTAGAGTGGGTTTGGGACAAGAGATGTACCAGTAAATGGAGCAAGTAGCAGAAAGTGGGTTATTTTTACTCTCCTAATGGACTACTTCTCCAGGCAGGCTTGTCTAAGGGAATCATGGCTCCCTGAAGACAAATCTCCCTCCCATCATTCTCTTACTTGGGTCACATACTTGAATAATATAATTCTTAGTTTGGTTTATTTTCTTTTTTTATAAAAGCTTTTTTTTTTAATGCTGTCGAGCCAAAGCCTTCCATAACAATGGAATCTGTCAATAGCCTCCAGATCTTCTCACACTTCCCATCAAAAGCTCTTTAAACATTTGTAATATCCAAAATTGTGATAATTAGCATTTTGCCCCTTCTTGGGTGATGTCATGTTCACTGACTGATACAGTTAAGAGTGGGTCAGCAGGCTAGTTTTCGAACTAGTGAGGTATACTTTTCCATCTATAGGAATGATAATGTGTACTATCATGTTCTGCACTGCAAAACAGATCAAGGCTGGAGGCAGAGATGCTGTTCCCTATCTGGAGAGCTTTCTTTGGTCATAATAGGGTAATCACTAGCCAAAAAATGCTGCTACTAATTTTTCAGCATTTCATGTATGCTGTTGAAATTTTTGAAATGCTGGAGACTTGCATGTTTCTTTCTGTATTTCATCCTAACCTGAACTTTTGTAGCAAGCAAGCAATACAACGTGACACCAGTGCTTTAATTTGCAAAAACACAAACCAGTTCCAGTATTTGTGACCAGCTGTTGATTAAAGTATGAATCATAATCCTATTCCTACTCAATCCAGAAGTGGTTTGTTTCCTCATACAGAACATCAGTGGCACTATGAAGGCTCCTGGATCTCAGCTCTAGCTTCTCTGTAAAGCTGAGGGTAGCACATAGGCAGTGAACAGCAAGGGTTACTGACACACAGCCTGGGAGACATGAGAGCCAAGCTAGCAGGATGTAGGCCCCCCAGTACTGCCAGCTTGTGTGGACAGTTTTATGTGCCATTTCTCTGCCTCCTGCTTCACAGGCGGGATAAACAGTGTGTGAAAGGAGCCAAGAACACATTTTATATGAACATCATGTGTTGTAGGAAACGTGTCTCTGCCATCTTCCAGCCTTGGCTCCTTTTAAAAGAAGTTAGCCACTCGAGAAAATTCTAGCTTCTCTCTGCTCTGTGTTTTCTAAGTGTGTCAAGACCCATATGAAGAGGTCATTAACAGACTAAAGGCGCACAATATCCACAGCACAAATTTGCAGGGGAGGCAGATGGCTGCAGAGACATGTGAGCAGATATAACCCCAGTGGAGCCATGGGGGCCTTTCCCAACCAGAGGTGGCTGAGCTTGTGTGCCTTGGGCCCAATAAGTGTGTCCCCATGGCCCTTTGCTCACTTTATAGTCAGGTAGCTCTCTCTTCTGCTGCAGCTGAGGCTGTTCTGGCTCTGTCCTTCCTAGGGCATGTGACCCTCTGCCCCGTCTTTTTGGGCTGCACGCTTAAGTGGCTGCAGAGGCACTTATAAGATGGAAGCTTACATGCTTTCTAAGCAGCCAAGTTCTGTGCCACCCCTCACTCCTGGGCCTTCCCTTATATGAATAAACTCCTTATTCAGGGAAAAGGGCCTCCTATGCTGAGCACACTTTTTTCTGAAGGCAAGGGTTTTTTCTCGCACAGATGGGCTAAACACAAGGGAAAATATGTAATTTTTGTCAGTTCAAAGTTTTCTGTTAAGAAACAAGGGCTTTTACCAATGAGTATTGATGTATACATCTTCATTTAATATGGGCACTAGAAAAACCTGTCCTGTTTTGTCTGAGGAGATACCAGGGAGATACTAAAAGTTGAATTAACTTTTTTTTTTTTGCCTGGAGTTAAATCAATTCCAGACTCTTTTAATTTGAGCAAATGCCCTCGGTCCCATTGCCTGGCTATCCAGAGCTATTGTATAACAACTAATTGGTCTATATGTCCCCTTCAATAAGGTAAGGCTGCCACAAACACGGGGCTCGTGGAGTCCCTAAGAGATGTCTGGCTGGGGGGAGCTGCGACACGAGGGGGATTTAGCACAGCCCCGTTGTGTTGTGTTAACCTCTGCGGGCGGGGGCCTGCAGCAGCCCCTGGGGTGCACACGCAGCTCCTCGGGAAGGGGACTGGGCTGAGGGGAGGCAGGAGGGTGAACAGTTCAGAGAGATTATGAACAAAAAGACAAACAAACACAAGCCCCAACCTCAAGCTCTGAGGATGGTGAAGGTTTAGCTGTGCGCATTGGGATGGCAGAAGAGGGAAGGCGGGACTTAGGGCTCCAAATGAGGGTGGGCTGGGCTGGAAACAGCCAGGTAGCCATAGCCTGGCAGCAGAGGCATGGAGGTGAGGAGTCACTGAGGAGCCAGGAGAGCTGCTGAGCTGCAGCAGTGGAGGAGAGGGGTGTCTGGCCAGCCAAACCCAGCCCCAGGGCCTTGCTGTCACTCCCACAGACAGAACTGCCATGGCTCTGAGGGTGAGCAATAGCGGCCTCTGCTCACATGGGGATAGTGCTGAAAACTTATTTACCACTTCAGTGGGGCGAAATGTCCCCTCCAGATGTGGTGACAGGGCAGCAGCAAGGAGGCTGAGCTGGTCTGGTGGCACAGGACGTGTTCCGCAAAGCCACTCCTTGGGGCTGATCCCAGTGCCTGGGCCAAGGAACATGTGTAAGGACATTAGGCCTGAGGGCTGCAGAGGAAGGTGTCATGACTGCACAGGCCTGCTTAGCTCCTAACCTGAAGAGGATTCCTTGTTAGAAAAGAGATTCTTGTGGAAGACTCTGGGTGTCCTGGCCCCAGAGAGGACAGCCCTTCTCTCCCAGCATGACTGTGTCCTGTAAGGGCTTCAGCCTTCCCACAGGAGATACCAGTAAGAGAACCAGGGCAAACACTTTGGCTGCAGGAGGGTTTCCTGATGGGGCACTGGTGCCAGGTTTTGGCTCACAGGTTTAATAACTGACACCAGGGTAATTCTGGTTTCCTTGGGGCTTCATTCCCTTGTGAGCCTCCCTACCCAACCTCCAGCACCCTGTGGACTTGGGCCAAAGCTGAACTTGGGCCCAGCACTAGAAGTGGCCCCATGGCACAGAGCAGGGCTTGCCAGCTGACTGCACCCTGGTGCAGGGCTGATACAATGCCCCCATGTCCTTGTGCTGCAACATAATGAGAAGATGAATCTGGCACAGCCTTCAGCCCTTCGGTGCCGCCATTCCTTTTCCTCAGACAAGAAACAAAGAGGAGAGATCTGCTGTCACTAACAGGGGTGGACCGATGCTTTGTCCATCGCGATGCTTGAAAGCACTGCTTTCTCCCACATTTGAGTCTACCCTGCCATGAATGTCCTTCATCAAATATGATAAATCTGCAATTAATACATATCAGGCAGAGGAATAAAGATGTTATTAATTGGGGAAAAAAATAAGCTCCCCATCAAGGACGGTGGGGGGAGAGGAAGGCTGAGGGGAGAAAGGGGAGGATGTGGGTACGCTGAAAGCACAGGAAAAAGGAGAGCAGGAAAGGAGAGAGAGAGAGAGGACAGGCAGTGTGAACAGGAGAAGGAAGAGGTGGGAAGGGGCAGTGGGAGAGGATGAGACACAGGCATAAAGGAACAGATACCAAGGAGGACAAAGAGCAGTGTGGGGTAGATGGAGGGTACGGCATGAATGTGTTTGTCTGCAGAAGAATACACACTAATTCTTGGAATAAGCCAGTCCCTTAAATCAGCACCACAGGAGGGGAGCCATCCAAGGCTGGGGAGCCCCACGCACTCTGGGTGACAGCCCCATGGTCTTTCCTCAGTAAGAGACTGAGCAGAGACGGGAAAGCTTGAATCGCTGTGCCTCCTCTGAGAGCTAACATTTCTCTCCCTCTTTCTTTTCTTTCTTGTCTTAAACTTGAGAAAATCAAAAAAGAAAGCAAGTAAAACAAAAGCTCCTTTGCCTTAATTAAATTACCCAGCCGCCCTCTGGGGTTGACACTGGGGATACATGAGGCTTTTGTGTAATATCTGGAGGAATGCTCCCGCTGCCTCCCGCCTCCCCCTGCCCCGTCCCGGGGACAGGCGGGAGGATTTCAAAGGGGAAGGGAAAGGAAGGGGGAGGGGGGTAAGCTAATAGGGATGGGAATTATTCTGTGATGGCTGGAGGGATAAGACAAAAAAGGGAAGGAAAGTCGCTGCTGAAATTGAAAGCCGATTCCCTGCGCTGGCTCGAGGCAGTGCTCTGACCTGAGGTAACTGCCCTTTTGCCAGAGACACAGGCAAAGTTCAGGGCACAGTGAAAGCTGCATAAATATGAAGTCTTTATCAGGGGGATGATCCGCTGCCTCAGGACGTTCCTGCCTTCTTTGGACGCAGCGTGACGAGGCAAGGCCAGCTCTCCATGGCCACCAGCACTGGGCAGGGCTCGAGGCAGCCTGGCCCCACTGCTATGTGGCTATGCAGGGGCAGCTGTGGGGCTGCGCCTGAGCAGGGATGGTGCTGGCAGCCGAGCCAGGCCATCCTGCAAGCTCCAGAGAGCATCCCTACTGACCCAGGCAGCAATATCATCATTCCACATCTGCAGCAGCAAGCTCACTGGGTCCCACCAGAACGTTAGCAGTGGGAAAATCAGCTTCCATCAGCAGCAGGATTCATTCAGAGAGGGTACTGATGTTTTTTATCAGTATGTCCCCAGCCCTGTGCAGGACACGTCCTGGAGTTGCTGTGGCAAATGCACGCTCTGCTAGAAGGATTGCTTTCACACTGCTGCCATTGGTGGACTTGTTTGAGAGCTGTGGTTTTCTCTAACCAGAATCTCCCATTAGCAAGATCCTACATCTTCCCCTCTGAAACCTGGGTGAAGCGAGCCTTGTTTTTTGCCTTCAGTATGGCCCGAAAAAAGAAACCCATATCTGTGCTTGAAAGAGAAAGGCACCCTTCACATTAAGAGTAGTCTGCAACAGTAGTTGAGTCTGTGAGGGACTTGCTGGATCCTTTCCACCATCTCCCCACATATTGTCTAGGTCCCAGAAACCCAATATCAGTTTTATCAGTGGCTTTTGGGGAGGTAACTGTGCACATCAGGTTTGATCAGTGGCTTTTGGGGAGGTAATTGTCTGGAATGGGGGAGTGTAATCCATAAACAAGCGATGCAAACAGAAGGAGTGGAGACTGCATACCAGCAGCAGTTCCCTTTTACTTACTGTTGGGAAGGAATATTTCTGGGAACAAAGAACATCTGGGCTGTAGGCTGAACTGGGCTTTATATGATGAAGCTTGTAATACTGTCCCATCTGGAGAACAGCTCCAGTGAGCTCTGTGGGGAGATAAGAGACAGAGTCAACCATAAATCCACTCCTTTAAGCATGACAAGTGTGTGCCTCATATTCCAAAGAGAGGAGGGAGAAAAGTAAGTGGAAACATTTTTCTCTGTGCCGAACACACGCAGAGCTCAAAAAAGGCCCGTCCCTCCATAGTGTGATGGGAGGTTGGTAAGCATGGAGCACTCCCAGGGTGCCAACAAGAACAGTCAAAGGCTTTTCCTGCAGTGACAGCTTCATTCCCAAGTGATAGGCCTGACAGGGATGCTGGGGGATGCCGCCACACACAAAAAGCCCCTGTGCAGTTGGAGCTGGAGGCAAATATCACTAGGGAAAGAGAAGGAACCAAAGCTTTGGGGCTTCCACCTTGGTGGGGAAGTTGGCCTTCCACTTCTCAGAGCTTCTCTGCTGTTTATTACTAACCATGATTTATGGCATTAATAACAACAGCCTTGCAGATGTGGAAGGGCCAGGTGAGGAATCAGGCTGTGGGCATGGGGGAAATAATATCACTGTTAGGGAAAAAAAAATAAAAAGGTGTATTATTTTCCCAAGTGAACTATCAAGATTGAAATGAGCTCTTGCAGTTTGTACCCAATGGACTGGCAGTACATTTCAAATACACACTTTGCAGATGGCATGTGATGCTCCCTGCTGTGGTTTGCCTCACCCGCAGTGGTGTGGCCCCACGATCAGCCCACCCAGGTAACCCATGTCTGGTGAGCACCTGTGTCAGCCAGCTTGGAAGAAGGTATAAATACACCCTTGTGTTTATCTGGGATTTCCCACTTAGAGCCTTTGGCTTTCAAATAGCCACCCACTTGAGAGAGACCAGCAGGCAGCATCCTTGCTTCTGTCCTCCAAATGTCTCCTGCAATTCCTTTTTCCCTCTTGCTTTCAATGATTTTCTAGATTGGGCTGGTTGATTACAATATTTGAGTCTATCTGTGAGTTCTTTTTGCTGTGTTTAAATAAATAAATAATTTTAATCCACATCCAGATCTTTTACGGACAGAGCACCACTGTTCATAAAGAAAAATCATTTGCAGGGCTGCAAAACAACGCATTGCATGGCGCAGTGCCTAGCACAGAGCTAAACTGCCCTGCTCCCTGCTCCAAGAATTTTCCAATCAGAAAGCACTGGAGACGGGACTGACTTGGATGGTGGAGGCCAAAACAAGGCGAGAAGAGAAGCAGGAGGAATGCTGGGGGCTGGGGTAGGCACTGGTGCTCTGTTCCTTCTTCAGCTTGTGTCAGGAAGGATCAGTCCCTTCCCATCCAGGGGTTGCTTGTGGCACATGGAGAGCAAGATGAGTTACCAGGTTTTGAAAAAGAAAGTATCACAAGGAAGGGGCTTTAAGGGAGGACTACCCTTGAGAAGTTAGTCAGAGGTGGGATTTGGGGCAGACACGTGAATGATGCCATGAGGCCTGTATCATGATGATGCCTTTTGTGCCTTTGTGCACATTGTCTCTGTGCTGTTTATTAAAGTCATCTAGCCATGCCTGGACCCAAAGGAATGGAAAACTCTGCTTGCATATATGCCTGAAGTGAAAGCCCTCATTTATTTATGTCCCAGAATGTACTGTCTGGATCTTGCACCCCAGGTTGACAATAATTGAAGCACCACTTATCTTGCCCTTTAACTGCTAAAAAGCAGGGCTTAGCATAAAATGAGATTTGTGCTGGCCCATGACAGAGATGTTATTTTCATTCACTATTCCCTAAACTATATTTTCCTATAGTAAAATGGAAAAAAAGGATAGGTAAGGGGAAAATGAAGAAATACACTTCTTCCCCACAGAATGTTGTCCTCATCTGATCTATACCCCACCTTAGTTCTTTCTTCTGCTGTCTCTCCCCAGTCCATGGCAAAAACATCAAAGATGTCTCTAGGAACTGGCTTGTGTCTGTGTGTGTCTGTGTCAGAGGGAAAGAGGGAGACCATTTCAGGTTATTTATTAGAGGTTTAATATTGCTCCATATAGAAATTAAATGGAACAGCATTCAGACGTGCCATTAAAATTTACTGCTTCTTGCTATTTAAAACCCACATAATCATTTCAAGTAACACTGATTAAGGTCTTGCAAGAAATGAAAAAAAACCCAACCAAGTCAACTCAGGCACCACCACAATGTCTCCATCTAATAGCTGCTTTATTAACACAAGTCTGGAAGCAGGAATGCCTTATGTTAAGTTTATTTATTTTCCATTTACACATCACTTTTCTGTTGGTTTTCTTTCCTAAACCATTTGCATGATGACCACTTCCTTCTTGACAGATTGCCTGACTGGATGGTATTTAATATTTCACTGATATAAACACAATCATTTCCTCAAAGGTGTGAATTTTTTTTTCCTTTATAAATTTGATTTTTGTATTTTCTTCTTAACTTGCTCTTTCTGGAGTGAATGTGCCTGAATGCACATATGTTCAAATGAATGCACATGAAACACGTGGTCTGTCTCCCTCTTCCCTTTCTATTTCTTTTTTTTACACACATACATATGCCTCCTCCCAGCGCTTCTTTATTTTATATGCACTCGTAGACATATGTTCATATACGCAAGTGCATGTGAAAAACTTGTAGTTTTCAAACCAATCTGGACTCTTTTGATTGTCCATGCCTTGAAACACAGGATAATTTTTACAAACTACTTAAGGTTTGGATTTTTGGTTTTATTTGTGGGTTTGCAGATGAATTAATAAGAAGGCAGGAAAGCTATATTGGGGTATGTGGTAAATGTATATTTGCTGCAATTATTGATCCTGGTATTCAAATTACAACAGATTGCTTTGGATCAACATTCAGTCTCCTTAGCTGGAGTCCCTTGGTAGCAACAACTGAGAAGGCCATGTTTGTGTGATGGGTTTAGCCCTGAAACTCAGGAAAAGCTAGGAATGGTGGTGACTTTGAAAATCATGCTGGGGGCCAAATTTGTCATTCACATAATTATTATGTCATATGTGAGTCCTTATGAAGATCATCATATGATGATCTGGAGATTATGAGTTTGTTAAGGTAGATACATAAAGGCTGCATCTTGCAATATCTGGTTTACAGGTATTGCACCAGTCAGGAAAAGGTTGTAAAGTACGCCTGCCAGATAAACACCAGTATTTCTTTCACATGCCTTCTGTCAGTATTAAGGCAAACACTCCTGGAATCACCACCATTGCATAAGACTTGAAGAGAAAAAAAAGAGACTGCCCAGAAGTGTACGCCAGGTGGCCTGGAAGAGGCTTTGAAGCATTATCCAGTCCAACTTCCTATGCCAGGGGAAGGCAGGTTATTTCTGTGTCGTTCCTGACAAACTGTTGCCCAACTGTTTCCCTAGAAGTTGCAGCAGTAGAAGCTCTGCAGCTTCCTCAAGCAGTTTGTGGCTATGCTTTGCTACCCTCACTTCTGGAAAGGTTTAATCCCAACATCTGTCTCAAGATCATCACCACCACAGCCCTGCTCAGTAGTATTTATATTCCTATTGGACAGAAAAACTGGGAAAAGCATTTGGAGACAGGTGTGAATTGAGAAATTGGAGTTTCATCGTGACTGAAAGCCAGGAGAGGAGGTAGACCTGAGGAGGTCTGCCCAGAGCAAACTTTTCCTGCAGAAGGGGTAGGTGAAGTGCTGACAGGGTCAACAGTTCCCCCAAAACTAGCTTTAAAAGTCATCACTGAAAGGAAGATAGCCTTCAGGATGGATTATTAACATGGTCTTCTAGCTTGCATGGATAAGTAAAACTTCAAGGAGGTTAGATACAGAAAGCTTATAAGTAAGTGTTTTCCAAATGGCTGCTGTTCCTCTACAGCTCGCATAACTTGCTTGGGAGCTAGAAAAAGGGATGAGGAGAAGGCAGGTTACTAGTCAGCATTTCATTGCTTTCACTTGGATTTTTTGGTAGGGCTTTTTTGGGTTTTTTTGTAACTTTGTTTCCAAGTTTATCATCAACAAATTAAACCCTCACTTTGCCAGAATTTGCCTTTCTTTATACATAAGCTTGTTTGTTATTTAACTGAACTGAAGAGTGCATAGTAAGAACAGCTTCTAATTCCTCAGAGATGGTCAGACAAGCAATAGATAGTGTCAGAAGAAGCTCTGGCTGCCTGAAGCCTCAGGAGTTTTGGAGTCATAGTATGTTGGGAAGCATTTCCTTGCAGGATGCACAAAGGAGTCTGATGGCTGGTTTATCCTGCCAGGTGTAATTTGAGGCCCTTTCAACAGGAGGGTCTGTGCGACAGCCCACAGGCTGATGCACCCCACACCTTGCACAAGGTAGGTCGCTCATGACTGCCCTTTGAATGAGTGAAACCAGTCATGAAGAAGCTCAGTCAAGCTTACCATCTTGTCCTCCCCTGACTTTCTCTCTAGCCTGGTCTTTGCATTTCCTCAAACATGGATTGTACTGACTCTCTCCTAACCTAAGCAGAAACATGTGCTTTATCCAACATATTGATCTGGTTAACAAAAAAAAAATCTTTTAGAAAATATGGAAGCCTGCAATGCTGGAGTCCTCTGCACTTCCCCACTGGAGTGAGTGACCTCCTGCCTTGGTTTCCCTAGTGACTAACAAAACAGAAGGTGCAGGCTGGGGACAAGGCAGCTACTCAGGACTGGCTGATGCTAGTCCAAGGTGTGTTATTCATCTCAGCCTCCTTTCATTTGTCTGTACTCAGTAGAGCACAGTAGCAATGCTACAGCTCGTATCATGATAGGTATTTACAATGTGATGCCTCAGCACTACAGCTGGAACCACACCAGGTAATTTGGTGATTAGTTTGTCCTGCTAAATGGCACTGTCGTGCAATGATGCATTATGACTGCTCATTTTTAGTATACAGCCTCCTCTACAACCTCAGCCTCTTGGATGTAGGTCAGATGAAATGCCATGGATGATGGGATAGATGTCAGCACTGATGGAAGATTATCTGCTGGGCCAACAGTGTGCCAATACCTTCACGAGGGCTTTCCTTTTGGAGAATTCTGGTCACCACATTTCTATAATAGCAGATACCAAATTACTTTGATAACATCTTCACCTGTTAGGAAAAAAATTGCTCTTCCTCTCACCAGCTCTTCCTCAGAGATCATTTTGTTTAATGAAATAGAATTTTCAAATATACATATTTAAAAATGCATTTTCAATACATTTCTCTCACACCTCTTTTTTTCTCTGAAGCTTGACACATCGGAACAGTGCATTGATCCATGGATTACACTTAGTTACCTTGGCTAGCAATTGTGCCTTGAGTGCCAAGATAACCAGGTCAAAAAGGGAAAAGTGTGGATATTAAAAAAAGAAACAATGTTTGACTGACAAAAGCAATTTTGAAGAGATGTGCAGGGTAAGGGGAAGTGAGGAGGAGAGCCCTGGTTTACACTGAAATAGTATGTTATATAATTTAAATGTTGTAACTTGGTTTTGCTTCACCACCCACTGTTTTGCCCAGATGGAATAGCCTGAGGAGGGTATTTAATACTTTGAGTCACTGGAGGGCTCTGGGCCTAGTGCTGATGGGAACAGACATCTGTCTGCTGCTGTGTCCCCACTGCCACCCAGCATGCAAGACAGAGGAGCTGGTGCCATGAGAGGCCTCTTTTGCCCCATGAGCCAAAGGAAGGGCAGCACCAGCTCTTCTTTATGTACCTTCCTCAGCCTTCTTCATCTAACAGCTGCCTTCCTGAGGAAGAGCTCAGGGGGTATTTTCTGAAGAAACTCATACACATAACACCCCTTAGAAAGCTCCAGTTTTGTCAGAACAATTTCAGTTCCAGGAAAGGGCTAATTTCAAAACTTCTTCTGGTCTGAAAACCACAACTCTGAGGATGGTCATCCTATCTTCTTTTGGCATCTCCAGCAGGAAAAATAGGGATTGACTCACAGTTCATTGATACAAAACCAAAGTGAAAATCCAAGAGAAACATTTTGGTTGACCAAATCGCTGTTTGGTTTTCCTGTGGACTGTAGGCATCCAGAGATAGCAGAGAGCTTCCTTACCTCAGGATGGAAGGGCAGAGCCCGTCCATGGCTGGTGCCCAGACATCGTTCCCCAGAGACCCAGGAAACCTGGGCAGAAGCAATCCTTTTCTCTGGAACATTCCAGGTGCTGGCTTTTCAAGAGCATTTAAAGAACCATTGTTTCACCAGCATGTGAAGCCAAAGTTATTGTCAGACTGGAAGGCCTTGTATTTTTTTTTACATTCAGGGATGTTTTTGCCTTTGATGTGAGCTCTGCATCAGTTTCCCTTTGACTTCCTGCACACATATACAAAGACCCACTGCAGAATCACAGGTCAAAGAACAAAGTGTGATACTACCTTGAAGCAGTAGAAGACAGTCCATTGTTTTGTTCAGAGGGCTGAAATAGGACTTAAGTGATGCTTTTGTTTTTCCTAAGTTTTATTGTACAGACAGAGTGTTCATGATTGGAATATGGTATGGGTACTTGGCTCTGTGTGTGTATTGTGTGTATATACATACTCTTCCTTGGAGACTTCTCAATCAGGGGCAGGGAGTGAATGGGAGCTGGATTAACTGTTTTCAGTCTCTAAATTGCCACAGCCCCACAGAGTCTAGGAGTCTATTAAGAAATCTTGCAGTACTGAATAACCAGCCATTTTCATGCAGCAATTTCCAAGCACTTACAATAAAACTAACAGAGTAGTCAGGCATGGCCAGCCCAAAGCTCTGCCAGCCCAGCATCCTGTCAATGTATAGATACAATGCAAGGACAAGGAAACCTACAGTAAAGGTTATAAATATGAATGGTATGGTGAAGAACTGACATTTTGTAAGAAATGAAGAAATCTGTATCTCAGTCCAACTAACCCAGTCAACTAAATCAGCATTATTTGGAATTCCTGAATCTCTCCTGCAAGGGAGGCAAGAATTTTCCTCTGACTACATTATTGGTATAGTAAAAAGGCACAACAACATTGAGGCAAAATAGTTCAGGGACAGCTAGAGACCAGGAAAATGTTTCTGTGAGAACAAGTAATTATTACAGTACATTTTAAGAAACTAAGAAGGTTTGCTTAATAAAGTTGTTGTAGACTTGGTGCAGTGAGTTTAAGAAAAATACTGATTTGACCTAATGTTCTTCCACATCCTTCATATTTCCATCATACCTTTTCATTTATTAAAATAATGAGATTTTCTTTTTTTCTCTCAATAGGATTGTGAAACTTTCTCAGTAATGCTGAGATAGGATCAAGGCATTTGCAGCTCCATCAATATCAAATCTTGACATCTTTCACAAGTGCATCAGTCAGCAACATGAAAGTTTAAAAAGTTGTCATAACACAACACAAACAAGTTTGCAAAGTAGTCTCTCTGTGAGCTGTGATAACTCTTGGTGGTGCAGAAGGATCTCCAGACATTCCAGGACTGCAATCTTTTGTACATTAAAATGCCAATTGCCATTGAGCTTGACAATAAACTTGGCTCAATAACCCAGACCTCATTTCAACCCACAGATCCTGGATCTCCAAATGACCGCTTGCCAGATTTACATCTGTTTCCTCTATGGGAAATGTGGAGTCCTTTTCAAACCCTTTGAGCTTAGTTTTTCTTCTCTTCTTGGCTTTGCTGCCAGATGATAAAGATTTAATTCTTTTATTACTATTACAATCCATCTGGTTTTGAGCACAGAAGCAAGCTGAGCTTTTAGAGTAGCTTCTGTTCCTAAGAGAAAATTAAGTGTTTTCACCTATACTAGTCTGCTTCTCTCTTGGGCACAAAGTATACTTAATAGTGGTGGTTATTCTTGCTCTCTCCATACCCCATATCTCACCTGTATTATAGCATGGGCCTGAAAATACATAAGGATGGCTCTTCTTCCCTTCGTTCTCCAGCCCAGGGGGCTCTAACATGGAAAGTTTCCATTTTATCTTTAGTCTGAGTTTATGCTTGGTTTGGTTTAGAGTGGTGTGAGGATAGAGAGCAGTCCTGAGTACCAGTGCTCAGCTGCCACAAAAAATACCTGCTGCCATTCCCTCAGGTGGCCTCAGCTTCTTACTAATTTCCTCTACAATCTAGTGACAATATACTGATTTGGAACAAGAGTATTAGCTGTGCTGATGCATATTGCTGCTGTCAAAATTTCTTCTGCAGTGCAGGCAAACCATAGGCTATTATTTACTCTTTTTGTGCATTGTTAGAAAAAATATTACATCCCAAAGCTGGCTTCTTTCTACTGATGACTGGAATAGCCAAAGTATTTTCCTTGCCCTCTGTTTCTAAGGGCTCTGTGATTTCTGGATGAAAGCTCCTAGATATGAGTTAATTAATCTTATCAAACCAAATTCTTCATTCATCTTCTCACTCATCAGATGTGCACCTCTCTGTGGAATATCAAACTTTATTCACTTTCTGGTACAGCTCCAGGGGCAGTATTTCTCTAGAATAAGAGCACACAACATTTTAAGGATTTACAGTGAGTTTTCCCTGGTATTTTCAATGCCTAATATTAGAGGCCTCTGTAACCAATGGCAGGACTGTGAGAGACTTCAGTGAGTTTATTCCATAGTAATCAAGCATACCAGAGATCTAGAAATTCTGATATCAATATTGAGCAAAGTGTATGGAAAAAAACATAGTCAGATGTTTCTGATGAGATATCAATGCTTCACAAATGCAGCCAAGCAGTGTGTGTTTTTACCTTCCAGTTCGTATGCCCATTTCATCCATAGGTGTAGAACTTTCTGCAAGCAGAGTTGATATTGAAGGTTAAAGGTCACAACTAAAAATCCAGACATTTCTCTGACCAGGCTGCAAAAGCAATAAAGAGTCAAAACATGAGAAAAACCTTCTCAGCTCACAGCTTACCTGCTCCAGGGGTTTTCTAGGAGTTGGATTGAGGGGATAAAAGAGAGTAGGAGAGACCCAGGACTGGGGCTCAGAGCTGGAAAAAGAAACAACAGTGAAAAGGTCAATGTTCAAATGATGGTATCACATCCTCCTTTCATCCCTGCAGTTCACACGAAGGCCGGGCTCCTTGCTTTGCTTTACTTTGGGGAAAACTCTTGCTTTATTTGTTCATGTTGAACTGCTATCAGAGCTCAATGTCTCAGTGTTGTGTTTTAATAACATCAGTTTCCCTGGACCAGATACATATGAAGTCGGTTAGACGATTCTATAAACAATGGATCCAAGTCACGCAATGCAACATTTCTGATTGCAAGATAACCTTTCCAAGGGCGAAGTTAGAGAGGTGAGGGGTTGGATTCCTCAGCCAGGCACGAAGGGAGACCTTCAGTGTTCAGAGTTGCTCCAGTGGGACAAGGTTCATCTCCTCTTCTTTTGGGGGAACAGCTCCCTGGTTTGTTTTTCTACTCCCCAGTCAGCACACTGGGTGACTTTTCTGAATTCTGGCTGCCCGGAGCATACTTTGTTGACAGTTCATTTAAGGAGATCTGTGCAGAATATTTTCTTTGAAATCAGTTGAGAAGAGGAGTTACACTGAAGTTTTAGTGAGTGCTTCATTTGTTTTTTGGAGTTTAAAAAAAAGCAACACTTGTGGGAAGATGTTTCCAAACCAAGAAATGGGAAGGTTCATCGAACATAGTATGGGAAAGGTCAGAAAGGAAGAGAGAAGGATGGAATCATCCAGATGGAGATTTTGGAAAAGCTTCTCTCAATTTCTTGCATTTATAGTTATTTGTTGATGAAGATATTAGTTTCTAATATCTGTATTAATCCAATATGCTTTCCTCCCCACACCCCCCCCGCCTTGGTACCTAACACAAGGGAAAACCTCAAATCATCAACTTGTAGTTTTACCTTCACTAGCTGATGAGTGTGGTTGCCATCACTTGTGAAGGAGTCTGGTCTTCCCATTTATGGCACCTACAGCTACTCTTCACTGTATGTCCCGGCATGAGACCCATTCCTACACTTTTCTTAGGAGAATTCTGCTCTGGAGATTTTTGTGCTCTTTTTACTGTATAGCCACACATGAGCTGAGTACAGAGGCATGCAGGCTTTATTTTTTTTCCTGTAGCAAAGTTTATGTGCAAAGCTACATAGATCATGAGATACTGATGTGGTTTTGCTCATTATTCAAGTCCTTGTCTGATGGTGCTAACTTCAGATATATTTGTTGAGTGTAAATCACAGTGAAAACAACCCTTCACTGCAGCTAAGTGAGTGGTTCTCAAAGTGAACATGGACTTTCTTCTTTGGGTACCAGGAGCAGTCTTGGCATTATAGCATAGGGCTTCATCTTTCCTGTGGGCTGATTAGCTCTCTCTTCATTAGTTCAGGGGAGACTGGATAGGGGATTTTGATTCAGTTCATAAAATCTGAGATTTAGGTCTTCAGCCTCATCCTAAAGTGTAAATGTTCAGACCAGAGGTGAGAGTTGTAACCCATTTTTTTATTGGTTATAATCCATAAATAATTTAAGTAGATCTTTAACCCAACCTGCATCTCCATAACTCATCATATGTAACAGGTGGTATCCAAGTTTCATTCAGGGAGCAACTTCATTCATCTAAAGGAAAGGGGCATCAAGGGGAGGCTAGACAGCAAATTCAAATTGTTAGTCTCTCCCAACACTCTCTAAAACAAACTCTCATTCACTTTCACAACAAGAAGATCCTGGAATAGACACCTGGAAGAGTTTCCCAATTCAAGGGGTGGTCTGGAGTAGGATTACAACCATGGAGTTTTCCAGACTCTAAGTTACCAGCTTCATGTTTGGCTGACAGATCTGGCTGTGGAGCAACCATCTGATTCTACCAGGCATGGTGACAATTGCAAAATTCCTTTGCAGACAAGGTGCCAATTGGCTGCAAGTGGCACATGGATATAAGTGACTGTCCTGCTGCATTTTGCCAACTTCTACTTTGTGTTGTAGCGAAAGAGCTCATATTGCTCAACAATCAGGATCTCATATAACTACCCTGGCTGTATTGGATTATCAGGCAGTCCCATGCATAGAGAGTCAAAAGAGGACACAGTTCTAGCTGCACAGACTGCCCTTGTGGACTGGGCTGCTGTATTTTAGATGAGTGATTATGCTGCTAAAATCAATCACCAGCCCATCCCTCTGTGCATATAGCTGTTTGTCTGCTTTTCCACCCAGAAGAGGAGCTAATGTCTCACATATGTTTGTGGAAGATTTGTTTAATTAAGCAGAAATTAATTGATGTAATGAGAGTTCATTTACAGTTTACAGTGGCTTATGCATATACATACAAAGCTGGGTTTTAGAAAAGGCTCTGGCTTAGTATCCTGAGGGTCTGGATTCAATTCTCAGCTTTGCCATAGGCTTCCTGTTTAAACCTAGGCCAATCATGCAAGGACAGATCTGTGAGGTATCAAGGTATTTGATTCCTAAATGTTTATTGATTTCTTCTCTAATCAGGCCTATGGTGCCTTTCTGCCTCATTTTATCCACCTGTAAAAGAGTCTCTTCACACACTGTAGCTGGAGCATTTGTTTCAAGCAAAGGATAGTTCTGACTGGCCCTCTGTACAGCAGCAAGAGAAATTGGATCTTGATCTCAGTTATGATCTTTCACATACTACTGTGCTGTGAATAAAAATAGCCCTTAGTGCAGAGACAGTGACATACATACTGACACTTAAACTAGCACACACTCTATTTGTTTGTTTGTTACTTAATTTTGTGAGTGGATTGTTTTTTTTCTTGGAATACTTGTTTTATATTCCCCCCAGCTATGATACTGTGCTCTGGCTGCAATATTTAACAATGAGAAGACCCCTGACCTTTTGTCCTGACCTAATATCAACTGAGTGGATTATTTTAACAAAAGGAAAAGTAAGTTTTCCCACTTCCTTCTCTGTTTAAGCCTTGTGTAAGAGTCATGGTCTCTGTTGAACTCTTTCTGTCACTTCCTTTTTCTCCTCCCAGCTTTTTGCTGAGCCAAATAGTCTTTTAGACATGACATTATGCTCAATTGGTTTATAGTTTTTTTTGTATAAACCAGTATCCAGCATTGGCAGTGAGCATTAATTATTGCCTCAATTATGACACACAATGTTTTTTTTTGGTAAAATGAAAGCCACCATCGTCAAGAATTCATGACCAGCCCTCTCAGTAAGGATCAGTAATCTATGGGGTAGACATTTTGGAAAGATACTTCACTCCAAAAGTCATTGTATTGATTAAAAAGGGGCCTAGCTCTGTTAAAAACAAAACATTCTGTTGATTTTCCAAGTCAATTATTCAACCACAGAAGCATTCTACCACCCAAGAACTGCACTCACTTTCTTCTTGAATGCTAAAGGAAATGGCTTTTCAGTCACTTTATGCTGGCCATCTCCTGGGTCAGAGTGGCCAAGATGAACTACAAAAGCTCAACATAAAATGTCTTGCCCAGGAGGACCCTCATTGCCACCTGTTGTTTCCCATTTCTTTGCAAAGACATTTGGGGTGATCCACCATTCTCTGATAGTCAGCACATACATCTTGATGTGGAAATTCCCAGGTTTCTTCCCCATATCAGGAAATGCCTCTGTATCCTATTTTTTTACTAATGTGCTGAAGCCCCTGACCAGGCTGACATGTTAAACCCTGTTTTGTCCCTGACCTCCTTAAGCCTCTAGGAAGAAGAAAAAAGCAGGTGCTACAGCAGGTTCAAGTTTTTCTTCCTGCTTCTTTTATCCCCAAAGTGTTTTAAAGAAGTGGCCAAGCTGTTCCTCAGCTAGGACCTGGCCTGCTGTTCAGTCCTGCTGGATTTCAAGCTCTTTTTGCCAGGCTGCCCTGGTGCTGGTTCAAACACATGTCATCACATGCAATATGGACACAATACCCTCATTCCTACGGGCTCCAGGACCCAGCAGAAGAAAGCACAGGCAGAAGATCAAACATGGAAGGAACAGAAGACAGAGGAGCTGTTGTTGTCGTCTGTGTCTGGAACAGAAAAATGAACACAAGGGAAGAGACAGGGTAGAGGGATAATTACTTTCATCCCAATTTTATTCCCACAATTCCCAACCACTTTTGAAGCCAATTTTCCTTTAATAAAATATACTATTAATGACTCAAGTAGAAGCCTTTTGTGCAAGACAATACCCAATGCTCCAGATGGAAATATTTTGTGTTCTGCACAATATATATATATACATATACATAAACTGAGCTGTGAGCATAGCCTATATTACGCTATTTTTCAAATTGAATAAGTTATTTCAAAATATGTTTAACATCCTTCCTTTCTTTGAAACTAATTATTTCATAGTTCTCCCTCCTCTTCTAGCACTCCTTATCCCTTAAACACAAGCCGAACAGCAACAAGAACTCTATCCCGTCATTTCTGGAAGCCATTCATTTGCTATTTCTGTTCATCACAGCATCAGAATGAAGGAATTTAAAGAGCTACTGATGCCTTTTGTTGGCATATATATCCAATATTGTCTTTCAAGCAGTTTAGACACATCCTTCTTCTCTTTCTTCTTTAACAGACTGTCAAAGAAATAGGCCTAATTAGTTTATTGTGGGTTTGTGTGTGAAGCAGTTATTGAGGGAGTGCCAAGTTAAAAAGTCAAACACAAACTGATTAATTTTCACAATGCACCCCTCTGAGGTGGGGAAGTTCTGACAAATCCACTGGATGTTCACAGTTATCCTGTGCTCTGCTCACAGAGGCTGGGAGTCATATGGAGAGCAGAACGCTGGCACCGCACTTCCCACTTCCCAAAGCTCACACGCCGGGTGCTGGGGCTGATGCTGAGCTTTGATGCCCACTGGGAGCTCAGCTAATCAGACCTGTCACTTCCTCTTCTCTCACTAGCCAATAGAGACACCTCATGACAGCCCTCCCTTGAGGTCAACTTTCTGGGCACAGCAGAATATGCACATCTTAGGATGTGACACAATAATTTATTGGCTTACAGGATAGATAGCTGGGGTTTGATAATCCATTAGGGTAAGCATCAGTGTGCCCACCACCCTGATAGGGCACCCAGAGTCCTGTCTGACCAGGCAGGCGCCAGTCAGGAGCAGCTGGGTTGGCCTCTGCAGCTCCTGGGAACTAACTCCTCTCATTGCTCCATTCTCGTCTTCCCCTGGCTTCACTGGCAGCAATGACACTGACTTCTCCACACAGGGACACTGCAAATCCTCACAAGCTTCCATGGGGTTTAGTTTTCTTTGCTAGTTTGGTGGTTTTAATTTGGTTTTTTTGTTGTTGTTGTTGTTTTTTGGGTTTTTTTTTCTTTACAGTTTTCTACATTTCATGGTAGTGCTTTCCCTATTCAATCCTTGAACTACATAGGAACCCATCTCAACAGTGCTTTCTCTGTCAGTAATTTTATGTTTCCTATCTGTCTACAGACTTTCTCACAGCTCTTCTTCAGCAGCCTGAATCAAGGCTGTGAAGCTGTGTCATCTCAGAGCAGGGCTCTGCTCCTTGGTTCGCAGGCAGCTGAATCCAGAGAGGGTTTACAGAAGGGAGCTACAACAGTTACTTGGGAAGGTCAAAAGGAAATGACTGGGTGGGCTCGTGTTAAAGTCTGGCAGGAGATTGGGCTAGATTGGTGGCTTTTAGCTCAATGAAACTTCCAGAAAAAAGTTCATGAGCCACAGCAGTTCCCATTTCCAACCAAATACAAATTATACTGACCTTTAAGAGTTTGCTTAGTGATTTGTAATGCTGCCCAATGCATTTGCTTGCTTTCTCAGATGCCAGAGAATATCAGGAAGGAGGGAAGGTTTATTTCCCCCAAAGGTTTTGTGAAACGCCTTGTAATGCCTTTCAGATCAGCAGTTGTTTGCCTGATCCTAAGCTAAGAAACACTGTCCTAAATGATTTCCTAAGGTCCCTTCCAGTGTTATTTTGTTTAATTCTGGAAACTCAGAACCTCTTGCATTTCTGTCCCTATTCTATTGCCACCAGCTATGTGTCTTCAGGCTCTCAGGACTATCTTTTGTCCCCTATTATTCTAGAGAAATAGTTTCAATAAAAGAGAATACTGTCCAGAAGGGAATTATTGTTCCTGCCATGAAAGGTTATTTGAAGTCACAGCTGCCACAGGGATGAGTTTGATGGCACTGTAACCTTCAAAGTCTTGAATTTATCTCACTTGGAGCTGTTTCCGGGTTACAAGTTCAGTGAACTTGTGCAGGTTGCAAGACTAGAACTCCACCCACTCAAAAAAACCCACTTCAAACTCTAATTCTGTGAACTTTAGATTTTGTTTCAATAAAGCTATTCAACCCCATCTCTATCTCTGATTTAACAATTTTCTCCAATGAGGCATTTTTTACAGTTGTATGCTTAAAGCAGCATAAAAACAGACATTGAAGCAATATTAAGAAGCCATCACAACACATACATTTCTACCAACAGCTTCTCTGAGCCAAAGTCTCACCTTTCCTCGGTATAGAATATATAAATATATATTCAAGCAAGAGACTAGGAGGTGAGAGGAGAAGTTATTTCTATGTTCAAGGAACTGACAACTTTCAACTGACCTTGAAGTCACCTACTTGAAGCTGTGGACCTCGGCCCATGTTTCCATGGAGGGCCCATCAACACGCTGGTCTGGCATTGACCACAGGATCATTCAAGCCTCTGCACTGGTTTAGCTTTAAACCTCTATACGCTGGGTCAGATTTGCAAGAGTTGGTTTTTGTGGTAGGGCACTGTGCCGCAGCCATCAGCCTCATTCGGATTCAAACAACATTATGAGACTCGAGGGGTTTATCTGAAATATGAAAACACCATAAATACTCATTTTGAGAAAATCCTGCTTAGACAGGGAGCATAGAGCAGACTGATTTGTGCCCTGCTAATACCATCTGGCTGCGAGTGGGCAGGGGGACCCCAGTACTGCCTGTTTGCCAGATCTGTATCAGATCCATGTGGCTGGCTTGATGTCCTCCTGCTGTCAGCAACCTCACAGTCCCCCAGGGATCCATGAGCTTCCACCAAGCAGCCTGATGGTGACTTGCCATTCAGCTTACAGCAAGGAAAGACAGTTCCCATGCCTTTCACGTATGCTGACTGAAATGTGTTGCACATGGGTGTGAGGCAGGCACGATAGAGATATATAACTTTGGTCTGATTTAGTGGAAATGAAAATAACTAGACATATGTTAAGCACATTAAAATACTGATGCGTACTGTGCCCTGCTTACTGTTACTCCGTTTTTGTAGGGGTTTTTTTGAAGATTCTTGCAGATGCTCCCTCCATGCCCACGCGTAGCTTCATGGGGGAGAAGGGCAAACTTTAGAAAAATAGTGCAAATCTAATCTATGGTCAAGATAATGCCCCTAATGATCAGAAACCACATCGTGAGTCAGAGGGGAGTATTTCGTGGAGTTTTCATTGAGTGAAGTGCTGGATCAGATCCCCCTTGTCTGTGCCCCAGCATCAGCAGCCCGGAGTCCCTCACCAGTCCCAGACATCTTCAGAGGAAAAGGACAGGCAGCAGCCACCTTAATCCAATTTCATCTAAGTATGTAATTAGGGCTGTACATCTGGGATCACTTTTTCTCCCCTTCAAAAGTTAAAAAGCTTTATGAACTAGAGGCAGGAAGAAGGGTTTGATCCAGCTTTGGGTGTTGAAAAATTCCTCTCATCTCAGCTCAGCCGTACAAGACTCCAGAGGCTTGCACTCACCATTTGATGGCCCTGAGGGAAGCCAAAAACTTGTGCAGTCATCCCAGGGCTGTCTCATTATAACAATCTCTCTGCTGTGTGTGCACAGGATTTCTGTTTCTCCCCAGTACAATCTTTTGGCCTTCTTTTGCCAAGGTAGTGAGCAGCACTCACACAGTGAGTGAGCAGCTGCTCACCCGAGCATCCCACCAGGCTTGGGTTTTGCCTTTCCCAGACACTGGTGTTTGGACACACATTCTTTATAGGGGATATTCCCACACAATGCTTTGTACAAAAAGAAGCATCTCTGCCCCTTGTGCCCCTGTTCACTCGGCACATATGACAAGGTTCAAAAAAGGCTGGATTTTTTCAGAGATAGCAGAATTACACAAAATATAATATCTAATGTGAATGCATTCCAGGATGTTTGTCCAGTTTGTGCTTCAGAAGAGGATTTTTTTTGGCCTGGTATTCACTGCTAGCTTGTGATCTGGGGAAAAATATTTAACATTTCTACCTCTTTGTTAAAATTCATACAGATAAACAGTTATCTGAAGGAGGTATAAAAATTCTAGTATGGAGCAAAGAGGCAAAGAGGAAGAACTGGGAAACATCATCTTGGGGATGTGCTGCTGAAGAAATTCTGCAGGCAATGTATGTGATCCGAGAGGTTTACCACTTTCCTCCTATCCTTTCATAAGAGTATCTTTTGCCCTTTCCAGCTGGACAACAGTAAGTCAACTGTGTGGCCAGGTGCCAGCTGAGAGCCTGGAAAATCCTCAGGCAAAACACATGGGTGAGGACACAGTTGGATATGTGGAAGAAGTAGATACTTATCGATGGACTTCAGGTTTTAAACACATCATTTACTACCAGTAAGTAGGAGAGCACAGAGAGAAAGCAGAGGCTATTCCATGCCTGCTTACAGGTGTCTCCTCCTCAAGAGCACAGAGGGCTGGTCAGGGCACACAAGGCTGTGTGGGAGCTGAGATGGAGCTGATCACCTGTTGGCGATCTTGCGCTGAGATCCTGGCATGTGTGCCAGGCCCCCACAGGCAGGATGGTGTGACTGCTTGCCCAACACCTCCACCACCACTGGCTCATCCATGATACACCGTGGGCTCCAAATAAGCTGGAAAGATCAGAACATGCTTGATTTTAAAAGATTACCAAGAAGAAAAACAACTTATTCTGACCCCTGTCTTAGGCCTTGCTTCATCAGATTGGCTGGGCCAGTCTCAGCCTTTATGGAGGCAAAAATACACTCCTCTTACTGCAGCTTTTGAGCCAAACCCTCAGCTAGTGTGACACTATTTTCAATGGAGCTGTGTTAATTTACAGCAGTCTTGTGTCTGACCTTCTTCTGGGGAACAATTCAATGTGAAGAGAATGAGGATTATAGTGGAGTAACCTCAGCCTTTCTTCTAACATAAATCACAGAGGAGCAAAGTTGGCAACTGACACTGGCCAGAGAAAGCTGATGAAATTGCACTCTGTGAGAATATGCCCTTCCATCAAGATAAAACCAATACTGCTGTTGTTATGTGAAGAAGAAACCTGGGGAAAGGGAAGGAATTTCAACAATTCCAGTAAAAAACACAAGATATTTTAACATTTTGGAACAGAGAAGTCCCACTTTCCTTTTTGAAACAAAGTTTTGCTAGGTTTTTTTTTTATAGTTCATGCTATATTTGGAATAAGAAAACAGTTAAAAAATTAGAAATCCAAACTCTATTGTAAGTATTTCAATGGATCCCAAATATATTTTTCTGTAGAATTTTCTGTGTCATAGAGAACTTAACCTGGGGAGTGTTGATCAGATTTGAAGCAGAACCAAATTCCCAAATCTTGAACTATTTCATGAAGCAAGCATTTCATCCGCTTCACTGAACAAGTCAGAAAGCTTGGGTTTGCTGTAGGAAAAAGGTGAATACTTCCTGCTACTTCCTAACTGCTTTCTAGCCTTCCCAAACACTAAAGATGTCTGGTTTTGCTTACTTAACAACCTCAGTCCCAGAGAAGTTGCTAAGAAGCTTGTCCGAGCAATTTACATTTACCCACTTAAAAAATAAATAAATTCAAATGCACTAAGCAAAGGATTACAAAGTCAGATTTAGAGATAGACCCTGAAGAAACTTATTTGTAGAAGGGCTTAAACTGTGGATAATAGTACTGACTCACCATTATGAACTGCTTTGAGGTCTAGGGATAAAAGGGTTTATGTTAGTACTAGGTATTATTACATTTTATTATTAATTTCAAAAACTAGAATATTAATAACAAACAGGAAAAAAAAAATCTTTCAGTGAAATTAAGGACTTAACCTGATAAGAGATCCCAAATGTCAACACTCTGGCATTATGACTGCCCTTCTAGCCCTTCTTACCTTGCTGGCCCTTCTTAAACTCCTTCAGTGTGGAATGGGTCAAAAAACTGCAGGCACTTGGACTTGAAAATTCATAGGGTTTTTCATAACCTATTTCCTCTGCTGTAGGTGTTGTCATGTATGACTTTGTTGCTTGTCACGCTGTCAGAGAGAGCCCCTACAGACACTTTCAAACACACGTTTTTCCTCCCATGCACACTCTATCCTTAACAGGTAGTACATATAGCACAAAAGGGGGAGAAACAAAAAAGTATTGGGAAATCAACATCTGGTTTGAATAATTCCGCTATTTAAATTTTTACTTAGAGAACTCCCATTGGTATCAAATAATTGAACTAGGTTATTTACAGCTGAAAATCCTGGTAGCGCTGTTCTTCTCTGGTTTCATGTGGTGGATCGTCACACCTTGGATCCTAAAGCCTCACCTGGGATTTGTGTTGCAGATACTGCACAGCAAAAGGCAGATCCACATTCCTCCCTGCCTCTGCCTCCTCCCATTGGCAGACATTAAAAGATGTTGCCTCGCTTTCTCCCACTCCTCTCCTTTATTAGACACTGAACTTATAACAAATACACTTCACTTTGCAAAAAAGCAGTGTAATTAGCCTTGCTTTTTTTGGCCTGCATGTGTGTGGTAAAATGTCTAGTAATAGTTGGCAAGACTTCTGCAGGGAATGAGATTCCCATGGTTAGATCTAAAGCCCAAATACTTGGAACAAATTAACACCAGCCAAGAAAGTGAGGTTAATTACTGGAACACTTGGAAGAGGAGGTCCCCCTAGTCTGGAAAACTGCAATACTCTATCTGCATGTATGGTATGTGGCCAACCAGGATCTCTCCCTCCCTTTCTCTCTCTTACTTGCTCTCTTTCCTTCTTTTCTTTTGTGTCCCAACTGCAGACAAATGTCAGAGCCACTGAGAGCAAAGATTTCATTTTCCCGTGCCCTGCTCCTCTATCAGGCCAGTGCCGTCAATGGCCGTGGAAGCTACTCAAAGCTGAGAAACACTGCCATCAGGGGCTGGCTCTCCTTCTGTCTATGTTTTCTCATTAGTGGTTTTGCGTTGTTGAAAGGCATCTTCATTGGAGGCCCAGTATTCCAGAAACATGCTGCTTTAATCTGGGGTGGGCACTGAGGCTTTCAAAAACACAGCCTACAACCCAACAGGAGAACAGTCATCTTCCCTAATATGCTCTTTGGAGAGCAAATCTGTAAATCCTGTAGGCCCCTAAACATCTGCCTTTGGTAACGTTTTAATGGGGAAAATTTGCCTAGTAACCACATTGCCGTTGACCTTTGATGCGTGAGGAATGTATACATGCACATGTCTGGGGGGAGTTGGGCAAAAACCTGTGAAATCAAGGTTGCCGAACTATGGAGGTGTGGAAGCTACATAGGCCAGTTCAGTTACCTGTGCACCTTTAGGAGGGCTCCCTCATGTGTTTGATTTATTCATG
This sequence comes from Pardalotus punctatus, assembly GCA_013400915.1. Lineage (NCBI taxonomy): Eukaryota > Metazoa > Chordata > Aves > Passeriformes > Pardalotidae > Pardalotus > Pardalotus punctatus. Next base: position 125,956 of record VZTX01009153.1, on the reverse strand, counting down.
ACACAGCCTTCTGTGGCATGAGGACAAGGCTTTTTTCCATGGGATGGCTGCCTCACTCTGTGCTCAGGAGGGATACTGTTCATTACAGGAACAGCTATCCAAGATTTTGGTTTTTGTTCATTGTTCAGCTTGTGACCTCAAGCCTTACTGACTGTGCACTATTCAAATCCTCCTCTGAAAACAACATCATTTTGTTTTCTCATGGGCTTTTCTATAGCACTCATGACAATAGTATCAAAGTGTCTCATAAAGATTAATTCATCTATTTTTGCCACAGCCCCAGGAGGCAAGTTGGTATTTTCTTCATTCTCCAAATGTTGAACTGAAAGCATAAACTCTGTCTATACAATCATGGGTGCAGTTCACGAAGCAGCTAAAGCCATGGTGTCCTCTGAGGCCCCACGACTGTTTCAAACAGTGCCTGCATGGTCTGTCAGGACACATCTGGCTTCAGCATGTGCACTGCCTGACCCCCTGGCCACGCTTGCAAACTTACAAAATTGAATCTAGTCTTTAAGGCAGCCTCAGGGCCTTTGACAGTATAGACACAGCCATATGGTCAACAGTGTGTCTACAAGATCCGTGGTAAGCATTAATTTTAAATGCTGTCATTGAGATGCCTAGGTCTTGATTTTTCCTCTTGCTTGTCGTTAGCCAGCACTGCAGATGTTCATAGCAGGGCTCCTGCCAACCTCAGTCCCAGCTGAGAGCCCAGAAAATGAGAACCTACATCTAGGAACCTTCAGGGAACAGTTCACTGTAGGCAGCATGGCCCGGCCTCCACAAGGCCAAAGCCTCTGCTCTCACAACTCCCTCAGGTACAGCGCCAGCCTTCCCTTTGCTCACCCTGCTTCAGCCATCTCCTACTTGCTGTCTCCAGCAGGAGTCCAGGGGCTGGTAGCCTCCCCTGTTTGGTGGAGCATGGCAGGAGACCTGTGGGGAAGAGGCTTCAAGAATGTAACACATAATCTGCCTAAAAGGGTGGGATTAACACTGTGCATGAAGACCTAATCCAAGTAATTCCTGACTTTTGATGATCAAATAGAAAACCTTGATAGTGTTCCCTTAGGACAGGGATGCCTTATTTCCTATGTTTTAAAGTAAGCTTGGGGACAGCATAGACACGTCAATGTAGCCATACCAAGGACATCTACAGGGTTTACCATCAAGATGACAACTTTCTAGTGCATGCTGCTGTGCCAGGAGTTAAGCCAGCAGAAGTAACAGATCCTCTCCACGTGTTTTTTCTAAGTATTATAACTTGGCCAAATGTGAGTAGTTTTTCACAGGGACAGACAAAGCCCATCCCCAACACAAAAGCCACCTCTTCTGCCAAGTGTCCAATTGCACTTCCAAAGCACAGGGGTTCTAGGGCTTTCCAAATAAAAGGTTGTAAAAAAAAAAGAAAAAAGCAACAAGGCAAACAATGTGTTTTTCCAGGCTTCTTCTCAGAAACACTATGTCATGTTGGCTGAAATTTCCATAAATAATTTGGTTTGAGGCAAACACCCTGTACCTAAAATTTAAGACCAAATAGTTGAAGCTGTCAGAGTCACAAATGAGTGAAAGACCATATAACTAAAAATATTAGTCAAACTTACTAGTAAGCAGTTTTGCAACTCTATGTGGTGCATTATATGAGCATTTGCACATATTCAATATGGGTAGATACATCAGGCTGACTTTTGAAGTTGTTCTGAGAGTCCTGCCCTGAGAAACAGACCCACACTGACTGCTTGCTGTGCCATTTAGAAAAGAATATTGGAAAACAGACAGAGAGAGGAGACAAAATACACTGCAGTGACAAGAAATCAATCAGTGCAGTCTATATAGACCAGAAGGGCTCTCTTCTTCTGCCAACCCAGCCTCTGCGGCTTTCCAGATTCTTAGACTAAGGGGTCAAGCAAAACATGGAAATGCAGGGCTGAAAGTGAGGAATTCATCTGGGCCAGCCCTCATATCTAAACTAGGATTAATCCAACTTATTCTTGACCAACTGCCATCTAACTTTTTCTTCCAGCACTTCAAGAAGAGGATTCCCAGTACCCCCAGCCTCTCTCAGTGCTTGACTGAATGTGCTTAGAATAGCTTCATTCAATTTCAAGCAGCCTATTCACTGCAAATTGAACACATTATTCCTACCTCTGCCTGGTGTAACAGGGAGCATGAAAGATCACTGTCCTTTCCAGATGCAGCTTTCTATACTGGAGGACTTTAATATTTCCCCCACTATTCTCTCTTTTCCAGACATACATCGAATTCCTTTGCTCTTTCCTGGAAGCTGTGTTTTCTAACTGTTATTATTCTGGGCTCTCTTCACTGCATCTTTCCTGAAGTGCAATATCTAATACAAGAGAGTCTTCCATGGGGGTGTAAAGCAAAAGTTGTATCTAAGCAGCCCATCTGCTTACAGCACATGCGTGTCTCTCAGCTAATGCTGTGTAAGCAAACTGATTGACATGTATAGAGGAACCCCAATTCAAGAGTAGTTGGAAGCCTAATTTAACAGCTAAGTTAGCATAGCCCAGCATTTAGGATGGCCCAGAATACAGTGATTCCTTATGCCTATAAGCCTTACAAGGACTTGCCTGGTACTCTGGCCACAAAGCCAGAGTACAACAGGGTAATTACCTTGCATAAAACATCCATTTTGCCACATTGCAAAATCAGGTTGGTGGGAGGTTTTTTTGCTGTGCAAGTACATCATGCTGTTGACTAATGATCTTGGGGTTTTTTAACCAGATTTGTGCTGTCTTCAGCCTGGTCATGCTTTTCTGTTCACATGGAAGGATATCTGAGAGCTTTCTTGATACCAAGGTATACCATAGACACAGGTTTTATTTGAACCCACCAGACCACTTACCAGGTTTCTTTATATGAAACATCTTGTACAAAAATAGGACTTAATACGTTTCTCAAGCCAATATATCATGGAGTCAGGGCACCTGGTTATCAGAAGTACATCCATAGGGATATCTGGGTACCTGACATTCCTTCCACAGCTCACAAAGTACACCTGTGGTGCCAGAAACAGCCAACTAGTAATAAGATGTACTACTTTACATTCCAGTTTAGCCAGGCTCCCAGGTGGACAGGGCACCTACCTCTGCTCAGCAAAGCACATATTGCTCATTAAATCCAAGCTTGCTTACTGTCCTAGAACCTTAAATCACTCCCCTGCTGAGATCTGTCTATACGTCCTCTTTGCTCTTTTGACTGTACTTTAAAACCGCATGTATCTTGCTAACACTTGCAAAGCACATAAGCAGCATCATATGCCCAGAGGATGCTCTGTGCCCTCTGTGATAATCCAGAATCTCCTAACTGTGCAGATGTGCACATGGACATATAACCCTGCAGTGTCCTGTGAAAGAAAAAGAAATGTTTCTGAGCCCTGTCAGATTTAGTGAATCCATCACACAGTACAGGAGTTTTGAAAGTTCACAGAGCAGCAAAGATCACTGTGTTTATGCATGGAACAAAAGGAAAGGGAGGCAGGTACAACACTAATGTAAATGTGGCCATTTACCAGCTTGTTTTTACACCCCTCTAATGAGGTGCTGAGGAAGGTGTAGGTCACACAACAGAAATCAACATCCACATGTGCTCTTTGCCTGATCATCTCCCTTGTGGTAAGGCTGTGCCCCGTAGGAAAAAGAAGAGTGATACAAATGTGCCCAGATCTGCAATTGCTACCTATGGAGATAGCCATCCCTGGGTCTGGGCACACTCAGAGACTGCAGGTTTGGGCACATCCCAGCAAAAGGGGGAAAAATATTTATTTCCTAGCCTTTGCATGCTGTGTCAGCAGTCATCACGGATGATCTGTATGGTTGTGTGTGCTCATGGAATGACTTGCATTAGGGAAGGGTGAGAAAAGCTCTGGCCAAGCTGCAAGTGTGATCTCCCCTTGGCAAAGTGAGGGCAGGAGTAGGAGCTGTGTGCTGGGACTATGGAGGTAAGCTCACCGAGGCACACAGGGGAAAATACTGTAAGAATGCAAAGCTCTCCAATACTAGTATTACTTCATACCACTTAGTGGAAGGTAGTGTGTGCAATAAATACATATTGCAAAGTAGGGTTTATTTCCTAAAAAAATCATTTTGCTCCATTCTCCAAGGTGTTTCTCAAAGCAAATATAATTTTATTGCTGACAGTTTAGAGGAGCTGAGGCTGTTATCCCAGGGCTGGTGGGAGGCAGCTGTATTTGGCTCATTTCATCACTTGCATATGGAGAAAATTTTGTTATTATACTCTCTCGAAGTTGAAATTTATTTCCCTGAACCCTGACTTCCAGCTGTGAGAAACAGAGATTTCCAGCACTGGTGGCATATGAGGACTAGAACATGTATCCTTAGCTCAAGCACATCAAGGTCTTGACAGCTGTTCTTGGATTGAATTTGTGTTTCCTTGCATAAAGACACAAAAACTGTTTCTTGTGTGTGCTTATGGATTGACTTGTCTTAGGCAAGGGTGAGAAACCCTCTGGCCATGAGTGTGAGCTCTGGTTGGGCTCCCTTTCTCTGAGACAGGAAATGCCCTAGCCCTCTTTGGAATCCGCTGTCCACGTGTTCTTTCCTTCGTAAATTCTGGCAAATTTGAAAAAAGCGTAACTCAGCCTTTGGTACACCTGTGAGAGACCCTTCTTTAGATAATTTTCCTTAGGATCCCCACAACCCTTCTGAGAGCCTGCAAACATATTTTCTTAATAACTGCATTACATCATGAGGTGCAATATGCATTAGTACCAATTTGCTCTTCATCAAAGATGTCAGACATAGCTTTTCAAAGATGCTTTAGTTAAGCCCCATAATCTCTCCAACAGAGCAGTTGGTACTGTTATCCTCTGAAGATGACGGACCCAAGGTGCAGAAAGATGAAGTAACTTGCCCACAGCTGCACAATATATCAGTCAAAGCTGCAAACAGAGTCCAAGAAGCCCAGCTCCCAATCTTAAGTGTTAACCACTAGACTGTGATCTGTGCAATACCAAAAAGAGCAGGAAGGACTAAGAGGCAGCTACATAACATGAGGAATTAATTCCACTGGAGGGATATGGGAGAGGCAGAGGAGCAAATCTTAGTTGGCGCAGGCTCTGCGATGATTTCTGCCTTACTGTTCATGGGCAGCAGAATCTGTCTTCCATTCCCAAATCTGCCCTGGATCTCACTGATCTTCTCTCTCTTTTCCATTTTTCTTGTCTCTCCTTGTCTTCCCACAGCCTCTCCAGATGTTTGTCTTTCCACATCTTTAAAAAGAGAATCTTGTCTTTTACTCAGTTCTTTCTTGAAAGTCATTGGGAAGAGCTCTAAAATGCCTGTGGCTCTCCAGAGTCTTAAGGCAACACAGCTCATCTGGAAATGTCACAGTCTCAGGGAAGCCAAGTACTTAACCCCTGTGGATTTAAATCCCAGCATGAGCTCCCATGGAATTTATCATGTAATACCATATAATAAAACTGTACAGTCCCTTGTACCTGTCAGCTGTTCTGTACAGAAAATTTTCATCAGAAATTCATTTCTCTTTAGATTCCTTGTCCAAAGAAATTTAGGCTCTGGCATCAGTTTTTTTACTCTACAGAAATCTCAGGAGGATTTCCAGAAGCTACATATTATTCTATATCTATCAGATTCTGGAAATTCATGTGGAGCCTTATGGTCAAGGGAGGCAACATATATGATGTGGCACCAGGAGAAGGATGCATTTTACAGGCTTTTCAAGAAGTCTCCTAGAAACATTTCCAGGATGCAAAGCCAGACTGCCACTGAGGAAGTGAAATTTGAATGCAAGAGAGATGACCAGTAAAAGTTGAAAGCATGTTGCAAACTGTAAAAAATCTGAATGACCAAACCTCTGCAGCCCTGAATGAACTCTGAACTTCAGAATCAAAATCCTTTTCAAGATAGACATTACTGCTAGGAAAAGTAAGCAAATGGCTCAGAACGGGTCTCTAGTCCATATTTTGAGTGAAAAATACCATGTGGAGCCTTTTTTGCAAACAGAATTTTTATATAAAACATTAACTTATGCAAACAGGACTTTTCAAAGACATAGGAAAGAATCTCCCGTTATAAGGAGGAATGTCTCCAGTTATAAGGAGGAACCACATTTTGTCAGGAAAAAGACCGCACAACTTAATCTCATTACAAAGGATATTAATAATAGTAAGCTATGCCATAACAGAGAACAGTGCATAGAACTCATAAACAACATTTCTCCTGAAAAACAGGACTGTCAACAGCATACAGAAGGGTAAGAGAGTTTGATAAAAAGCCATACTAATGTATTCATTTCCTTTTTTAGTCCTACAGTGGTGAGTTTTGCAGGCCACCCCTTGAAGCACTGGTGATCCCATGGAGTCAGCATTCCTGGTTTATTGCTTCTGGAAGCAAAGCAATGCAGTGAGCCAGCAATTGCAGAGTTAACTGACAGTGGTACCTCTGGTGACTCCGGGATGCTTAGGGGATTGAGTTCCAGGATTGGATAGTTTTGATGGTGCTGTTTCTAACGGAGCTACTGCAGTGATGCCATTCATCAGTGGTTTTTATTTCTCAGGAGAGGAGGTATAAACTGTATACAGCTACAAACTGCCCATACACTTCCATACAGATTCAGGTGGTCAGAGATCCTGCTGCCTGCTGCGTTAAATGGAGTTTTTTTGACGATAAGAAAGTGAAGTGTGGCCACCTGGTATTCATCAATCCTCTTGCCATTTCATGAGTGTCCATTAGAAACCTATATGCATGATCCCTGCATTTTGATTGTTCAAAAAATTAGCTGTTAACCATCAGGAAATTACCTGTTTCCCCAGCATAGGCACTCAGACCCATTATAGGCCCTGTTCTAAGCCCTCTTCTTATTGAACACAATTTACAAGAGGTTCTCCATAATCTCTTTAAAATTAGATTTTTGTTCCTTTTTTAAGCTATTCAGATTGTTAATTAAATAAAATCTTTTTGTCTGGTTACAGAGAGAATGAAAAGCTGACACCAGGGTGGGTGATGTGGTATTGTGCATGACTCTGGGAGAATTGGTTCACAATTTGGGGTGCAAAATCATTTTTTATTAGAAGTGGCTGATTCACAAAGAACATTTCTCACATGTGGGGTGTCATGTCTGGTGACAGCTGGGAAGAGACAGGAAGAAGTTCAAGGGAAGACAGGCCCATAGCCCCAACCATGGCAAATCGTCAGACCCTCTTTGTCCTCCTTTGCCTACATGTGGGGCATGTGGCTACTGCCCCTGCTGCCAGCCTGCCTGCAGTCTCTCCTTGCAAAGCTGTTAGATGTTAAAGAAATATTCATTAGAAAAATGAGAGATTGAGCTACAGCCCCATGATTAAGAAAGGATTTAAATCCACAATATGTGAGCGCTTTGCCATTTTCAGGCTTACTGAAAATGTTTGGTTGTTTTCCTCTGTTTCTGAGAGAGGGAACAAAAGTGAAGAGGTGGACAAGGATTTTGGGAAAAAATATTTATGTGGCCTGCTTTCCATTTGGCCATGCAACAGCAAAGCACATTTTTAAAGCTCTGAAACATTTTGGTTTCAAGAAATGTTCTCAGTTTAAAGTTTTTGATTCCTGCCCATTTCTCCCCTTAGAGAGATTGTCCATGGCAAGTATTCTGCCTTCATATATCCTTGTGCAAAACTGCATGTACCAGTTGCCCTGGGGAAGTTGGAGACTACAGTTGTGGGTGAATTATGGGATATACATCCCACACATGGGTGCCTGTCTTCAGTCTTTAAGAAACACTCATTGATTAGTCTTGGGCCCCTTCTCAAACATCATGGGGAGAACGGATGAACTGATTTCCGGAAGTTGAGACTGAGCTCTGCATAGAAACCAGGATTGCATCTGGGCAGTACTTGTACAGAAGGAAGAAAAAGGCAACCAGAAAACTTGGGCACTTCAGGGGTATCAGAAAGATATGGTTGAGGTCCAAGACAAGTACAGACACAGAGCTCCCACCCTCATAATTGTTCATAACCCAGAAGAGTACAATGCCCATGAGACTTCGTTGCAGAGGCACTGTCTGCATTTCAAAGGAAACACTGAAGAATCCTAAACAGGAAACACTGAAAAATCCTAAGCACTAATGTGTCTGCTCAGAGCAAAATCTGCTCTAACACCCTTCTCTAGTCATTGCCCTTCTGAAACTCATTTGCTATGAATTACTCCAGAAAACATTGTCCCAGCAGCTAACCAGTAGAAGCCAGGGTGGAAAAAAAAGCTTAATTTCAAACAGTAATTAGAGGATGCTGAAGGCAACACTTCAACAGTCACATGTATCAAGCACTGGAAAGTCTCTCAGGAGAAGCAATGGAAAGAATATTGCTTCAATCATAGCAACCCACCACTAGGAAATGCACACTAGGCAGAAATTGTGCCTCAGCTAGTGTTGGTTATCAAAAGACAGGAAGCTGCTCCTCACGCCAGTGAAAGCACACAGGCTATGGCAGGGGGAAACCCACTCCCCACAGAATTCCAAACCTTAGTTTGGGCTCACATACTGCAGGTGGAGATAAGAACCCACTGCTCAGGGAGAGCTATGGGTGATGCTGGTGTGATGCTCAGCTGCCCCAGCACTGGACACCCACTGGCTGCTCAGCCCATGCTGCCTTACACAAGTCTGGCCTCCCACCTTCAGCGGTACTTTCTTTTTTTTCCCAGCAAATTTAATCAGGAGTTTACTTGCATCCTTAACTCACTTCATGTGAACTTAATTTCCAGCTCTGATATTTATTTTTAAAAAAGAATTTTTTAAAATGCAGTGGGCTTTGAGGACGAAAGAAGGAGGAGGGAAAATTCAATTAACATAGCTTCCAGTGTTTCCATATTTCTGGGGTGTATGAGCAAAGCCATTTCAGGCATTAGAGAAGTTATTTAGATTTGGACTGTACCTTGCCTGACAGATCATGCAACCAGGCTTTTGGATTTTTGGACCTTATCCAGTAAGAAGGATGGTTTCTGCACTCCACCAGTGCAGAGCAATGGCCATGGGAGCCCCTGACGGCAGGGGCGGTTTTGTAGCATTGCCAGGGCTAACATTCATGAGAAGGTGTTACAGCCTGGGATTGTTAATAGGTATTCAAGAAAACACAGAAACAAGGAGGTGTGGACTAAGCCTATTTAAAAATGGAAAAGAACTATGGTAAATTAATGGATCTTATGGAAAAGGAGCTTTTCACCCTTAATTTCCAGAGCAAGATTGCCCTTCAAGGATTTTGGGGTGGGGTATTTTTTTCTTGCTTTTTACATCATAAAGCATAGGTACTTTTAACCTCCCTGCTTAATGGTAAGGAATAGAAAGCATCAGTAAGACAACAGAATGTCTTAAAATAAAAATCTATAGTTGAATTTTTTTTATTCATGTGTAAAGTGTTTCAGTTTTAAAAATTTAGAGTCAAATAATTCTAAAATAAAACTATTATAATCTGATTTTAATTGAAGGTCTAGTTACAATTTGCAGCAAAGTAAAAAAATTCCTTTTGTAGCCTTTTTCTCTTTTTTTTTAGTGTAACAAAATAGTGAACTAAATGTTTTTTGTAAGTGTTCTTGAAGGAGAGCATTAATTTGCTTCCAATTATTTAACTAACCAAGGGCATGAGTTTCTAATGAGTATATTACATCAACACAAATGTAACCAATCCTTTCTTTGGCAGAGAAAAACTTCTCTGGGTATGGGGCTGGAGACAGGAGTCAGAGAATGACCTATTCCATTGAATTTGCTTAATTAATGCAGACCAGTTTCTGATGTCCTTTCCATTCATCAACACGTCCAAATGTTTTCCCTAACAAAAAAGTCAAAAATAAAAATGTGATGAATGCCAAACAGATAAACCACACTAATCAGACATACATCAATATTTTGGTGGCCATCCCAAGAAAACCTGTGTAAATCCCCACTACTACATGCTTTATACAATGAAGTCTAATATATGGTAATTTATACCTTTTCCTAATTTTCTATCTTTCGGAAAGATATTCAGTTCTTCCTGATGATCCAAACTTCAATCCTTAAAAAAATGTGTAGTGGTTCGATGGATGGCAGTTTCAAAACCATGGCTCTTGCTCTCCTCACTACTTGCTAGTGGTGAAGAGACCAGGCACAACTTCCCAGGACCTCTCTGTCTGCAGGAGACAAAATCAAATTTTTCTCAAACAACATCTTTTTTTTTTTTTCTTTTTTTTCCCCCTAGATTTTCTGTATGACTTACCAATTCAGTAAAACTGACAAATTTTAAAAAACCCCACCATTTTATGCATTTCAGCCATGTAAAAGAGACTTGTTTTATGTATCCCTACTTCTGGACTTGAAATCTGTGAATTCTTTTCTCCAATTTTTTTTTTTTTCTTTTCAGGTTGTATATGCTTGGGAGAAATAAGAGATTGCCTTTTTCTCCATCTCTGGAGATCTCTTAGTTAGACACCTTGCTGGAGCAATCTGAGCTATGATGGGTTTGGATGTAATTGTACAACTGGCACAGCAATGCAGTCTTCCTCACCATCTTTACTTTAGCGGAGATCTTCCCAACGTGCTCTGTATTTTCCTTTCTTTTCATTCCTCTTTCTCTAGTAGTGTCTCTGAATCTTTCCCTGGTACTTTGTTGGCTCATTCCTTAAGTCATGTGGCTCCTTAATGATCCTACTCACTGCTACTGAAACTTTCCTTATAAAGTCACCGTTGTCATGATCACATCAATCATGATTTTTTTGCCCTTCTCTCTCTCACTAACTTACCTCTGCTTGTTACTCCAGCAAAAGACTCTTTAGTTTTCACTCTCTGTCACAGACCACTAGCACACTTCCTGCTGACATCTGCAGTTGGAAGAGCAACCTGATCATGGAACAAGTCCTCTGTACTTTGATATGAGATTTTCCTGTAAATCCTGAGCGACGACCTTTGCTCCTGCTGGTCAACAACTTATCTAAATGAAGTACTTTCTGTGCAAGAATTGCTGATGCTCAGTAATTCTTCTGTCTTCTCTTCTGCTCAGAAATCTGTCTACTGAAGAGTAAAGATAGTCCAGTTTCCCCAACTAGACCAGCCTAAAAAGTGTTTTCCTTTTGCTTCTCTTCCTGTAGTAGAAAGCTTTGGAGGCTCTACCACCACTACTTTAAGATGATTTGACAATGTGTGCAAATGAAGGGAAGAGCAGTGAAAATCCAGAGGCTGCCCCTGCAGTGTGGGAGGTGGCTTAGCAATGCAACTACAGAACCATTATCAGTGTCCATTCTCCCCCTGGACACTTTGGCCCTTGGTGACACAAAACACTTTACAAATAATGGTAAATTAACCTTTATAGCCTTAGCCCAAGCAGGACAAGTTTTGTCCCCACGGTACACTTGGAAAAACTGAGACATCCAGCAACAAATAACTTTGCTGGGCAATCCTGTGGTAAATCAAAGGAAAAAAAGAATGGAAAACTTCACTCTCAACCTCATGATCTAGTCATGAGCTATTATCTTCATTACTCAAAGAAAATAAATACATTATCCTGGATGACATCTCCACCAGTCTCCAGATTTTGTTTTACTATCCTTTTTGCCTCCCAAGCCACACCAAATTCAAGGGTTCTCAATGGACATTTTGAGAAGACATGGGGCAGGAGAGGAATGGAGCAGGGTAGCATTAAGTTTTATGACCCCCTAAACTGCAATACTTTCCTTTGCGTGCTCTGTTTCTTATTCACACGGCTGTAAAATTTGCCACATCCGGGCGAGAACATCCCTCCAGTCAACCAGGCGGTGTTTACGAACTGGAAAAGGCGTTCTCTCACTCCTCACCATAGGGGTGAGACAGAAACATTAACAAGTCGCTTGTGGTTTTCTCTTTCCAGGTTGGGCAATCAGACCTCTCTTAACACCGCAAGAGGGGACATAACAATTTAGGGACATTTTATACCTCTGAAGATTTGCAATCAGCAAATTGTCTGGAACGTGTTTGATTTCCCCACCCACCTCCCCTCTGTGGTGTCCCACCACAGAGCCTCTTGCTAAGGACATCTTGATGTTTGTGGTCTCACAGATTCCTTGCTCAAGCCAAATGCATTTCTTGTAGTGCTGGTTCTCAGCTGAGCTTGCTTTACATCATAAATGTAAAAATGTTTCTTTTATAAAAAAAAAAATAAATTAAACAAAAAAAAAGACGAAACACACAACCAACCTATAAACAGAACATAAAAGCTGTTTAATGGAGTGCATAATGAAGCAGAGAGGAAACAGACTCACATTGATTTTCCCTGACATTTCACCTATTAAATTAAAAGCTTCTTAAGGAAGAGCTTGATTTTTTTTTTTCAGTTAATTTAAGTTCTGTAATGAATAACAAAAACATTATTGTCCCCAGCAAGGAGGACTGAGGCTGCATGATAGGCAAGTCAAGAAGAAATAAAGCCTGAGTACAAAGACCCCAGGAAAATGTCCCTCCCCATTTCAGACACAACTCATGCCAGTCTGGAGGCAGTACAGAAGAGATTCTGAAGGAAAACCAGGTCACAGAAAACCATATCTTTGAGACCAAATGAGAAAGTGAGACCTCAGGCCTGGTAACCAAGCTTTGAGACTTCTGCCACAGCTTTGGGCAAGCTACTCAGACTCCCAGCTACTTGATCCTGTCTTCTGCACAACAGGAACAGCAGTGTTGACCACTACTAACCCACCTACTGAGGTTACTGGAAAGATTAATTAATCTCTCAGGCTCTATTGAAGGCAGAGTTCATGCCAAGAATTCATCTGGAAGTCCTCATGCAGTAGTTGGGAAAAACTATAAAGCACACCACGTAGCTGGAAACTGGGGAGTAAAGGGCTGCCCATGCTGTGGCAGGGAGACACTTAATGAGGGACAAGATTAAAAAAATAGCAGCACAGCAGGAAAGTGAAAAAACAATGTAGGATTCATTCCTTCAGGCACAAGGACTATTTTTAACATAAACTAGGCCTCACAAGTCAGTGTTTGCTCCTCTCTCAGGGAGGTAGGAGGACACCCCTGTGCGAGGGTCTGCATGGCTGAGCACAGGGATGCTTGGGGAGGTCAGGGCAAGGATGTGAGTCCCACGTGTTGACAGTGACAGTGCCATTGTCAGTCCCCCAGTTTCTGCCAGTACAGACACCCCAGAGGAGAGCAAGGGGCTGGTGCCACTCACAGAGCCGTGGCACAGCAGGACCAGCAGCATGGCCATCCAGCAAACTCCTCATCGTAACGTGAGCCAACTGGTCAGCTGTATTAGGACACACTTTTTTACAGCAATCCAAAATAGGTTGAAATTTTGGAGAAGCCCTTGTTTTCCAGACAGACACTGAACCCTGTCATTCCCAGGGCAGTCCAGCATGCTGGGGACTGTCTCAGGGCCCATACCACACTGCAGCATCTGCTCTGTAGTCACTTGGTGTGGTCCTTCCCTGGTTTGTCTCTGGTAGGAATGCTCAGGAACAGCTGCACTGTGCTTTGAATTATCATCTTTGAATTATCAGCAGGTCAGAGCAGCCGGACCAAAGCCTTGAACATGAGCAATATTGGTTTAGTTTCTTAAGAAAGGTGGGGGTTTTCCAAGTGAATGTTTAAAAAGAAAAAAAGGAAAAAGGCTTTTCAATCATAATTCCACTAAATAGAGCAAAGGTCCCGCTGCTGTTAGCAGTGCTGTGTCCTTGAGGTGTCAACATGCCTTGGGAGCTGTGTTTGTAACTGAAAAGACATTCAACTTTGAAGTGATGACTTAGTCAGTTCCATCTCCTTGGGTGTGCCACTCACGTGGGTGACACAACAAAGTGCAATAAATTCCTCTTGTGAGATTTGTGATCTTCAGAGTCTGGAGGCATCACACAAAGTCTTGCTTGAAAGGATTTTCTTCACACAGATAGAAGTTCTTCTAAACCACATACAAAGCAAACCAAGGCTTATAGTACTGATGGGAACATCAGCTGAAGTAACTCTTAAATGTGTTGTGATAACTCACACAATTGTAAGAAAACACCTGCATGCCCCAAAAACCATCCACTGCAGTAATACTGCTCTTCTGGTTTGCTATGTTCAAGTGACCAATTTGAGTCATTCTGACTAAGTAATGTCAGAACACTGAAAATCAGTAAACTTCATGGAAAGATAAAGCAAAGAATTGTCCTGGAAAGCTTGTTATGTCACCAGACAGCACCAAACTTCCTCAAAGACCTGTTTCCTACACTTCTGGAGATATCAGTGGCCCAGCAGTGCAGGGCACACAGGCTGTGCCACTGCTCCTCTAAATACCATGTGTGCCATCATGCAGGTGGGCAGGGATGCTGCCAGCTTGGACCCCAGGAGCAGCACTGAGTGGGGAAAAGGCAGGGACAGATGTCCCTGGGGTCTCTCACAGCAAGCCCATTTGCTGGAGCCCGGGTTTCACTGCCAGACCCCACATGCACTGCAATTGCCATCATGTCCCACAGGTTGCCAAGGGCTTGCCAGCCCTGGCAGGGATGCACAGCATGCCACAGCATGGGTACAGAGCGGGGGCTGGAGTTCTCAGCTATGTGACCAGGTCACCACTTTGTTTGGTTTCACATAACTTCTTGAACTTATTAGGAGACTGGGGGAAGGAGACATTGTTTTGCTTTGGCTGTGAGGTTTTGGATGCTTTGCTTCTAGGCCTCCATCCCAGTGATCCCAGTGATGAGGACAGATTGAGGGAAGATTAAGTCAATGCCTTAGGAAATTTACAGTTGGAGCCTGGAAGAGAAGGCTGTCTTCTTGGGAGAAAAAAGAAAAGTGATAGTAATGCAAATCAGAATATGTATACATGTGTGTATATATATACACACACAACACATACAAACATGTTTTTTTGCACTTCTGTGTAGTTATGTCTCTGACCATTTATTTCTGTATTTCTCTATTTTAAGTTTCAGGTAGACAGAGGCAATTGAAGAGTTTTCCTCCCACGCACACCCCGCTAGCTATAATGGGGGAATAGCACCGCTGTAATTAAAGATCAAGGTTTACTGTTATGCAGCAAGTTTTTCCAAGTGCTTCAAAAATCCACGTGCTTATTCAGACTTTTGTGAAAATTGCTTGCCTTGAGGGTTCCTGGGGAAGAGCTCCAGCACAGCCTCCTCTGTCTTTGAACAAGCAGACACCCCACAGACGATGCAGCAGCAGCGTTGCACTCTTCTTGCAGAGTGCATTCTTCTGCACAGCAGTGGCTCATACTTCCTCTTTGGTCCTTTTCACCAGCTCACTCATACTGGATTCAGGTGGCATTTGATCATCTCCAATACACCCTTTTTTAAAAAAAAAAAAAAAAAGGAATCTCTGTTTTAAGAGTTTTTTGAGTTATAAACTGAACCACCAGACAAGAGCTGCCCTGTAAGTCCAGGCAAAGAGGGAAGCTGCCTTTCACAACTGGGTCAGGCTAGTGCACAAGCTGGGTGAAGACTGGCTTGCATGAGTGGCTGCTGCTTCCCAGGAACATGTAGAAATCACCAGCGCAGGCTCTCCACAGGATTCTGTCTCCCCTTCCTTTCCTGTGGTGGGGGACACTCAGCCCATCACCTCTGGGTAGCAAAACTCAGGTTTGCCCTTGCTGATGTGAGTCTGGGGATCCATTGTCAAACCAGTAAGCCCGGTCTGGGACTTTCCTGCTCTGCAGCAGAGGCCTCAGGGGGCAGGGCAAGTCTATTCTGAAGCATTATGCCATGGGAAACAAATTCAGGTGTCTCTCTCTTTTGAGACTTTCATTCTATGCTCTTTAAAATTAGGGGATCTGCCTGTGTAATCTGGGGACGCCTGTAGAGGCTTTGTTTTAAGAGCAATAATTCTGATTTCATAGCTAAAATGTCAAAATCTGCTAAAATGTGCATGCTGACTTCGATTTTAAATAACTAGCATCCAGAGGAAAATAATTAAGCAGAGAGCTATTATTTTAGAGCAATATAACAGTGCTTTTTGCCCTTTATCCATTCATGGACAAGTGAATTAGTGTCATTTTAAAATAAAGTGAATTGCTTATCTCAAGAACTCAGCCAGGCAACAAAAAGCAAAGGTTCACAGGACACAGGTCAACCACAAAATGCTGTAATTTGGGGGAACAGGAAAAATCAGACATCACGCCAAACCTACCATGTGACCTTGCTTAGAGTGACTGTAATAAACTTCAAATGATATTTTAGGGCATACAGAAAAATGAGTGGAATGCAGACAAGAATAAACAAATGAAAAACGTTTAACCTGAAGCACAGAGATCTGGCAGGCCCTTCTCATTTTCACTAAAAAGAAAATCCCCAGACAAACACGGGGATGGTGCCATCACATGTCTCCCTTTGTATTCCTGTATCCTGTGAAGGCCCAGGGCTCTCTTTGCAATCACAGTGGTTTTACCTTTCCTCTTTGTCTTGTGGCTTTCTGGGGGTGAATTTAAATGAATTTAGCATAATACCAGGCATACACTACACATCTCATACCACTATGTACCCAAGGCCATGGATTAAAAACAGGAGCCTTATTCTCTGTTCTTTTCAGGGGTAAGTAAACCCAGATATTTCATTGAATTAATATTAAATTAGACTGAAGTAGTGAATTTAAGTTAAATGGATAAAGTTGGACCTAACCAAAAGGGTGATTAAAAAGGGAAATATTAAAAAATTGAGTGAAAGGAAGGGAAAATCCTTTTTCTTTTGCTATTCCATGTTTATTTAACAAGAAGCACATTCCTGGTTCTTTCATTAATATTGACATCCTTCCTTCTTTTGTGCCATAAACTTTCATGTCTCAGAGACATTTTCCAAGCTGCATTTCCCATCCATTTCAGAGGCATGTGACAGGCTCACTGCTGCTAGAGATGTGTTAAGTGCACCCAGAAACTTATAGCTCAACAGGTACTGCTCCTAAAGCACAGCGCTGGACTTTGTGCCAGGAAACTGGCTTTTTGCTTTTATTATTTGCTATTATCAGCTTTCTTGCAATGGCATATACATATAAATATACTGTAGCATTTCCAAATGCCTTTTGGAGAGCTGGACTGTATTCATGGCTGCTTAGGAGGTGAAGGTTGCTTGGATGGTTAAGGTGAAAGACAGTTCACTGCTGCTGCTGTTCTCCTTAAAGCAGCTGGGCTGAATGCTGAGCCACTGGAAGCACAGAGGGAAGGTCGTATCTTTAAATAGTATGAGACTGTAAAATCCATTTTGGAACAATGGGTAGCTTCTCAAGAACGCCTTTGACCTGACACAGAACTGAACATTTAACCACTAAATTGGGAGATTTGGTCAGGGCTAAAGGTGAAGCTGAGGCACTTGAGACCTGCATGGTTTGGGAAATTATCTAATTAGGACTTTTCAGCAGTGATGTCACAAGGAGTTCCTGATTCCACAGCTGGTTTGTAACTGGCAAGGTTTTTGTGAAGGCTCAAGAGGTCTGAAAGGTCAGCTGGTCCCTGAAAGCTGGTCTGTTCTTTCCTCTGTTGTGTTCTGTGCCCTCTGCTTTGGGACCCCTAAGATGCCAGCAGCAACTAAAATAAACCAAAAAAATAGTTTATTTATCTTTTTTGCCTAGTACACTGCTAGGAAGAAACATTTCCAGACTATGACAATTGTCAATTGTAGGAGAGGAAGTTCAAACATAATCAAAACCACTGATGCATCCCGAACTCCCCAGGCCACAGCTGTTGGCTGAAAGGGATTGCTCCTGGCCTCACAGGCATGAACCTGGCTGATGTCACGACACTGACCAGGGCCCCCTTTGAGGTGGCCTGGACGTGCCTCCAGCTGGTGCAGAGGTTATTAGCCCTGCTGTGGTCTGCAGAATGAATACAGACAAATGAGTGATAAATGCCATGTGATGTGCCTGATTAAGCTCTAAGTATCATACCAGTATCAGCCTTCTTAGCACTGTAATCTATCCATCCTCCTCTGCTGGAGAGCTGCAGGGCCTCAGTGTCAACTGGCTTTACAAAGCCTCTCTCCTGCATCTCTTTCACACAGACCCATACAACCACTCTGCAGGGTGCAGGTCTCTGTATCAAAGCATCTCATTGTCAATTTTTCCAGTCTTTACTAAAAGAAACACTCTTCTGCAGCTAACTGTTTCTTGGCCTCTAGCTCAGACTGCTAAATCTTCTTTCCTGAAATGCTTATTGTCACTCAGCCTGAGGATTTACAAAGCATGGGTCCATTAGGAGACTGCAGAGAAAAGGTATGTGACAACTCATCATAGGTTCAGTTAAAATTACATCAATCTGTATTTGGAAAGGCCATCTGAGAAGTTGTTTAGAGGCCTGATTTGCCAAGGAACCATGAACAACCAAGAAGAAAATGCCCTGTCAGAGAATCCTTAAGCCTAAAACCTTTGGACAGAAGATGCAGACTGGTTTTAGAAATCTCATTTCCCCTCTCTTGTCTTCCCATTTGGTCTGTTCCCAGTACTTTATGTCCTCCCTTCACCTCTCTTTTTTAGTGCTTTTGCAGCATTAGAGGCAAATGTGGAGTAAATGTTTCTTTGTATGTTATGCAGAGAAGGACTACTTTGTTCTTTTTCTGCCTTAATGGGCCTGGGATCTCTGGTAACATGCTGCCTGCTCCCCATGACTAACGCACTTTGGAAGGAACAACAAGCCATCTCAAATGACTTTTTCCACAGTGGAAATGCCTGGATCTGTAACCCTGTAACTTGAAAACAGGCAGCTTGAGTATCCTTCTGAGGCCAGACCCAGTGTTCAGTAAAGCAAGTTTTTATTAAGGGTGCAAATTTCTGTCTGAAATTCAGCCAGTTCAGAGAAGAAGCATCCAAGGCTGTGGCTTTCGTGTGCAATGAAGCATGGCACAGAGCCCCCCAACCTGCCTCAGTCCCTGGCAGTGAGCAGACATGTGTGATGCGGCATGGGGCCAGGACAGAGAAACAGAGCTGTGTCTCTGCAGTGTTGCTCCAGGCCATGGCGGCCACACTCCTTCCACGTTCAGCATTCATTTGTGCTGACCCAGCTTCTGCCTCTCCATGTGCAAACACACACTCCTGGTCTGGTTACGCAGACACCATTCATAAGAACGATGTGATAAAATGCTGGTGACCCTCTGGTTTGAGAAAAAAACAAACAAACCAGCCCTGCTATCTTTATCTCATCCCCAGCACACCTGCCCATTTGAAGACCGATCATCCTTGGTCACATGTGTGAAAGCTTGGGCCCAGTCACACATACTGTCATCATAACCAACAGTCCCAAGCCTTGATGAGGAGGGCTTGGAGAATGGGCCCAGAGTGGGAATGTGCCTGCCTTTGGGTGGCTGGGGAAAGCAGGAAAAACACCATGTTCAAGGACAAGCTGCTTCTTTTCCAAAAGAAACAGCTCTGTGGCAGCTCAGACAACAGTTGAAGAGGATGTGTGTGCCCACGCATGTGTGTGTGTGTGTGTGTGTGTGTGTGTGTGTGTGTGTGTTTGTGTGTTTGTGCAAGTATATGCTGACACAAACACCCTCATCAGAGCAGTCACACCCATCACTCTATGTGCCTAATTCCCAGTCAAACTGGGGAAACAAATACTAGTTGGCCTAGATGACTTAGTGGAATGCTTTGCACAGGGATGTCTCATTCTGGCAAGATTCATACCATCAGATTATGTCCTTGTTGCATGCCCTAAGATGAATAACCCTATTTCTGTTCCTGCATGCTGTATCCCTATTACTTGGAGCATCCTCATCCAGTATATCCTTCCTCGAAGGTCAGCAAAGTGGTGATATACTCGTCACAGCACTAAGCACTAATCATGCAGGGTCATAAAGAAAATTAGACTGGAGAAAACTGGTCTACATTTCCCTTTCATTCCCCTTCCTTGCTCTCCTTTCTTCTGTTCCTCCCCAGAAATTCTCAATCCTTCACTTTCCAACCCAAAAGAAATCAAGCTGAAGCAAGATAGCAGGGTGCAGAGGGTGATCTGAGTCAACCCCTTTTATATCAATTTCAGTTCCTGTTGGGTGCTCTTATGACATTTCAAGAGACTTCAATCCTAATGAAAACCACACAAGCTCCTGAAATTAAGTTAACTTATTTTGTTAAAATGCAGGGGCGGGAGGATGGAGGGAGGGGAGAGCGGGGGTGAAAGAAAAGAAAAAGGAAAAGGGAAAGAAAAGAAAATGGGAAAATTAAGGAAAAACCCCTTTCAGATTATATTCTTGCATGTAAAGACCATATTGTTTATCAACCCTTATTCTGCCCAGTAAACAAACATACTCGAAGTTATTGCAGAGCAGAAAAGTTACAAAGATTTTTTCTTTGACTCTTTTTGCCTTAAGAAACGAAAGTAAAATAATTCAGAGAGCTTTTTTTTAGTGCATAATATCACTCTTGGCATTTTTTTCCATCTCTTTTTGTATTATTTTGTTCATTCATGGATCAGCAGGTTGAAAAACCTTCCCTCTTCCTAATAATAGGGTTTCCTAGCCAGTGTAAATCCAGTACTTTTTCTGAATGTTGCCGACTTAGACCATGACTTCTTCCTGTGTCTATACAGAGCTGAACACAGTAGAACTTCAAATCTTGCTGCACTATTGATTATCCTAATGTAAATTGAAGTAAAATAAAGTACTTACAGTATAAAGGTGTCTCAAAATCTAGAGGTTAAAAATAATTATACAGAGAGAGTGAAAAAAGACTGTAGAATCCCTAGCCAGCCCCCAGTGGAAAGAGGATATACCACTTAGATCCCAGAAGAAAGGTTGTTTTGTGGGGCATCATGGTTTAATACCAAAGTGTAAGGAGCACATCCACCAAAAAAATAGATATACAGCTAATCCTTTGCCTGTCAGAGTCCAAAAGCATCTGGACTATGCTCTTAGTTATACGGTCTAGTGTTTGGTAGTCCTGCAAAGAGCAGAGAGTTGGACTTGATGAGCCTTAGGGGTCCCTTCCAGCTTGATATATTCTCTGATTCTATGATTGCAACCTTTCTTGGCTTATTTTCAAAAGAAATGTCCTTCAATGATATTCTCAAGTCATAGAGCATGTGTAAAGTGAACATCCAAAGCAACTTGAGCCCAGCAAAAGGGGAATATTTTAGTGCTACCCATTTCAGTAGCCCAGTCTGCCAGATGTCAACCCATCAATTGAAGTTGGGCTTGTTAGCAATTTAGTCACTTGGGCAAGCACCTTCCTTAATGCAAGCAAGTATACTCACCCTTCAATTCTTCCAGAGATCTTAAAATTTCATTCCTGAGTCTTGTTTCTTGGTCTCCTGCTAAAGTAGTGGGGATATATTCTGGGCACTGAAAGCTTGGTGAACAACCGTTTTCAGCATATTAAGGAATAGTTAAAACCAAGTTTGTCTGGCTTTGATGACAACCAGAGGAGAGAAGCCAGAATCAAAGATCAAATCAACACTTGGCTTTCCATGCATCCCTGTTAGGCAGTTTTTTGTTTGACCACTCCCAAAGTAACCTTTTGTTTGTTCCATAGTTTGTCAAGGATCATATTTTGAGCCCTCATCAGGTTTTCCATTCTCTGACTCTCCTTCAAGTGTTCACCCCTCAGATTCCTGCTGAAAATAGCTCAGATTTTGTTGGAGTACAGGTCAGTATGGAAGCCCCCACCCTAAAGAAGGTTTGGATACAGATAATGATTTCAGATATAGAATGTGCTCAGTAAATCCACTTGTGTCAGTAGATTTGCTTAGAGGCCTGGCCCTTTTTGAGTCACCTTGTGGTTCAAATAACCATTCACAAATTAATTGGAAAATGCCTCATGATGCTCTTATTTCCTAACCAACTCAGAGAAAACAAAATATTTTAACTACAGGATTACAGGAGACCTCTGGCAGGATTCTCCTTGCATTTCTCATAATTTCTAGTGTATACAACAGGGAACAATCTCTCATTCCTGGTTGTGATGAGCTCCATATATTGTGAAATCCTCAAGAGTTTCAACATGAGAATGTGGCAGTTCCTAGCATTACAGAGCTTAAACTCATGGGCCTAAACCATAATGTCAAGAAAGCTGAAACTTGGCATTGCCCCTAATTGCATGGGAATCATTGTACACACTTTCCTATAGTCAGTTATCCACTCCAATGCTAGGATGAACAGGGAAAGAAAAGTCATTAAACGCACTCAAAAGTAAACAAAGTCCACCAGAAACAACTTCAGACTACGGACCTCACCCAGAACCCAAGATGCAGAGGTGTTGGGTAGATGGGTTTTCAAGAGGCTTTTTAGAACAAACGAGTTGAAAGAAAATATGTCACCTTGAGGATGGAAACTTCAAAACAGTCATTTTCTCTCTTTCCATCTCTCCCTCCTGTCTTCACCAATATCCTCAGGCAGCTGGAAGAACCACCAGGGTGATCTCAGTGGTAAACAACGTCCAACATGTTTTTCCCCGCTTTTGATAATGAGTTGGTTTCATCAAAGCTTGGCCCATTTGGAGTTCAGACTCACAAGGCTTCTTCCTTTGCAATGTGCTTTCAAAAGTTTCCAGGACAATGACATCATGAGAAAAATGCCTGTCTCCTGTTGCCTAGACAAGTTTTGGGAGAGGTGTGCCTCTTTACACTGCTCTGCTTTGCTTCAAGTGTGGAAGTTAGACACAGTAGGCTAAATTTTTCTGAAAGTAACAGCGACAGCTCAGCTGTCCAGCGGTGCAATTGCACCTTCAAGGCCCTTCAAGAAGTGGGCTGATTTGCAAACACCTCAGACAGCTCACAGCATTCCACTACAATGCACACATTTTTACAAACCTGATTATATAAGTGGGGGGTCTTGGATGCTGAGAACTTTTGTTGATCTAGGTTACATGAGCCATGCCTTAGCTAGGCAGGGTCTCAGTACAGAGAGGGTATTGCCACTGCACGGTGGCTTGTGAGCTCCTGGCCATACAGTTCCTCCAGTGATCCCTCCATTAGCACCAGGTATTGCTTCCCTATTACTCGTTTAGGCTGCACTGCTAATGAGAATACAGCTCATGCATAGCTCTCCAGTGTGGGGTTAAACTACGTGGCTCAAATACCACTCTGGGGTCTGTCTGGGATGAGAAGAGAGCATGGGAAGGAGGATGGGTGTCAGTGGGAAACCCACACTGAGCCCCACAGTGCTGCAGTTTATTCAATTGGCCATGCTGGTCCTCCCGGCTGTGACAGAGGAGCTCAAGGCTTCATGGCAATATAGACCAAAATGTTTGTTCCTACCCCATAGATTTGGGCTGAAGCTAAACCTGGATTTTCTGCTGCTGAAGAGTGGAGCTGAGGTGGATACGCCTCGGGGTGCAAGGCTGGCTGATTCTGCTGCCACAGGAAAGGGAGAAGCGAGGGGTTAGGCCCATATGATTAGTGCTGGAATCAACATCCTCCTACCATAAACATGCAGTGCAGCCCCTTCCATAAATGAAAGCAACAGTAATTCTGGCTCTCTAAACCTGTCTTTTTGCACAGGCATAGGGTGTGTCAGACCAAGTGTGTTGCAGGCAGTTGCCAGCTTTGCCTAAGCCCAGAGTCCACCTTACGCACAGCTCTCCCACACATTCCTAGCACTTGATGTGCATAAGATTCTAGCTCAGGAGAAGGAAAGTCTTATAAATTACTTTTCTAACCTGATGAAAACACATCTTACTGCAATGGCTATCAATGGGGTTCATTTATATCTATTAAGTGTTAATTTCCCCTCTCTCATGTCTGCAGCCACAGGGCCAGGGCACAGCTCACAGGATTTGTGCACATGGAGCAGAGATAGGTGGTCAGTAGTAACTATTTTTACAGCCCTGTAAAGTGCGTTCAGCTGGATCAGATCCCACAGTAGTTGAGGGACCAAAATCCCATTAATAAGCTTGTTGCCCTCTGAAAAGGAACATTTTTCTGTTTTGCACATCTCCTGCCCCTCAGTCACCTCTCTTCAGCCAAGCTGTCTACCTGTTTCCTGAAGCAGTAGGCTACAAATCCCCTGTAAGGTCATCCATTCAGTAGTCTCTCCTTTTTCCTGACTGACACTGTTGTTTTCAGGTAGCTCTCACATCTGACTGTCTGGCGGGGTTATAAGCCAGTTAAAGCTTGCTATTGGGTCTGTATGGTCAGGACTGGCTTTTTCCATACATGTTACTTTTATAACCCTTAATTTCCTATTCTATAACTAATAATTTCTAGTCGTGTTGCAACCCTTTCCATTTAGTTTTCAGTTTGACTACCCAGATCAGTACTGCATCATCTGCATTTTATCAGCTCGCTGTTTATTCCTTTTTGTGGAAGATCATTTCTGAATACCCTGAACCGTGATCCCAGAAGGATTCTCAAAGGACAATGTGGGTAACCTCCCTCTATTGTGAAAGATGACTATTTCAGCCTATTCTATTTCCCTGTTCCCTTTAACTTGCTAGTATTCTAAGAGAGGAGCTTCCCTATTGCCCCAAGAGAATTTATTTTCATTAGTCAACCTCTGTAAATGTTCTTTTGAAAATTTAAATTGTTTAGATCTGCTAGACTACCTTCCTCCATGTGCTTACTGAGTCTTTAAAGAACTCTGTTAAGTTTAGGACTTGCTTTCCCTCTACAAAAACACATCTCATTATATTAGTATTATACTTATACATATTTATTTCCATTGATTTTTACGGAACTCTGTGAACTTTGCCTGTAATCTGTCCCAAAGGGTGAAGTCACGACTGCCATATTCAGGGATTTAGCTAAGTGTTGGCGTATCCCTTAAATCAACACCTCCATTTGAGTTCATCTTAGACTGCAGGGTGAATGCCATCTCCTCTGCATCCTCCTCCTCACTTCTGATTCTTCTCCTTCTGATACTCCCACTTGAGCAAGTGCCTTCACTTTAAGCAGCATAAGAGCTGGGTCTTGCATGAGAACTGCCCACAACAAAACTTGTTGGTCCTGCTGCCCCAAGAAGCAGTCATTCATGGGGCCTGATAATGTAATGTCCCCACAACACTCTCTTAAAGCATTTGTCCCGTCAACATGGGGATGCACAAAATTGCCTCTGTGCTTTCTTCTTTTGCAGCTAGATTCCCTTAGCATTTCTACAGACACCACCAAAATTTGACAGGCTGATCAATACTGCATCACAGACTCACTAGTACTAATGGTCCCTAATGAACCCCCACCTCTCTAGAGTTACAGTAAATAGATACTCTATGGTAGGTGTTGATGTGATTAGCTTGTTTCCCTTCTTTGACGTTATGCTTTCTGTAGTATAGAGGGCTGCCCCCCACAAGCACTATCAGATCTGTCTTCCCAAACCCTGGGTGGTAAATTAATGTTGTCATTCATATTTATCCATGAGTAAGTGCTCTGAAATGCAGAAAACTGAGGGGCCCCCAATGTCAGCCTAGACCGTAAGCTCCCCCAGGCAGAGATGGCATCTCCATTGCATACGTAACCAAGCTGTGCAACTTTTCAGACCTCACCATTTCTCCTGGTGGAGGGATTTGGCTGAACCACAGTGTTCAAGATTAAATTGTGTAAATTTTTCCAGTTCTCCAGGTTTCACTCAGACATTGTCAACAAAAAGGCTCATGAACTGCTGGGAGCCTTCAGATGAGCTTTTGCCAGATTTGCAGATGGTCACTAAAACATAAGCCCAGATAAATTTAACAGAGCTTCTGGGTTTGCAGCTAAAGTTTAAATGTGAGTTCTTTCATCAGAGGCACTCTTAAATCAAACTGGGATCTCTTAAAGCACAATATCTTAGTGATGATTCTTATCCACATGTGAATTTTGCCATTCAGGTCAACACTCTGTCAAAAGCAGATATCAACATATGCAGTTCAGCATCCGTCTCCCACAGCGCAATGCTACACTTTGCTAACTTTCTCCAGACCCAAAAAGAGTCTCCTTTGCTTGGAGACAGCCACAGCACAGCCTGGCTAGATCACTTTCAAGTGACTCCTTTATCTTTGACAATTGTTTTTTCCTAACAGTGCTTTTCCTCTGGATGAATCTGCTTATACAAAGTCAAAGCTTTGAACATGTTGTATTAGTTAACAGAAAAATTCAGCATAGCTAAACTATGCCGTAAGGTCTTTTCTACCCCTCTTCTCCACTCCAGACGGAGAACAAAGGTTCTGAGGAAGGAGGGAAGGAGGGAGGGAAGGGAGGAAGGAAGGAAGGAAGGAAACCAGACAGGCAATATCACATTAGCCATAAGGGTGGGTTAGTGAGAAGGAATCTGCCTGTGAAACATCTTTATGAAACCTCGAATTCTCTGGCATAAAAAGACAAAATGCGAAAACTACTTAGATGCAAAATGAGTACTGTCATTAAACTGTTCCCTTTGGCATGAACTGCTATCATTCACAGGCATTTCTCTGGTTTTCAGAAGATCCAGGGCCTTTCATAGAAGGGGCAGAAGATCAGTCACACAGAGATTGTGTGTATTCCTAAGAAATTTGGGAGAAAACGTTGCCACTTTTAGATTCTGTACGTGGAGACTAGTGGAGAGCAAGGAGAGAGGCATCTTGTAAGAAGAAAAAATTACCCCATGTTTATTTCTGCTGAACATAGGAGCATTGACCATCATCTTGTTTTCTAAACTTTTGGTTTAGGAGGGGCCAAACACATTTTGAGGGACGCTTCTGGTTAAGCAGCAGAACAAATATGTCAATTCACTATTCATGCTACATTGTGTTAAAGAGCTCAAAGTAGCTTGAGGACTGCCTGAAACACAGCCCACAGCTCTCTGTCTTGTAACAGTTCATCTTTTAGAGCCAATTGCCTACAATGAAACAGAACATTTATGTCACAGCCCAAATAAAGAGGCAAGAGATTCATCAACATCCAAGATTTTTAAAGATAGGGTTGAAGGGCTTGTTAGGTCTTAAATTATAAAGAAAGGGGGGAAAAATCATTAAAGAATGAAGTAGTAGGTTTTGATCAATACTGGAGTCTGAATTCCACAGCAGACAATGTAGAAACAATATCCCAGTACCTGTCTTGACTTCCACTTCTTTCCTTCCTACTATGCCTTTTCCCTGTCATCTCAAGAGTCACAACTCATCTTAAAGGCGGACTGCAAAACTGTCCTGTTCATCTACATTTGGATATCTTAAACAACATGGCCAACATCACATGAAATCAGCCAAAAGACAGCATGAGACCAGTGTAAATATTTTAGTCTCATCTCAACCCTCATAAAAACACAGGTGAAAATCAAAATGTGCAAAACCTTTCACCATCTGGGGCAGAAACTGGTCTGTGAAGGTGATTGGGATTGAAAATGGTGTTACTGCCCCGACCTCCAGACAGAGAGTAACAATCTTTCTTCAAAAAGCAAAATGGAAACAAAGCACCACTAAAGATGTAAAATCTCTTTTAAAACCAACAAAGCTTTTCCTGCATGAAGTCTACAAGCCAGAGTTGCCCTGCTTCCAGATGTTCCCCTTTATCGGGCTGCTGCCTCCCCA
Source organism: Pardalotus punctatus (assembly GCA_013400915.1). Classification (NCBI taxonomy): domain Eukaryota; kingdom Metazoa; phylum Chordata; class Aves; order Passeriformes; family Pardalotidae; genus Pardalotus; species Pardalotus punctatus. The sequence goes on along the minus strand of VZTX01009153.1, from coordinate 98,605 downwards.
TGGTGCACCTGCCTTTCCCCTTATACTTGTAAACAAATTATCTTCCACAAGCCAGGGCGTATTTTCCTCCTGTTGTAACCCATGACCTAAAAGCTTGTGAAGAAGCTGTATAAGCTTTTTAATGAAATGATCAGAGGTAAAATAACACAGTAATAATATACCCATCCTACACTATGTGTCTTATCTGAAAAACAATCACCCACATCTTAAGGAAGCTCAAACAGCTGAAAATCCAGCAGATGATAGAAGGTCTGCTCAGAGATGCTGGGCTAAGGTCTGCAAAGACATCAGTGTGGGAGTGAGGTCCAAAAGTGTGGAAAAAAAGCATTAACATCTCAAATATCATCAGCTTCTGCCTCTTTCCCTGGCATCTTGTCTAAAGACCTGCAGAGGGATAGGTCCTCCCAGGTAACTGCAAAGAGCTTCTATTTACCAAACTGGGCAGTTTCAGGACTACTTTACTCATCCTCAACTGACTTGTGCTCTGCTGCCCAAGGCTACCTCTCAGTTCCCATCTCAGTGTACACACTGCATACCTCAGTAGAGCAACACATGTGTTTATGTCCTCGGTGCGTGCAGGGAAGGAACTCCTTCAGACCAGGAGCTGCAGAGCCAGGCTGGCAGTGCTGTGGGTACAGAACCCAGAGCTGAGCCAAGGTCAGACATGGCCATGGTAACAGTGGAGAGGAATAGTCAAAGTTGCTCATGTTCAAGTGCTGGCTTCTGTCCATGTGCAGAAGTGTGCCACAGCCACCACTGCAGGGCAGAAAACATGACCATGGAAATCAATGCAGTGTTTAGAGAACAAAATGTTCCAATGTGTTTGGCTTGTGATCCCTTGTACCACAATCTGACTCTGTGGCTTTCTTTAGTCAATCAAGGCTGTAAAAAATACATCTGTGTCCTCCCACCACTGAGCAAAGATGTGGCCTCTCCAGCTCAAAGGGAGGGAATTTATGAAATGCCAGCATTAAGCAATGCCATCCATTTGGAAGAGTACAAGGCTTGAACTTGAAGTACCCTGTAGATATATTAATCAACTCTTAAAAAAAATTATTATGGTTCCTATTTTCACTTCTTAGGTCTTCTCTGCAGATAAGTATTATTTGGTGGATACTTCAGTAGGATCCTTCCCACCCATTCCAATGCCTGGTATTATCTACCCCCTTCTAAAGTGGAGATTTAATGTTCATAATAAGAATATCCAGATGGCACTAAGGTAATTAACAATAAGGAACAGCATGCTTCAAGACAGGCCAAATTCCAGCTGCCTGAGGTCTAGAGAAAAAAGAAATCTCTTTAGAAAATTAGCCCCAAAATTGTCCATAAATTATATTTTCCCAGTTTCTTAAGAAGCAGTAGGCATCAGCCACCACCCAGTTTGCTCATGCAGCTGGTTCATCAGATCTAGCACAAGGATTTCTACAGTCAAAAATAACAGGCAAACAAGTAGAAGCAGCTCAGAATCCTCGGAAAAGCCAAAGGCAGGCACCCCACTTCACTCTGATATTTATCGTTGCCTCTGGGAGGCACTGAATGTCAGCTCAAGGACTTTCATTGCCAGAGAAATTCCAGATCAGATCCTTTGAATGGTGCAAGAAGTATAATTAATGTCCCCTGAATTTATTAAGAAATATTCATAAGGACAAAAGGCACAGAAATCAAGCTGCACTTGAATTGCAATTAAACTTTTGCCCTTTCTGCTCTGTACCTCATCCCCCAGCCTTCCTTCCTGCTCCCATTCACCTTATTTATTGCACTTATCATCTTTGTTTTCCTTCCAGCTTATCCCCTCTGGGAATGGTCTGCTGGCTGCTCTTCCCCTCAGTCCTAGGGTCTTCCTGGGTTGCCATCCCCATGCTTGTGCTCTCACAGCCCATGCTGAGCGCAGAGAGCATAGAGCCATCCTTTCTGCAGGTGACAGCCTTTCCCTGGGTCTGCATGACGCTTGGAAGACGCTAATGTGTCTTCTGAAGCCTGGCAGCACATCACAGCCCTCTCTGCTGACAGCCATGGAGAAGCAGAAGTGGCTCTGCCACCCTGCGTCTGCTTCCCATGACACCTTCAATTCCTGCCTTGGTGGACGGGATTTGAACACGAGGGGATTGATTGTAGATTCATTGAGCTTTGCAGTAAAACACAGCATCCTTGTCCATTATCTTCCTTCAACAATTATCTCTTTGATTTTATTATTTCAAGAATAGATAATTAATAATTATTTTCCTAAAGGTACTAGAAACACAATGCTCAACTTGGTCCAAATGTATTTATTTGGTTTGTCTGCTGCAAGAAAACATTACTATTTTCACTGAAATATGTTGCAATTTTATATTTAATATTTTCATAAGAATGTAGGAATTGCCATCTCAAAGCAGCCTGAAGTTTTGTTACCCTCTTGTCCTGGATTGAAAAACGACAGGTACTTCAGGAGGTGTGCTAAATGACATGTCAGATATGTTCCTCAGATCTTCAGATAAAGGAATTGTCTCAGGCTCCAAAGCCTCCAAAGTCTAATGTCTCAGCCACAGAGGGATCATTATTGACAATCATGATAATGCATTTCCTTGGTGTCCCTTTAATGTATGACAGAAACCACCTAAAACATTGGTGAGTCTGTTGGAACATCAGAATTTAAAGCAAGACCCTAAAACTGGTTATTTTTCCCTTAGCTTTGGGGTTTAATTTCAGCTGGCTACTTTAGGTACTTGATCATGTTCTTTTCAAAATACTTATTTTGAAATTAAAAAAAAAAACAAACAATCAAAATAAAATCTAATAAGAACTTTTCCAGATAAGATCATTCAGTGGATTACATATGCTTAGTTATCTTGAACTGATCTAATGCTACTGCAGAAGAGGTGCTCCACCAAGAACAGTCTTCATTTTTCCCTGGGGAGCACAGTGTGGAGAGCAGGTGCTCTGCACAGGGAAGGGGCAGTGCCAGTTTCAGCAAGGCAGCACTGCTTCTCTCAGACAGCACTGAGTGCAGCTCGGGATGGCCCATTTTGGGATGGCCTCCACCCCAGACCCTGCCTGCCAGCTCTGCTCCAGCAGGCTGCAGATCATGCAAGGATGCACAGCAGGCTCCCTCTGATCACTTGCTCGGAGGAGAAAGGCTGATGTGCTCCAGCAAGCTCGAGGATTTCATGGCCTCTTTGGGTGGTGGCTATCAATTTCAAGGGCCTTCTCAAGGGAAGCAGAAAATGCACCAATTTCATATGATTCTGGCCAAAAGATGAATTTCCCCATTCTGTCCCTGGAGGAGTGAAATGCATCAGTCATGAAAAACAGAGCCCTTCCTTTCATCAGTAAGGAATGACCCCGCCTGAAGTAAGAGGTCAAAAGCTTGGGAGTCTCCTGCATACTCCCTATCCCTATGGGATGCTCAGCAGGGTGTGTTGGGAATGCTGGTCTCACCCAGCTGTCCTCAGGATCCCAGCTCGGCAGTGAGTGTTGTTATGGGTAAGTGACATGGAGATGGCATGCAGTTAAGCGAGGGCTTTACCATTCTCTGACCTGAGGGCTCATAGTGGTCTGCACCATTTTTTATTCTTCTCTTCATCCTCAAAGAACAAACCTGATTTTAACCTGGGCTGTTCCTAATTTTGTCAGACAGGCTGCATCAGTGAGCAAGGCAATAAAAGACACTCACCTTACACTGGAGACTCTAGCCTAGCTACTTCTCCCAAGTCTCCAAGAAGGCCATATGGATTTGTATGAGACCACGGAAATAACGTGACTTTCACATTTAAAAGTTTATCTTCTCTGTTGGGAAATATTAGTGCTTTCCCTCATATCAGGATACTGTAGTTACACCTCCATACCTCGTTTCCGTGTGTGGAACAAGGACATTCAGTCTTGCCCCACTGTGGTCAGTATGCAGAAGAAGAGGTCAAAGCAGGAAGCTCTGAGAGATGCCAATACCTGGCCAGGGGAGACTGATTATTTGCTAACATAAGGAATGAGTCTGATATGGTAAAACCCCAGAAAGAATTTTATTTAGAGAGGTAAATTCTAGATCTGAGTAAGTCAGGGAAGACCATTTAGCTCTGTACTAACATTGCAGTAGTGAGGAAATTTTTTTTTAATTCAGATGCCAAACTGAAATTTGGGCTAGGTTTGAATTGATAGCTTGGCACCAAGATAAAATTTTAAGTTTTGAGGTAACAACAGAAAAAATGCCTGTCTTTTGTTTTGTTCCAGCTCCAAATGCTTCCTCCAACTTGAAGCGCTTGGAAGCTATTTATTTTTTTTCTCTCACTTTAATTTTTAACTTGAGTTCTTTTGTTAAACTGCGTTAGTTTTACACTTCTAAAATGTTTCATACTGTTGCTAACAAAAAAAAAGGTCCTATTAAAAACTCCTTGCAGAAGACTCTTTCCTCTATGACTTACCATTTTCCAGGTTACCTCCACTAAAAACAGCACATGCCATTTTGTCTGAGACAACAGCAGACAATCTCTGTTTGTCAAACAATTCCTGTTTGCTAAAAGAGCATGATGCCCTTCTGGTGTAAGGCACATCTAAGCTGATACCTCCACAAGATCGTTGTGCCAGGAAAGCACCAGAGCAACTGGCAACACTGTCAGGACTAAGAGGGCAATGCAAAGAAGCCAAACTGTTGAATCAGTTTAATTCACTGCTGCCTGCAAGGATGGCACAAGGCAAGGCAAAGATCATGTTTAAACAACTGCCTATACCTGTTGTAAATAGTTCTTTTTTCTCCAGTGCATTATACCCACTATGTGTCTCTATTTGCCCCAGACTTTTCCTGAGCTGAAGCTGAGGGATTTTTCCATGTCCCCGAGGAATGTGTTAGAAAAGCAGTGTTTATGTTAAGGGACTTCATTAACATTATTAGTCAGGCTGTAGTACCCAGAGACCATCACAGCAAAAACGAGACCTTGTTCCTTTGCGTCATTGGCCCAAGCAACCACCAGGCTGAAACCTAACCCTGGCTGCTTGCCTTCAGGGGAAAAAATAAGAAGGATAAAGTAAACAAGGCCCCTGTTCAGCTTTCCTGAGCCTAGAAGAGAATTGCTTGCAATTATATATCAAAACTCAGAGCTGACTCTGAGCAGGCTCAGCTCTGCTCCACTGCAGCCACAACCATGTGAAGAAAATCCATGCCCGCAGCTTGCAGCTGCTTTGACCAGCCGCCTCCACCCTGAGCCATGAATCCAGGAAACCCTTAAGTACATGCTTAAATCTACCATTTCTCAGGACAGCACTGATTTGATACCAGTGGGGCTTAAAAGCAAGCATGAGGTTACAGGCTTTCCTGAGCGTGCTTGCTTTACTGAACCTGGTTTTCAGACATTCATTATTTTATCCCGATGACAGCTGAGGTTTGGGGCTTTTTGGCTGCCGAGCTCAATCCCCCCACTCTCCTCTCTATCATGGCAAGCTCAGCCATGTTGTCTCCACTGCCCTCCTGCCCCTGCCAATTCATCCCACTCAGCAAGCTCGGTCACATCTCCTGCTCCTGCAGCTGACCCCCCTCCTCCCGCAGCACCAGCTGCTCAGCTGCCTCCACCCTGCTGGGGATGCCTGGGGCTAATGAATGGCCACTAGCCTGCAGCTAAAACCACCTGAGCACCAGGTGCAGGTGCACCAGGGTCCCCTGCATCACCCCATCCCCTCACATCCCCTACTGTCCCACTGGGAGGTAAACAGGACTCCCACTGCCTCCCCAGCCCTTCCCACTCAACAGGCATAAGGCCCTAAATACACCCATTGAAGGCCCTAGAGTCCTTCCTACACTAATGTAGCCTGTTTTCTAGCCTCTTCCTCATTCTTGGGAAAATACAATTGGTTTCCACCTTCTCTCTGAGCTTTAAAATTCCCTCACCTCTCAACAAATCAACTGCATGGAACCAGAGGAAGGGTATCAAGTAAAACCAGTCCTGCATTTGTCTTGTAGTCTGTGGCATTATCTTATGTGAATATAAAGAAATTCTCAAAACAGACTTGCAGAATCTAGAGGTAGTTGTGCTGGGTAGATTTTATATAGCTGACAGGAAAATTTAAGCTTTGGATTTGAAGTGAACAGCTGAAGAAATACAGCCTTATCTCATCATTAACTTCCCCTCCTTCCCCATACTGTGTAAGCCAACTAGGCTTCTGACCAGACAGCATTCCACTTCTCTTCTCTTCTCTTCTCTTCTCTTCTCTTCTCTTCTCTTCTCTTCTCTTCTCTTCTCTTCTCTTCTCTTCTCTTCTCTTCTCTTCTCTTCTCTTCTCTTCTCTTCTCTTCTCTTCTCTTCTCTTCTCACAATTCATAATGATGCATTTAATTAATAATAAATATGCATGGAAGTTTTCTGGGCAGACATATGACAGCCACATTAACACCATATGAGCCCAAAATTGTTTATTGTTATTATAGTATATACCAATGTGAATTAAGAATGATGGATCGGATGCTTATTGTGACTTGACCAAATATATACATATTTAATAAAAGGATGTTTCAAAAGAAGAAAGATAAATGCTGGCAGAAGAGAAATTAAAATATATATGCCTCTTTCTGGTTTGTTTGTTTTAAAAAAGAACTAATTATCTGTGCTGCGTGGTCATAATTTGAAAGAAACAAAAGTATCCACTATGTTTAATACCACTACGCTGACCCAAGGTGACACCTACAGAAATAACTTGGAAGTGTCACTTGACAATCAATCAATTCCTTATGGTCACAAACCCATTTTAAAAACCATAGCACCAAAGGTATTTAAAAAATTAATAAGGCATTTAAAGTCCCGCAGAAAGACAGAACCATGTCAGGCTGGGAGGAAGGCAGAAGCAGGAGTGCCCTGCCCGCTATCCGTGTGCTCCAGCCGGGAAGCGCACGGAGATCGGGGCTTCCCCCACGGAGAGCGCCCCCGCACCGCACTCACCCAGGGAGGGAAACGAAAAAAGCAGGAAGCCTTATTGAAAAGATTATCTTTCCCATCAATAATCCCCCTCTAAGAGTTCTTTATTAGTAAACCCCGTGGCAAAACCTGACATATTTACAGCTTGCAGTAAACTTTATGTATCTGAAACAATATTAATAATAAGGAGCTGGTGACCAGAGCAAATCATTCCAGCCTTCAAAATGATCAAGTGAAAGCTTAATTGTACTGAAAAGAGAGAGTCCTGACAAGTTGAAAATCCTTCCCAAACACCCTTTCCAAAAAGCAAACTTTACCAAGATGAAAAAAGTGTGTTGGAGGATTGGAAACATAAGAATACATATTTTTTAAAAAAAAAAAAAAAAAAAAAAAAAAAAAGCCCAAGTCTGATATCACAGGCTGAGCTGAGACAGAAACCTGATCTTTTACATGGAATGGGCAACATTTGGGTCTGTTTTATGTGAATTGCTCCAAGCTGTTTTGGTTAGAAATGTATAGATTTTAAGGTAAGGAGTACCGTATAGGCAGTGCAGGTCATTCCCAGTATTGGAAGACGTTCCCCATTACTTTTCAGCTGACAAAGGTAGGGTCCAAACTTTTCTTTCTTTGCTGAGTAACTTATTTGCTTTAATGCTGAGCTGGATTTGGCAAGAGAGACACTTGTATTTTTCTGCCTGATTGTGCTTTTCAACACTCTCATTCCCTCTCTCCCTCCCTTCTAAGGATTATCTTATTTTTGTCACCAACCTGCACAAAATTTTATTTTTCTTGTTCCTTCTAATGTTAAAAAAAAAAAGAATTAAAAATTGTTACTTCTCAGTAATTCTACAAACTTGCCTCTGCTCGTGAAAATGGGAAAAATTATGCTGTTTAGAACAATATTTTGGGGAGGATAAATTTGAAGAGCTCCAACTGTTTTTCAAGTAGGCTTTGTTTCTTATTAGATAGCATTTATGTGTGGTTATTATGATTTTTTTCACTTTAAAAAATGAAAAATACCTTCCCGTTTTGCTAGTCAAAAATATTTCCTTGCCTTTCTTTTACTTGACGTAATAACTCATTAACATCTTTATATTGACTAAGGAAGAGAACTATTCATGGTTTGGAAAAGGTGACTAGAAATGCCAAACACAGCATAAGAATTTTTGTAAGAATTATAACATCTTCCAGGATGTTTTCTACAGTCTGTTTCTGCTACTAAAAAAAAAAAAAAAAAAAAAAAAAAAAAAAAAAAAA
>VZTX01009153.1:0-86219 GCA_013400915.1 Pardalotus punctatus | reverse complement strand
GGGGGGGGGGGGGGGGGGGGAAGAAAAACTCCTTTATTGTGCTGAGGCTCATAAATTCACTGCAGGATGATTTACAGCAGCAGAGCGTAGCACCTAACTCAAGTCAATGCAAGAGGTTAATATGAAAGGTTAAGGAACTCGGTTCTGGCTGATTTATGGTTGGACTATCGGCTTTTATCCTGACCACAGCTCTGCAACTGTAGCTTGGGACTCTACAAAGCACAAGAGGGGGTGGTGGTGTTAAAAAAATAATGTGTATTTAGACATTATCCCTGCCTATAAAATAAAGACCCCAAAATTCTTAAATGACCAAGGAGCTTTCGTATCTCCACATGCCACTGCAAAAGCAGAGCACCTCCACTCTTCTATTCCCTGGCTCCCAGACCAGAGGGAATTGCTGTGATCATCTTGTTTGCTTCCTGTATTACACAAGCAATAGTTTTTTCTCAAAAGCTGGGGTAAAGTATATCTTTCTGAAAGCTGCCCAAGCTTAAAATTCCCAAGTGCCAGGAGGCTACAGGACAGAGCCCAGGATAGACAGAGGTGCCCTTGGTGACAATAAAATGATACCTTGCTCCAAGGATGAACTTGCTTGACTCCAGCATCCAGCCACTGCATCATGAAAAACATTTTTGCTTGCAGGATGGAAAAGTCCCCTGTATGTGAATATTTCTGTTTGCAAGTGTGTACAGTCAGTGATGTCCCAACATTTTCTCTCCAATAAGATGACTGGATTATGATCTACACAGCCTCCTTCTATGAAATTCATTAGATTGCCTTGCTAAAAATCTTTTCGACTTCCTCCAGCACTTGTCCAGGCAGAGGAGAGCAGAACTGGGTGCAACATTTGAGTAGCAGCTTTACCAAGTGTCATACAAGCTCTGCTCCCAGAAATATGCATTACTACTGGCATCACACTAGCAGTATTTTCGTTAAAAATACATTAACAAATTTGCTTTCAGTTTATAAAGTTCCATCTCAATTCCACATACTAGAAGATTTTAATCTGAAAGTATTAAGACAAGCATTATCAAGAAATATGAGTAGATGGATTTAATGTAAGTTGACTTTACCAAGCAGGCTGTACTCCTGTTTGAGAAGGACAAGCAGCTCCTCTCACAAGGCCCATTCTGGTGAAGCAGTGTATTGGCAAAAGATTTTTGTCCTTGCTGTTTACCAAAACCATTGCACTTTTAATCCACGACCAATATCAGGCTGCTCTGTCTATAGTTCCCTGGATCATCTTTCAGTCCCAGCCTTAGTATTGTTTATTCTCAAAGTCTTGTGGATTTGCCCTAGATTTACCTCTGTGAAACTGAGAGCCCAGTCTGGGCACTCAGGAGCAGTTCTGTCTAACCATCCATGCTGGAGAAGGGACATAGCGAGGATGCTTTCTCAGTAATGTTTTGCAGCAATGATCCAAACCCACATGAAATTCCTGTGCCTGTAGGTCTATTATTTTGTTAGAGAAAAATTGCATTTGTCCTTTGATTTTTTTTATTTTTCTTTATAGAAGAGCATCTGCCTGTCAAAGCTTTGAGGAGCTGGGCTATGTTAAGGCTCCAGCCTAGAATTGGCCAAGAAGTTTTCCTGCTCAGGAGGGAGGAAGGACTGGGAGCCAGAGGCAACCCTCAGGCGCTCTGTCTTCCTTTCTCTGCTGTGCAGGGCAGGGTGTCACTCAGCTGCCCCAGCCAGAGCACAGCGTCCTCTCAGTCCCTGCCAGAGCCCTTGGCCATCCTGGTCTTTGCCTATGAGGCGCAGAAATCCCACTCCCACAGCTGCCCTTCCCAAGCTGCCTTTCCAGCAGCTGTCTCCCATCATGGCACAGAAAGGATGTTCACGTACCAGCTGGGCAGTGGCACAGAGGAAACAGTGTCACTGTTTGCAAATGCTCCCTGCACCAAGGATACGCTCCTCGCCAAAAATAGCCTTTGGGTTTACATGTGTTGGCTAAACAAATCAAAGCTTTTAACCCCACTTGAAACCCAAATCTCCTGAGGATTTCTAATTGGAGAGGGAGAAATGTACCCCTATGTGTTCAGGAAAGACATTATTTTTTTTCTTAGCTGTGTAACTAATATTTATGTTTTCACTTCATTTTCTTTTTGGTCAATTATGGTTGAATAAGCTCAAATTTTAATATCTGCATGTTTGTGCTACTAGCCACTGTTCCTGCTGCTTCTGGAGAATAGAGGATATTGGTTAATGGCCCATATGAGGCAGAGAGAGACAGAGACAGAGAGAACCAGAGAGAGAGGAAAGAAGTTAACTTTAACTGTAGACTCTTCTTTACCCAATTTTTGAAGAGCAACTCATGGGTGTGTTCTTGTTCTTGGCTCTTAAATGATTTGCATAATACTCTAGGTGAATAAGATGCACAAGTATCTTTAAGAGTTATTATGCAGAGGTGAAGTACAGAGTAACTTTGCCAATTTATTGTAGTCTGAGAAGGTAGACATTTGCGTAAAGAACTGGAAGTTTTGTACACAACCAGTAAGATGCTTAAATGCTCAGTATATAGTATTTCAAGTAAAAAAATATTGTCTCTCCCTCTCCTCTCATTTTCCCTATCATCAATTGACATCAATGGTTAAAGGCCTTGGCGGAAAATCTAAATCACAGATAAAGAAGTAATACAAACAGAAAGCCTAATCCTCCTGCCAAGGATTTGAACAGCAAAAATTTTATTGACATTAGCACAGGCCAGATTGGGCCCAGGCACACAGAAATTAGGACAAGTTGCTATCTAGATAGTATGAGCCAACATAATGCAGTCTCGGGAGGTTAGGGAGATTTCCCCATGGAAACATGCCCTCCCAAATGCTTGAAATGCTGGAGTTTCATATGACTAAGAGAAGGAGATAGTTCCCAAAACTCAACTTCCCTCACAGACCTGGACATATCTTCTTGGAGAGCTCCAAAAAATATATGTATTTCTCTTTTTAGCAGATAGGAAAGCAAACTTTAAAGTCCACATGCCTATGCTAATAGAACATATGTGTATGTGTATTTTTTGAGTAAAAATGGGCTGAAAAAATTAGTATTTTTAACACTTCTCCAAACTGTTGCATATTCTTCCACTCTTCAAGATCAGACATCTTTTTACAGGTCACTGGTTTAATACTGTGAGCAGCCACAGCTGTAGGGAGTCCACGCTGCTCTATGTATGTGGGCCTTCATATTCTTACCAGAGGAATCTCTCAAGAGATTGAAATACCAGCACAATGGCCTTGAACTGGCCACTGCTTCTGTAGGGAGACTACATGAGAGGTGTGTATCCTCAGCAGACCTGAACAGAGACATCACTGCAGTGAACTTTACCAGAGGGCTTTTCCTCCAGTGGATTCATTTAATTTCCAGGTAAATTCAGTTCCCCATGACCATACTGGCAACTCAAAGAAGAAGGACATAATCTTGCAGACCCAGTCATAGCCACACCATTTTTCTTTTCCTGCTGTAGTTATTTTGGGATTTCAGAGGGCAGTCCAGAAGGATCAGCTTGTCGAACCCCATCTAGCTTCTGATAGCAAACCAAGACAGCGCTTGGTATCCTGTCACATGTGGGTATGAAACAGAGGTCAGGGTCAAGTGTCCAAGAGGACACCACCAATTCATTCCCACTGCCTCTTTCAGCAGGTTTCCTGGGTAATTGCTAAAGCCAGGACACTGACTCTGACTGCCAGGCTTTCACCCAGGGTAACACAGGAATTATGCCCCTGGGGAGGAGGAACTGGACACAAGGCAATGGATGGAGTTCCATTTCATCCTCTGCCATGGAAGTAACCGGACTCATGTTTCTTTGGTATCTGTGAGGTCTCTGTTCATCTGTGCAGTTTCAGTGATCTGATCCTTGCTGCTTGTCCCAAGGTAAAATAAATTTATGGATTTAAGGTGACTGAAGGTTTTTAAAACAAATCTCTTCTTGTCCCTGAAGGAACCTAAAAAAATCATATTTCAGCTTTCTGTTTTGTTTAAATGGCATCACACAACTCCATTGCCCTCCCGGAAATATCACCGAAGAACTGCCTCAAATATGACCTGGGAGAGTGCTGATGCAGTTGGAGTAAATCATGCTGGTCATCCAGAGTGAACTGTTATTCTCATTCTCCTTATAAAAATAATATTAACCTAGTAAAAAAAAAAAAAAGCTGAGTTTCTTGGAACTGATTATCAGTTGAGTGGGTCAATTTAAAGTTTTTAGTGAATATATTTCCTTCATGCTGCTTGAGGCCTTGAAGAGGAACTACTATACCTCTTCCAATATTTTTCAGTGCCATGTGTTGTATAAAAAAAGAAATCATATTGGCACACCACTGAACTCGCTCCTTTTGTCCAGGCTGGCCAGAAGTTTTGCTGATTCTGACTGTTGAAATACAATCAACCCAAACCCAAGCTGCCCTCCTTCTGAAGAGCATTATTTTTTTAAGCATCAATAGACTTCTTTTTTTTTAATTGAGACAAATATTGAAGAGTCAAATGCCTTGTGTGAATCACCATGGTGCTATCAGGGCCATGCCAGTTTCTGTGAGGTAAAAAATACCATCCTGGGTATTCAGTACCCTAAGCCTGCTGTAGACTGTTCTGCTGGGAAGGAAGATGGGAAAATATAAGCGGTATAAAGACGTGTCTTAACCCCTCTAGAAACAGCAGGTTCGTATTTCAGACTTGTGGGGTCACAGACTGATGTGTTTCTTAAAAGGAGTCAAAAAGTCACAACGACTGTTCACTGAGCAGATGTTCTCCAGGTAATAGCAAAGGCGTGTTTGATTAATACTCTTTTGTCAGCATACTTTAATCTTGCCTTACAGAGATGTGGGCTTCTTCATTAAATTTCTGAAGTTTCACTCTCCTTTTAGAGAGTGAAAAGAAAGCAAAGGACCAGCTTCTGGGTGTAAAACTAGTGTTGTCCTCATTGAAACCAATCTGAAGCCAATAGAGCAAACATCTCGAAGTAAGGAAAACTCTGAGATTTTCTAGTAATGTTCTGGCAGCAAATATATTTTGACAATCATTGGCAAGGAGCTCAGAGCTGTTCCCATTCCTGTCAGCAGAGTGCTTGCTGGTGGGCAGCTCACCACTGGTGTGAGCCTTTTGTTTCCAGTAAAGTGGACATGAGTTCATGCTCATATGCATATAGTCACTCTCGTGACTGTAACTAGGAATAATTCAAATAGAAATAAACACATTAGCTCAAAAATGGAGTTCAAAAACCTTGCTGACCTTTACAGACAGTGACACCTTGACTCTGACCAGTATGCTTAGGACCAAATCTTGATGCTCATTTCACACTACTGAAAAAAACAGAGGCCATCTGCAAGATGCCATGGGCATGAGTAATATATTTTGTCTCTCTACGATTTGGGGCTTTTTTTTGCCTTTGATGACAGGATTCAATGCAGAGGTTCACTTAGATGGCATGGAAATTTCAAAGAGTCACAGAGAGCATGAAGTCCCTTTTAGGAGAATCTGGGTATTGTGAACACTTACAAATTGGTCATTGATGTCAAAATACAAGAATTAGTGTGAGATGACAGATACCTCCACATTCGGAAGTCATGACCATAGCATCTAATTAATTATATGCCACTTGCCCAATGAACCTGACGTCATAAGACAAACAACAAAGAGTCATTTTGTCCATAAAAACCTCAACTGTTGGATGTGAACTCAAGAGTGAGGTTGGCCTGATGGCAAAAAGGTATTGAAGTCACTCCAGTGCCACCATAGCAGAACAGTTTTGTGGATTCAGTGCCCTTGACCCAGGACAGAGAATCTTTCTGATTTCACTGTTGAAAAGTGGGGAGAAGTGAATGCCATATAAAAGTATTCAGAGATCAGAGATACTCCATGGAAAAGGCAAAACTGGTTGAGCTGGTTAAGCCTTCATGAACCAAGGGATTTTTTTCCAAGGGAGCACAGGCACTGATGGTTCAGCGAAACATCGCAGTATGGTCAGTCTCTAAATCTCCTTGGTGTCTGGAGTGATCTGAGGAGAGAAGGAAATCTGAAAAATTCGCGTCTAGCCACAACTGGATTAATATACACCGAGGGAGAGACACAGCCATAGCAACATGTGCTTGAGTTAGTGGGTGGGGAATGCAAGGTGAAATGTGCCTTGGAGAATGGGCAATCCAAAAGCTTTTACAATATTTCAGTCTGGTAATTCCTTAAAGCCATTGTCTTTTCCTCGTCTGAGGCACAAAGATGTGTTTCATGCGCTCTGGATGTTCAGTTCTCCATGATTAGCCCATGCATACTTCACACACACATCTCACTGTGGGCCAGGGACACATCTCTCATTAGTGAGCAGCCTGGCTACACAGTGCTGCTGCTCTCAGCACATTTTTGTCAATCACATCCGAGTGAGGGTTACTACTTCTGGGTAAACAATCAGAAGTTTACACAGCATCTGGGTAAATATTCACCCTTGCATGAGGGTTTAAGCTGCTCTCAGTGGAGTCAGGAGTCATCAAGCAAATGTCCATGGCTTGTCTGGGTGTATCACCATCTGTCTGCATGGTTTTAGCCTTTTTCAGTGGCAAATGTGGGCTTAGTGCTGGTGCACATGAAGGACTGGTGGCTTCACAGAAAAGCAGGTGCTCTGAAACTTTAAATAGCTCTGCCACATACTTCGAACATGACTGGCAGCACTCCTAGTATTCTGCCCTGCATTATTTGGCCAAGAAGCCTCAGTCTTTAACTTCCAGACTTGGCCATTTCAGTCTTGAGCCTCCATATGTCTCAGTCCTTCAGAGCATCCCACCACTGAGCCTTTTTTCACACAGGTATGGCTCCCTGGGGTGCTGTTCAAATGTGCCAAGGGAGGAGAACATAATGAGAACCCATGGTAGGGCATCTGTAATTTAAGCCAGGATTTGAACCCAGGCAGATGTCTAGGAGAATTTTGCCCAAGTGTGCTTGTTTTCCTCCTTTCTTTTTCCAAGTGTTTGTTTCCCAGTTTGCACTAAATTTTATTGAAAACATCAGGCTAATAGGAATGGGGAGAGTGGTTGGGTAGATTTTGCCTCTTTTTCCCTTTTCTTTCTGGAATGCAGCCATCAAAATAAACATTAAATGCAAAATGCTGGGGCTTGAGTTATTACTTGTGAGGGTGCTGGGAGAGAAATTTATAGCAACATTACTGTGTTTTGCTAGAAATCTCTTAATGCACCAAAGTGGAGAGGCGTGTGTGTTTTTTATTAAAATGTTACACTCTATAAATCCGAGCAGCAGGGAGGACACAGGTGGCCCTGGGGCTCAGCTGACTGGACTGTCATTTTGTACTTGGGAAAGGTCTGTCTGACTGTCCTCCCATCCCAGCATCAGCACAGCCACAGGCTCTCTCCATTACAGATTGCAATGGCTGTGGAGTTTTTGCTTTTACTGTATTATAGCAGCCTTTCAGTACCTAAAGGAGACCTACAAGAAAGAGGGAGAGGGACTTTTTGCAAGAGCATGTAGTGATAGGAAAAGGGGGAATGGGTTTAAGCTGAAGGAGGGTAGGTTTAGATTCAATATTAGGGAGAAATTCTTCACTGTGAGGATGGTGAGGCACTGGCACAGGTTGCCCACAGAAGTTGTTTATGCCCCATCCCTGGAAGTGTTCAAGGCCAGGGTAGACAGGGCTTTGGTCAACCTGCTGTAGTGGAAGGTGTCCCTGCCCGTGGCAGGGGGATTGGAACTGGGTGATCTTTAAGGTCTCTTCCAACACAAACCATTCTATTATTCTTTGCTCTTATTTTTACTGCTGTTGGGTTTACCCCCTCTTTTTGTCCTGATTTTTAAGCCACCAAAGATGACACCTCAGACTGAATCATTGCTCCTGCTTTGATAGCAAATTCCCTAATATTGTCATTCAAACACTTTTCCTTTTTGGACTTTCTCAGTGACCTTCTCTTGTGCCCTGGCAGCAGTGTGTCCTGATGAGTTTTCATGAGTGGATGACAAGTAAAAGCTGAGGATGGCAGAGGTCTGTTTCTGTGGCTGGGCAAGGTTGTCACCACACAATTTGGAGACTTGGGTGCACTTGACCAGGGTTGCTAACTCAGTACAGATTTCTGTGCAAGCTGCTGCAGCTTTCTCAGGCTCCATGAAAAGCCGAAGAAGCTCAGGACTTAGAGAAATACTAGTCATTTGTGCCCCTGTGTCTGTCAGTAGATAAGGTATTTTTGCCTGAAATTTGGGGGCTGGCCGAGACACTCACCTGGGCGGGTGGCTGGTACTGCTGAGCTGCTCACTGGAGGGAGGGGCAGAGACCCGAAGGACTCATGGGCTCTTTCCCAGCTTCCAGTGAACAGCATATTATGTGCCTTAGTGTGATTTCGGGCAATCACTTTGAGACTCGTTTTCTCCACCTTAGAACACTCTCAGTGTTAGACTTTACAATAAGAACGTGGCATCCTCATGGGATGTACATGCAGGCGTCTCCTCAGCCTGCTCCACTGCTTGCAAAATACCTTGGATGCTTTCTTTAAGACCAATCCTGGACCATCCTGTGGAGGGAATCTGTGAACCCTGTGAACCTATTCCTCCTTAATTAGACATTACTCTAACACAATAAGCCTTTATAGGATATTTTGCAAGTTAAAAAAATTAAGGAATAGCAGTGTTCCTGGAAGGCTTTTTAAAAAACCAACAAAAACCAAAAAAAACCAGCAAACGAGAAACAGCAAAGAAGCGGGTCGTATCTATGGTTCAGGAGACTGGAAGAGCAGCATGAAGCCTCTGCTAGGAACCACATCTGCTCGGAGATCCGGCCGCTGCGGCTGCGAGACCCAGCCGTGGCAGAATGTTGAGCCCCCGAGGAGCCGCGGCGTGGCCGGGCAGCCCTCGGGCCGGGCTCTGTGTGCCCGCGGCGGCCGAGGGCGGCAGGGCAGCCGGCGGGTGCGGGGTGTCCCGAGAGAAGAAACCGTGCGAAGAAGCCAAACAGGTTATCTGCAAATCTCACTTGCCCTGCTCCCCTCCCTCTTCGGGACACCGCTGGAAGGGACTTTTCCACGGTTTGCCCAGGTACCCAAAAAGCACACGTTCCCCTTCCTGTACTCCTCCTCGAATGAACCTGTCGATAAAAGCGGCGTTTCCTCCGGCGCCAATGCCTTGGAAACAGCCTCTCGGAGCAGTGCGGTGGGAGAAAGCCGCTGCCGTGGCCCCGGAGGACGCGTGGGAGCCCAGCGTGGGCGCTTCTCGCTTCTCAGGGGTTCCGTGGCGCATTTAGCCATCGCTCTGAGCACTTAAACCGTGCTCAGGCAGCAGATTTTGGCGCAAATCACAAGAAAAATAAGTTTGTGCGTGTCGCCTAACATTTTGCTATGATATCTGTAATTGGGACGCGATTGTTATCGGGGGGAAAAAATCGTCACGATTATAATTCCTATCAGTGAGTCAGGACTTTCTTTGTTTGGGGACATCTGTTCTCTTTGGTTTAGAGATGGTTTGAGGGAGCTGCTTGGAGATTGCAACGAGAAAGGT
Source organism: Pardalotus punctatus (assembly GCA_013400915.1). NCBI lineage: Eukaryota > Metazoa > Chordata > Aves > Passeriformes > Pardalotidae > Pardalotus > Pardalotus punctatus. The sequence goes on along the minus strand of VZTX01009153.1, from coordinate 76,751 downwards.
GCATTTTTTACAAACGACCCGAGAAATATCTATCGGAGAGTAAGGCAAGGAGAGGAACAAACGAAAATCAAGGGCCGGGCAGTACCGGGGACGGGGCTAATCCGGCCGCCCCATTGCAGCAGCCCGAAAGTTCGGGGCCGCCGAGCAGAGCACTGCAAATTGCGGGAACGGGCGCGGGTCGGCCGCCGCTCCCCAGACCTGAAGTCCCCTTGCCCTTAGCGCCTCATATTTGTAATTAAAAGTATCCACGCTTCTCTGGGAGAGTTTTTCATCGTCCCTCAGAAGCGGCCACCAGCTGCTCTTCGCCGAGGGATGCTGGAGGTGGGTCCCCGGGCTGGGGCAGAGTCGTCCCCGAGGCCTGGGCGGCGGGGCCGGGTCTCAGCACCAGGCGTGACGGGCCGAGGACGACCTCCCTTTCGCTCAGCTTCCCCTCCCCCGGCCCAGCATGTCCCCGTCCCTTCTCCCTTGCCCCCGCTGCCGTGGGCTGTCCCAACTCTGCGCTGTTCATAAAGGCCAGGGGGAGCCGCTCTCTCCGCGCTGACAGGTGCACCAACTGCCACTGGATGCCTTCGGCTAGGAGCCCCCTTCTCTCAGGCCTCTTTGTTTCAAGCGCAGGGCAAGGAGGACATTCCCAGGCCGACGAGCCCCAAGGGGAAATGCCTATCCCGCGGCGCATCGCGGCCCCGACCCCAAAAGGTCACCAGTGTCGGGAGCTGCCCTTGTCCTGTTCCTGGGACCAGAGCCGGGACTCTTGGAGCCGTGGGTCCGCCCGGTTCCGCAGCACAGCCCCAGGACAGCCGGGTGGTACCCAGAGCGCGGTGCCGCATCCCTAGGGCTCCGCTGCCCCGCCGAGCCGCCCGGCCCGCAGCCTCTCTCAGCTCCCGTGGGCGCCGCCGTGTACCCTGCCGCGGGGCAAGCACGGCCGCTAGCTCGGCGTTATCTCCCGGAGGACCCCCGCCTTCCCTGAAGGCAGAGCCTCCCTGCCTTCACTGCGCCCGGACTTCTGACTTAAGCAAAAAATAGCCCCTGATTTCAGAGCCAGTGCTGGCAAGGTCACAGGCAAAAGGAAAGTATCGAGCAAATTAATAGCAAGTGCATATTTCCCCGCGTGAAGGAATTTACAGACAGCCACCAGGGATGGCATATTAAATATAGACAAGCTCCTCGCCCATGCCAGATCTGTCCAGGGGTGCTGTGAAGAAGGGCGAAGTGCGCGGCATGGCTTTTACTCAGCCCTGCGCTGCTAAGTCTGTCTGCGGTCCTCCGCAGCGCGGCTCAGCCCGGACCAGGGCACCGTGCGGGCTGGGCGCTCTCCGCCCCGCCCGGCGGGACCCGAGACGGAGCGGGATGCGGAGCGGGATGCGGGGTGCGCGGAGGACGCCCCTGCTCCGTCTTCCCATTGGTTCCCACATACTGGCGTCACCCGGGTCCCCGCGAGCGCGATGCCAAAAGCGGTGATTTTCCATGTTTTTCTGGGAACAGTGGGGAAAGAACGGGATCGAGGGGCTTGTGCTGCTCCGGTGACCCCGGGCTCCGCTGCCATCCCGGGCGCTGCAGAGCGGGCCCAGCCGCCCTTCTCCGGCCGCAGCAGCCTCCGGGTCTGCGTGCAGGACCGGGTACATAAACGCCCTTCGCTGCCCGCATCTTGACGCGAGCTCCACACTGTCTGGAAAAGAAAAAAAATTTAAAAAATAAAAAAAAATCTAAGAGAACACAAATCTCGTCTGGAAAGCCTTTGCGACTCGGAGCAGTTCCCTGAGGCACCTTACAGGCGCCGGGGCCGTGCGAGCAAAGCCGGCCATGGTCTCTCTGGCCCCCCCCCGCCACTGCCCCTTGTGCCCCGCACGGAGAGGAGAGGGGACCCCCGCCTCGCTCCCTTCTCCCCGAGCGGTCACAGGCCCCACCATGAGCCTCTCAGTCCGCGGACTGGCAGCGGAGGCAGTCTGGGTCCGGCGGGTCCCCCACCCAGCGTCCCAGGGACCAAGCAGGTGACAGCATATAGATACACAGGCACAGGTGGCCATGCGCGCTTGTGGATCCTCATGGAGCACTCCATCCCGGGAGTGGCAGAACGGACCGGGATGCTGAGTGGGGCCGAGGAGAGCCGGGGACAACGCGGCTGCGGGACCACGGCCGAAAGGCAGCAGGGCTAAGGGGTAAGAGCCTGCGGGAAGCGGAGCTCTCTTGCTGAGGTGGCGGTAAGAGGCAGTGGGGCTGGATCGGAGAAGGTGGATGGAAAAGCTTTGCCCGCACAAGCCCAGAGAGGCAGGGGGTAGCCTAACCAGCCTCCTGCTCCTTCGTTTTCCCCGGAAAGGAGAGGAGAGGGTCAGCTTCAGCTCTCTGCAAGCTCTGTCGTGACGCGAGGAACGTGTTTTGATAACATTCGATATTTATCACCGAGGAAAGGCGCAAAAGGCAGGAGAGCAAAGCCCCCGCACCGCGCAGCTCAGGTCCCAGCAGGTGCCCGGCAGCAGGCAGGAGTCGGAGCGCAAGGCTGCAGGTACCAGCGGGATGGTCACTAAGCAAGCTCCACTCCCGAAATAAAGACGCAAACTTCGTCCCGCTGGAAAAAAAAACCTGTTGGGGGAGATTAGCACGAGTAGTTTTTCCCCTCACTCCCCCCTTGCAGTGTTATAAATAGGTCGCCTTCAGATCTCGGTCCAGTACAAAAGGAGCCCGCAGCTCTGAAGTGACCACACAAACCAATCCGTTGGGGTAAAACTCGAGACAGTTTCCAAGAGCAGGGCTCTGCCAAAGTGCCAGGAGGAAACGGTGTGAAAGATACGCCTTTTCTCCATCCCCCTCTCCAGTGAAATGACCCCACTCCCTGAACCGGGGTATTTACTCTGCCACGGCTCAGAGGGAGACGGCAGGACGTGGGGTGCTGGACCCGACACCCCAGAATCCTGCCGTGACTCCCCTCAGCCATCCCGCTGCCGCTCCGGCTGCAGCCATCGGGAATACCAGTAGGACGGTGGAGGCTTGAGGGGACACCGCGGGTTTCCCTCAGCGGTGGCTGGGAAAGTGGGGAAGACCATTCCTGCCTCCTCCCCTGGGCCTCCTGCAAGAGCCGGGCTCGTCCCAGCAGCCGTCCCGCCTGCCCGCTCCCCGCAGCCCTGAGCTGCCGCGCCCGGTGCGCAGGGACCAGCGGAAACCTCTGCCTTTTCCATGGACTTGACACAAGTCTGAGTGTTTAAGTCGCACGGGAATAAAGATCTTTTTTTTTTCCAGAAATCGAAATGCAGGGTATGCCCGCCATCGTCCGCTCCTCGCTCAGGGTCCTCACCCGGGAGCGACGCTCGCCCTTGCCTCGGCGGAAAGGAAACGGCTCCTCGGAAACAAGCCAGTCAGGGCTGCCCTGGGCTGTCCCTTCTCCCTGGGATGTAGCTGGCAGGCGACACCTGGAACACCCGGAGTGCAGATCCCTGAAGATTCCCCCAGCTATTACTCAGTCGGTGTGTGCTGCCGTCCATAAAAGCGAAACCGGTTGGCTCTCACGTGGGCTCTCACAGGTCTGTGTGAGAAGGGGACCCTCGGGAGTCACCCCTTCCAAAACCAGCAGGGACCGTACCTGAAAACGGTCTCGGTATAAAACACACATACATGTGGAATTGGCAACAGGTTGCTGCGGAGCGCAGACCTTTCGGCCGCTCTTTCTCCCTTCTCTTTCGGACTCGCTTGGTGCAGGGACAGGGCAGGTTTGGGGTCACTCGGAAGAAAAATGATGAGATCGTGTTTCAAGTGGTGCGTGTCCCTTTGCGCTCTTGCTTTGCGGATCCTCGGTCCCACAGTCGGGAATGAGGCGAGACCGGGCAGGCAGAGCGCAGCGGCCGGATGGACACGGCCGTCCCTGCTGCGCCGCGAGACACGCAGCTACATAGCCTCGTTTAACGGGACGGCGGCTACAGGCTCCCTGTTTGCTTTTGTATTCGCAAGGCTCCGCTCCCGGCCAACGGGGGCTGGGGGGAATCCCCCGTCTCACTTGCTGAAAGAACTGCGCCCAAAACCCAGTCCAGCTAAACGAAAACAGCCAAGAAAAGTGATTTCCCGGTTATTCCCCCCCATGCCCGCTAGATCGCCAGGTATTTGCCCACACCCTTTCCCCCAGTAACGATTCCCGAATTAACCTCCGGCTTCTAGGGAAGCAAATTGGCTCTTAGAGAGAGGGTTTCATTGATGTCCTTTCTGAGGGCTGCGGAATAGCCCTGATTTGAAACTGATGGACTTTTCGTTATAGTTTAATGCAAGGAATGGCTAGTGGAGCGCTCTGACCGAAGGGACCCTGGGCAGCCCTCGTTCGACTCGGCCACCCCGCGCTACCTCTGCAAGCCGGTGCACCGCAGCGCTTCTGAATAAAAATTATATTTATACACATATGTATATATACACACACATATATGTGCGTGTGTTTATATATAATCTCCTGCCCGATCCCCAAATCTCTGCCTTTAGTTTTTGCTCTTGCTGTTTAACTTTGCCGAAGGGAAACCCCAAGGCCGAGCATAACGTCGTAGCATCAAGGGCTGCCTTCATATCATTACTTTCAGGCTTCTTTTTCGTTCCCCAGAAAAATCGCCGGAGAAGGAACTGGAAAACACGTATTTATTCCGCCCCTCTTCTATGAGCGAGGCTGCGAGTCCGTAGCGGAGGAGCTGGAATATGGGAGCTGAGGTACTACCGGTACCCAGGGCAGCTGCCCCTCGGTGGAGCCGTTCGCAGGCTGCCGGTACCGGCAGTACCCAGGCTCCCTTGGCCGCCCCGAAGCGGTTTTAGAAAGGCTTTCATGCATTGAGTTGGTTTGGTTTTTATTATGTCGTGGACAGGGGAAAGAAAGGGGCCTGCGGTGGGGTGGGTGAGTTTGGGAGGGGAGAAAGAAAAGACGAGAAAGGAATTAAGTAGAGGTAATAAAGAGAATAAGGAAGGCAAATCCGCTGAAAGCTTTCTTGGACCAGAAAACTCAGCGAGCCCAGCGCTGCTCTGAGGGAGACTCGCAAAATGGTTTCAAATCTCTTAAATTAATCCGTCTCTGACTGTTTTTAACGACGACGTCGCTAGAAATTCCTTCTACATCTGGGGGGCGAGGGGTGGGCGCCTATTCTTGTCAGATCCGAGATAATCAAAACGGCGGTGCTGGTCTTGCTCGTGGAGCAAAGGCCTGGAGCTCGGCGGTGGCCACGGGCCCCTCCCGAGCCGTTGTCTCGGGGGTCGCATTCCCGTTCTGCCGTCCTGCTCCCTCTTGAGCCGCATCCCGCTCCCCCCCCGCCAAACAGATACACACAGATGAAAGCCACGAGTCCCCCCCGCTCTGCACGGGGTGGAGGAAGCTACGCGGGAGAAGGGAGGACACATGGTCCGGGCCCCGGGGGGACCCCGCTGGGAGCCCAGAGCAGACGCCGGTGCCCCCGCTCCCCGCCCGCAGCCGGTTCCGTTGCGGTCCGCGCTCCCGAAGGGGTTAAGGTTCTTCTTGTCTTTCCTTTCTGTTACTCTTTTTTCCTTTTATTTCGTTAAATTGATCTTTTCTTTTCTTTTCTTTTCTTTTCTTTTCTTTTCTTTTCTTTTCTTTTCTCTTCTCTTCTGACGAACTGTGGATTTCGTTTGCCTAATATCTTTATTACTGAAAACTTCAAGGTAAGTGAGCAATAGAAACCAGATGTGGGGATGGGAGGAAGGCAGTGTAAGAGTAAGTAAGGGGTAGCAGGAGTTAACTGGGGGAGGAGGGGAATCAGGTTGAATGGGGGGGGGGGAGGACGACGAAAGGTGAGTATTGATTTATTTTTAAGCTCTTTCTGGGTTGTAACTGACCCCTCAAACCAAAAAGGGCTCCTGCCATCCTCTGTCCCTTTGCAAGTCACCTCTGGCAATCCCAGAAGCATGGTCTAATTCTGTGTGGTTGGTGACCCTGTTAAAATCCGTCCCTGCTGCCCTCCCTTTTGGATCCAGTAGTTTTACACCTGGAGAGAGCACGTTTTCAGAGGTAAATAAATAATGACCATCATAAATGTCCGGCGACACCCGACGGAAAGCTCGCCCGACTCTGCGCGGGGCGAGCGCGGCACCACCGTGCCGCGGTAGGGAAACGGCTCACGGCAGTGCTGGGAGAGTTGTCGGCCCTGAAGGGGTTAACGGGAGGGGGGAGGCTTAAAGGCAGATAGCTGCGGGGAAAATCCGTATTGCTTTTAATAGAGAAGAGGGGGTCGCAGAGGCAAGGGTCCCCACAGCTGGGGCAGTGAGCAGTGGAGAGAGAAGGAGAGAACAGAGCATGTCACGACCATTAAATCGTCCCCAGCGCTTCTGCGGGCGCGGATCCCGCACTCATCCCTTCGTGGCGTTTATGTTATCTGCTTGATTTTCTGGGTTTTAATCATAAAAAATTTCGGGGCTGGTTTGTTTTTTCGGTTCGCTTTTTTTTGTTTTTTTGTGTTTTTTTTTTTTTTTTTTTAACGCAAAAGATATGACCTCCACCCTCCCTCTGCTTCCACACACCCCCATACACACACACACACACTCACACACACCCCTTCCTGGGCCCCCTCCCCTCCACTGTCATCATCTACATATTAATTGGGGGAGAGGCCTCCCTCTCTCTCTCTTTTTTTTTTTTTTTTTCCCCTATGTGGTGGGGGGGAAAGTGCAGAGAAGAGCCTCTTTAGAGTGTAGTTTGGAGGGAGACACGAAGGGCAAGCGTGTGTGAGAAAGAGAGGGAGGGAGGGAACGAAAAAGACCCCTTTTACTCTGCGAGAACTTAAGGGGGTTTGAAGCTGGTCAGCTTTCACGAACATCTGAATCCTCTTAGAGCTCCCCGGCCCAGCTGTGAGTGTGTGTCTATGCGAGAGGGAGAGAGAAAGAGTGGTTCCTGGTGTCCCTCCAAGCGCATTAAGGACACTCGGGCCTTTTAATTTTAGGAATGAATGCTGATACTTGTGTTTCTTATTGTGATCCGGCTGCCATGGATTCCTACTACAACGCAGCCTCCCAGGACACAGAAGGCTCCTCGCCTTTTAGGGCATTTCAAGCAAGTGACAAGTTCAGCCCTACTTTCCTGGCCAGCAAAGGACAAGGCTTTGGTGACAGCAGCACTAAGTGCCGGAGCCGCTACAGCCAGCAGGAATGTCAGTCCCTGGATGGCAGCGTACAGGCTCCCGGCTCTGCCGGGGCTGCGGCCTCCTTTAACAAATACCCTCCGCAGCAGCAGCCGCCTCACCTCTACATGCAGCGAGGCCCCTGCAAAACCCCCCCGGACAGCAACATCAAGCTGCAAGAGAGTAGCGGCCACAACGGAGCCCTGCAGGTCTCCTGTTACGGTGAGTCCCGGGCGTGCGGCGGGGAAGCAGTGGAGGCGAAACCGGAGAGAGACTCCCGGGCCTGGAAAGGGCCTCCCGGGGACGTGGGGGGTGGCTGCCTGACACGACAAACCCTACAGGGGTCAAGGAGACCTTGCCTGGCTCCGGCGCGCAGCCCCCTCTCGCCGCAGCGGGGGCCGCAGTGTCCCGCGAATATCTTCATTCCCAAGCCGGATCTGGAGTTCGCGATGCCCGCGGGAAGCCGCCCTTCCCCCTGTACCGCTTTGCGGTGATCTTAATCGTAATTTCGGAATGCGGGCGATGTGCTCCCGCAAAGCGCTAGCTCTTGAGCAGTGAGGGGAACTCTGCGGAAAAAGAGACAGAGACAGCGGAGCGCCAGGCTGTGCAATGTACTCTCCGCGGGGACCATTTTCCACAGAAAGAATTTCTGGAAAATTTCACCGAAATAATCACTTTTCGCGGTAACGGCCTGTCTCTCACTTTCTCCCCTAATTGCCACTCCCCTAATTGATTTCTGTCGGGTTGCAGATAACCCCCTCGCATCCCCTCCGCTAGTCATTAGCGGCAATTAAGACACTCCCTCGCGCTGAAACTCGACAGTACAGCCGGGAATGGGGGCGCCTCTCTTGTCTTTTCCGAGCGTGGCTTTAAAAGGCTTCTTCAGGAGGTTTCTGCTGTATCGGAGCGGTTAGGGAAAAGCAAAACAAACAAACAAACAACCCCCCGTAAAAACAAACAAACAGAAAAATTCAACTACGAAACAAATTAATCGCCCTAATCGGTTTTCCCAGGAAGAGAAAGTGGAAATGTAAGCTCTTCCTTTCCTTCCCGGTGATCTCTGTGTGGGCAGAGGGGCTGCCCCGGCCTAGATTCAGCGCATCGCCGCTGACGAGGTCCCATCCTCGATGTGTCAGTCCCCAAGGCAGGGACAGCTATAGAACCGTGTCTCCAGGGAGACCCTAAGACGGGCAGTGACTACAGAGTGGGTGCACAGGGAAGGTGGAAGAGGTCCTGGTCAGGCCAGCAATCCCACTTCTAGACTCTCGCCGTCATTTGAGCACTCTTTGCCCACTTTACTTACCCTTTTCCTTCATCTCTAGACTTAAAAGGGGGTAGAAGCGCCTTCCCTCTGCCCCTCTCCCAAACCCCGGCGTGCCAGGTAGCCTTCAGGCGCCGTCCCTCGCATCCTGCTTGCTGCTGGGGTGTGGCTGTATCCGGGTCCACAACCCCAGGTCCCCTACACACAGGTGACTTCCCTTCACGGGGAAAGGACATTAAGTCCTCTCCATCCAGACGTTCTCGGGAACCGCAGGCATAGCCCAGCTACGCCGCGCCCAGACGGGCTCCTGCCCCGACCCGCACAGGTCCTTCCCGTACCCGTGGCACCAGCTATCCTCCCGCGGTATCTCCTCACCGGGCCGCGGAGTGGCATGAAGACTCTCTTCGAGGGCCGCTTTCGGGCTATTTCTGGCTAGAACTGGAGCTTCGACCCTCTCCTACGCTCCCTCTCTTCCCCTGCCCTTTCTCCGTGAAAGGACACCCCCCACCAGCTTCAGGCCCGCTCCGCGGGAAAAGGACGCGGTGGGGCCGGGGAATCCCGCGGGGTTGAGGCCCGTGCGGGCAGTAACCGGTCCCCGCTTCCTCCGGGAATGGGATCGCAGGCGAGCCCCCCGTGCCGTCCCGGCCACCCTGCCATCCTCTCTCCGTTAACCGGCTCTCTTGTTTTTGTAGGTTGCAAAGCCCAGGGCGCCGGCATAGCCTGTGATAACACATTGCAACCCCCCGGCAGAATCACACGAGTTTATTGCCTTCCTAACACCGCCGGGGTTCCCCTGATTTATTTTCAAGCGGGGCTCCGGGTTCTCCTTCAGTGGGAGCCCCGCGGCGGCTGCGGGTGGCCCGGCCCGGCCCAGACCGCGCTCTTGCGAGCCCCTTGTGATGTGGCTGGGGACGGTGGGCTGTAATGAGAGACACATGGTTCGGCAAAGCTAATTAATAGCAATAGTGATAATAATAGCGCTTAATGGTTGAAGAGAGAGACTCGTTAATAGCAGACAGACCGGGGTTTCACGGAGCGACTGCAACATCCGTAGGAGCCTCTCCGCCTTTTCCCAAACGGCGAGACCGCCGCGCCGGGCGCAGGGGTTGTGCCCCGGGGACCCCGCGACAGGCTAAAGGGACCGGGAGACCCCCGAGTCAGGATAAATGCCCTCGGCGTGGGTGAGTGCGGGGGAAGAGAAAAGCCGTCCTCTTTCTCTGCAGCGGGCACAGGCGCGGTCAGCCGGAGCGCACACTGGGCTCAAAGGCGGGTGAGGAGAGCTACCGGAGGAGTTTGCTCGGGAAGCCGGGGACAGGCGGCTGTCCCACTGCTTCCCGCCGAGAGCCTGCTGCAGCTTCGGTGCTGGTACCGCCGTGCGCGTTGTGCAGAGGTGAAGGAGCGCGGCGGGGGCTCCCTGCGTTCCCTGTTGTCCGGGCCTGAGCAGGATGCTGGCGTGGTGGGACGCCGTGACTGTAAACCCCTCAATTTAAAAAACAACAAAACCCCAAAAGAGGAGGAAAAAAACCCCAACCCAGCAAAACACAAACCGAGACCAACCAGCAGGCAGGCTCCCCTGCCAGGCGATACTCAGGCGGCCGGCTTCCCCCGCGCCCGTCGCTGCGGCGGGCCCATCGCCCGGTCCGGTCCCTCCCCGCCGGGGGGTGCTGCTCCCCGCACAGCGGCCCGGTAGCCCTCGCCTCCGCCTTTCCCCTGGTCGCTGGTGGAGGCCCCGGGCGAGGCCAGAGTGGAGCGGCCGAGCGCTGAAGCGGGGCCCGGGCCGGCGGGGCACGGCGGGCATGGCATACATTCTGCGTGCCGGAGGGACAGGATGTCCCCTCCTTTTTTCAGTTGTTTAATTTTATTTTATTTCTTTAATAAACAAGTCTTTTTGAGTTATAAAGAGCCCGAGCCTGCCATCTATTGCTCTCGGCTTCTATTTCTAGATCTAAGACCTTCCACTGCATTGTACGGATAAATATAGGCCAGGGAGAGCTACGGCCGTAAATACACGGAGGACACGGACGGCAATCGCCGGAGCGCTTCCAGCCCGGTTTCTGGCAGGGACATTGGCATCGGGAGGCCCTGGCTCTCGGCCGGGCTCCCCGCCGCCCCCTCGCAGTGGCGGCTGCCGGCCTGCCTCTATGGGGCTCCCAGCAGGGCTCCTCCTGCCCGGAGCCCGCTGCCCATGCTTGCGGCGGTCCGACAGCCTCGCACTGCTCCCCCGCGTTCCCTGCCAAGAGTAGTACGGGTTATTCCGCAAACAGGCATGGGAAGTTAAAGCCGAATTCTTAGATAAAAGTCATGGTATCGTAGAATCGTCAAGGTTAGAAGAGACCTTGAAAATCATCTACTCCTCAGAACAGGTTATATATCTTGGCTTAGGAGAGGAAAAAGCTTTCGAATGATTTATGTGCTGTAGTAATCTGACTTGTTATTTCTACTGCGTGGAGCTGAAGTAAGTTGTATTTCTTGAAACATATGTATTCACATAGCCCTGTACACACAGAAATGTATACGTATATTGCTGCCTCGAAATACCGGCTGGCATAAAGTCCTTTGGGGAGTGAAGGCGAATGGGATGGGGATATTTGCTCAAAGGAAACAGGAGAAAGGAAACGGCTTTCTCTAACAGAGGAAATTCTTTAAGTACCGCGTTATGCAAATAACGACCGTTTCTTTTATTTACCGAGCAAATGAAAAGAGCAGCCGTAAGTGCGTTATTATTAAAGCACAGAAAGCCACTGCTGTAGGAATCGGAGGCTCGCTGCGTGCTTTTTAAACTGACATTTTTTATGGACTTCTCCTCCTCCTCCTTCCCTGATGTAATGTAAGCTGCAGGCACGGCAGGAACGAGCTCGCTGGCGGTCCCTCTCCGCCTCCCGCGAGAGACCGCTCTCTGCCAGGCGCTCGGGGCTCCCCGCGGCGCCGCTCAGAGCCCCCACCGACGTTCAAGGGCTCTGCGGAGCTCTCCGGGCTCCGGGGAGGGCCGGCAGCGTCTGCCCCCTTCCCCCGGCTTCCGCCGCAGACCCGCGCCCAGAGCGGAACGGGGTAACGGGGGCCGTGCGCTCCCCTTGGCAGTCCCGCAGGGCTCCCCACCTCGGGCGGTGCCGCGTCCCCAAACCGGGGGTCCGGGCCGCCGCGCTAAGGATCTCCGCAGGAATCAATCTGTCAGGAGGGGGATGGCGGTGCCTGTCCCTCGCCCGCCGCGGGCCCGGGGTGCAGAGTACTTTGGGAGGGGTGTCCCGACCTGCGGCAGTCATTCGGTCCTCCCTCCCCTTCCCTCTCCCCGCGGCTTTGATCTCGGCTCCCGGCTCCTGCCGGGGCTCCTTCGCCGGGGCTAGGAGCGCAGGCGGGGAGGCAGGCGGGCTGCTCGGGCTCCCTCCGCACCTCTCTCTTCACCGGGGTGGGGAGATGCTGCTGCCCTGATCCCCGCGGGGGACAACAAAGGAGTGTAAAGGGGAGAAGTGCGAGGGAGGCAGGCGCGAGAGAGGAAGCGGGGAAAGGGGACACGGGGGGACGTGATCCAAGTTGGCATCAGGGAGCAGGAGCCGGCAAGCGGAGCCAGGAGGGCGGGGAGGCGAGACGAGCTTCGGGGAAAGGGGCGGCAGAGCCGGCCCTTCCCTCCCGCTGATGTGGGACCGGCTGCCCGGCGAGGCTCGGCCGCCGGCTCCCGGCGTGCTGCTGACGCCGCCCTGGCAATAGCCCTCTCTTTTCCACAATAGGGCCACCAGATCTGCCATTCAAGGGTTCCGGCACCCTCCCAGGGAGGGGAGGGAGCTCTCGCCAGGAGTTTGGCTAAGCCTCTGTTTGAACAGACACTCGGAGGTGCGGGATCTCCTCCGCGGAAACCTGCGGGATTTCCTCAGGGAGCCAGACGCGAAGGTAGGGCTCACGTTCCTTACCCCTAGGGCCGCGCAGGAAGCTTTATTCGCGGCTCTTTCCAAAAGGTGTTTTGCACTTCTCTTGAATTGGACGGTAGATCTGTCTGGACACTTTTATAAGATTCCTGACCCGAGCTGTTTATAACACTCGTGTCAAAGGACCTGGAGATTCCCTCCCCCTGTATTCCTGACGCTCCCTCATTGCAAGAAGATTTCTTTTTGCACTAGAGCTGTTTATTTTCGACTTGTCCGCTGCTGATTGGAATTAACTCCACTTTAGCCCTACACTTCAATAGCGCACGCCTGTAAACCCAGCAGGACGTCACCAGCAACAAGAAGGTGCAGAAAGAGAGTGAAAGAGTCTTAAAACTTTTACTAGTCTTAATTGTTTTGAAAGCAACGCAGAGCGAAGCAAACGAGAAAAATACTGATGGAGAGAGATTTGGAGATGCTTATTTGCGAGCGTTTTTTTCCTTAGGGTTTGGTGTAGGAGTCCTATTAACAATATATGCTGATGCCAGATAGCACAAATGAGCTGTGTGTGTGTTATCTGGAGCTGCAGGCTGTTTATTTTGTGCAGCCTTTTGAGTGTACATTCAGTGTGGTTGCATGACTAACTGGCTGGAGTGATTCACTGGCTGCTTTATGGGTGACTGCTCAAAACAAGTTGTGAATCAAAAGAGATTTCTTTGGCTGTGGTTTCTAACCTCCCAAGTCAAATGCACCCACGGTTTAAGGGGAGCTAATGTGCAGACTTCAGTCCCTCAGATCTTGAAGATTTATTCATTTTCCAAGCCCTGCGTTCAAAGAGGTGATGAGTTTCCCTTGTAAGAGAGAGGTGCTGTCTGAGAGGCTCGAGCCAAGGTCTGCTGCTAAAGGACATCTCCAGACCTGTCCTCTCGGTCACCCTAGTTCCCAGCACTTTAGCCAGTTTTGTTCCCTGGCGTCCTTAAGGTGCTTTGTTATTTGTTCAGGGCATTTTCGTAGCTGTAGCAATTCTCAGGTAAAAAGTGTGGTGTGTCTTGGGGCAGTAGGAGGCTTTTTGTCTTATTTTACAGTTGGAAAAACTGACACTCGGAACACTGAAGTGGCTCATGCAAGGTGAAGCTGTGGCCACTCAGTGGCATCAGTGTGACCTTTGCAGGGCCGTGGCTCTGGCAGAAGGAGACACTCAGCTGGATAGAGAAGGAGCCACTGCCGGTGTCAGAAACTCAGAGTAGAGTTCCCGTATGTGATTTTGTAGGGTTTTAACTTAGGTTTCATAACAGTCATGTCCTTTTTCTGTGCAAGAAGCTGTAAGCAATTGGTGTGTTCTCATATGCTCAGGTCTCTCAGGATGTAAAATAGGCTCAACCTGCCACATTAATGGTCTAATCTTTAAAAAGCTACTCATCAGCTTGAGCAACCTATACTGGCCAACACAAGATATGTGTTGTGCTTTTCAGAAAACACTGAGCAGTCCCTGCCCCAAAAGTCATATGTTTCTGAGGTATTCCTCCTACACATCTGAAAAAAACCCTCCTCCCATCTCAATTGTTAATCAGGTTGGAAAGCACAGGTCAAATATCTTTATGTAGATACATTTTCAAAAGGAAAAGAGAGATAGTTCTAGATTAGGAGAAGCCTGAGCAGTAATGCAGCTAATATAGGACCCCTGTGAATTGAGAGACATTTACTAAGAGACGGTTGAGAATATTTCATATTAATAAAATGTCAGAGCAATTTATCATAGTTACATGTGTCTCAGCAGCTTCAACTTGTAAAGGAAAGTTCATAAGTAAAGGAGGAAAGCTACTTATGTGTATTAAATAAATGACCTCCACTTTATTTTCTGTGTACGTTCAGATGATTCAATGTTATTTTACAGTGGTGAATCTGCTTGGCCACATTTTTCATTCATGCTTGCAAATTGTCTTCCTATTTTGTCTGTCACATAAGTAGACACAATGAGAAATTGTGATCACCATGATACTTCTAAGGTAATTTTTTGGTCAAAAAGAGAGATTAGTGAGAAATACAGGAAAAAGATGGAGATAGGAAGGAACAGAGATGAATGAGAAGAGGCAGGGGAAGACGAAGAGGAGATATCTTGGATGGGTAATAATCAGTGACAGGTTCAGCACTGTTATGGAAGGTGGTCTGCAACTGATTTTATGAATTGTCTAAGTATGAACCCACCAGTATCAAATTCTTTATATCTCCCTTGAGAATAGCTGTGATTCAACATTTAGTAGTTGCTGTCTTCAGGTCCCAGCAGGATTTAGTCATGGCAAACTGGTATGTCATGAGCTATGGTCTCTCATCTGCACTGATTGAAGACCATTGCATTACCCAACTCAACATTAAATATCTATTTAAGTCTATATATATCTGATAATTAATTTTTTAAAATGAAAATGCAGTTTATCATTTTATGTTTAATCTGCTTACTGGAAACAGATGGTTGAATCAGTATTATTTCTAAATATATTCTTTATTAGAAAGAACTGTGTTCATTAGCTGCAAGGCAGTGGGTAAGCTGGTGGTGGAGCCTGAAAGGTAAGCTGGTTTACTCACCAACAGACATGGTGTATGCTGAGCCTGGGTGCAAACTCTGTGGGGCTTTTGGAGGTAACAGCTGCCTTTATTCAGTGGAAGTCTGAAAACCCTACAAAACCAAAGGGCAGGGAGTCAACAGCATCAAGGCTAATCAGAGAAGTGCTATCAGTGGGGAATGAGGAAACTGAGGAAGAGAACAAATATTTTGGGCAGACTGGTATCTGGGGAAAATAAAATAAACTTGTAAGGTTTCAATATAACTCCTGTCTGATTGCTGTTGTTTCCTATCTGGGTTCTGTGTGCAAGCACTCCTGCCTAAAATAAATACTTTGTGTCTCATCAGTTCCTCCCTGTAGTGGAAGTAGCCCCTTCGAGGCTTTGGATATTGACTGACTGCTTCACTTGGGAGCTGTAACATCGGTTTTGGGGTAGGATGCAGTTTCCAGAAAGGGAAATGGGGAACTGAATTCATTCTTTTGATGCAAGGGAGATCAGATAACAAAAGTGCTTGCAGATATGTAATCTATTCAGGAGCAGTGGGAAGTGAAAGAAATTCACACCAGAATCAAATCAAAACAAACCAAAGTTGTACAGTCTTCACAAAGTTGTGCAGTATGTACAGTATGCACAGAGAAAGAATGTAATATCAAGAATTTTCCCAGAAAGGGTCAAAAACAATCAGAGAATTACTCTGTTCTGGGACAATGCCCAGAGAGATTGGAAGGCCCATCTGCAAGACCATGACTCTGCAAGGTGTTGAGGAATATGTGTGATACAGGCCAGAAGTTGTTTTACAAAACAAGGGAAACTGGAAAATATTGCTTAGCCCAAAATTTAATATGAGACCTGTGCCATAGCAAGGTTTCTGAATAAAAAAAGAAAAGCATTTCAAAAATTACACCAAAGGCTCAATGGGCTACCAGCCTGCTGGGCATAGAGCTGGTCTCAGGCTGCTGGGTCTGCCAGGTGGAGATGGGTCACCTATGAGACTGGCCCTTTCCAGTGTGTGTGCGCACAAGCCCACAACATCAGGCTTTTCCAGCCCCAGAGATGCCACTCGAGAAATACTGCATGGGAGGCTGAAGCATGTCCATTCCCATTGGGCAAAGAGCTGGAAAGAGGAACTGGGCAGAGCCTTGTTCTGCAGAGCTTGCTCCCAGAGGAGAGCCTGAGGCCAAATGGTGCGGCAGGGGTACACATGATAGCCTGGATCACGGTGCTGGTCTCCAGTTCAAGAGGCTGTGAAACCTTGTGGAGCACCGTGCAGTTCTTTTCCAGCCTTCCCTGGGATGGTGCATGCCCAGACCTCTTCCTGGGATAGAGTCAGGAGCACAGCTGTGGCAAGGACCCATAGCTGAGAGCTGAGAAGCACTGCTACAGACATAACCTGGCTTATCAAGATTTGGTCTGAACCTTCGTAAGCAGATTGGAGCCAGATATCACTCTGAGCTAGACAGGACGTAGCCAAATGCTAGAAGGCAAGAGGAAGAAGAACCTACCTAAGTTGGCAGAGGACCTGCAGATATTTTTTGTTCCTCACATCTCCAGTGAGGACTTCCAAGATAAATAGCTGATGGACCATTTGCTAGACAGTTAGGCAGATTGTGCAGAAGGCCAGAAACACTCCATGAATCTGTGGGATTTATGGCAGAGCTTAAATATTGCATTTCAGCTCTTGAATAGAATTTGGAAAGCTGCTACTGGAAGAGAGGGAAGCTGGTTTCTTTATATAGTATGAGGTCTTGTGCTAGAGAAAAGAATATTTCCATCCAGTTCATACCACTTCAAGCTATTAGAAAAAGGGGTTCATGAAGGATAGAAAGCAAAGGGTATTGGCCACAACATCAAACATTAGTGCAGTGCTTCAGTTAACTGCAGCTCTGTTGGGGAGGGGAAATATCCATAGAGAGGGTTGTTAGAAATATATGGCTAGTCAGGACAGAGCCTCATAAAAATCTACTGAAAGGCCCAAACTCAGCTCAGGAAACAGGGAGATCTGTAGCTGCACATGCAAAGTTGTGTGATGCTGGTTTTAAGTTAGAGTTGAAGCTATAATAAGGCTTATTTGTGCCCAGGCTTGGATATTAAGCTGATGTCCTGAGAACCCTGCTCTTCCCTTGAAGCTTTCTATTTGGTTTTGTGGCTGTTTGTCCTGGAAATGCTCCTTTCCTTGGTCTTGGTGGTAAATATTGGAGTTCTTTGTTAAACAACTTATTTTTCTCCATTTGTCAGCAGTCCACCTCAGAGGGTGGGCAATAGGAATAGCCAAGTAGCAAGACCGGGGTTTACCAGCTGTGTAATTTACAGACATCACAGGCACTCATTCAGGTACTTGCAGATGGTCATTGAAACCCAGAGAGAGAGATGATAGGACAGCCCAAAATATAGCCCTTGCCCTTGCATGGGTCTGAGGGAAGGCAGGGATTGAAGAAAATATTCTTGCTGGCAAAAAATGCATGCAGGAGACTGACCTGCTGGGATCCAGGAAATTGCTCAGCACAGCTGAGGTGGGAGATGAACTAACACTGAGCATATACATCACTGTGTCTGGGACCTGGTCAGTCAGCACCAGGGCTTTCAGCCCACAGTGTCTTCCTTCAAAAACCTGGCTCACATGAAAGAAAGAGGTTTGGGCAATCTATTTGTGGCGCCTGCCTCTGTGGGCAGGCCCTGATCTGTCTCTTTGAGCTTTTAGACCGATTTCAGACCTCATCTGTTGTCCCAGGTAGAAAAGAAGGCCAGCAAGAGCTTTGCTGTGTAATACATTAACCGGAGGGTGCTTGTGTCTTACCATTGTTAGATAATATCTTGGGATGTGCCTTGCTAGGCTCATTTTGGTTTCCACAGTGAATATCTGGAGGTGAAAATGGCTTTCGTGTTAGCACAGGTCCATAAAATACTGTAGCGTGGGTCTCCAATCCCCTGTGTATGGCAGCCCACCCTCAAGAGACCAAGACAGCAGATATTCTGTAGGCAGCCACCCAGTCCCTGTGGTACAGCTGGGGCTGTCCTGGTGTGTGGTGAGTCCTCTAATAGCAGTAGATGATGTTTTATAAACAGGCTGTTATGAGCTCCAGGCTGCCAATCCAAATTGAGCTCACAGCAAGGTGAACTGCCCCAGAGAGGCATGACATGCACCCTGGGCAAACACAGCCAGGAAGAAAGGGCCAGTGCTTCCCCAATGTCAGGGAAGGGAGCACGGAACTGTCAGCCTGTCTGGCCTTGCAGGGCACTGATCCTGCTCCTGGAGGCTCAGACACAGACTTGCCAGGATTACAAAAGCTCCACATGCTTCTTGTGAGCAGAGAAAGCTATCCCGTTGGTGAAAGGAGAGCAGCCAGGCATTTTCAGGGCTGAAGCAGTTTCCATTGAACACAGCTGGGGGTGCCTGTGGGGTCGGAACAGCACTGAAACAAGACCACAGTCACCAAAGGCTAGTTCTGCCAGTGCCTTGTTCAAAGGCCTGTTTTTTTGGGCAGATACCTCCCTCAGCAGGACAGCAAGAAAAAACTGAGACTGCATCCTTTTTTTCCTCCTTTCTTCCACAGTGTGCAGGAATGAAAACTCTCCTGTTTCATCCATAGATGTTAGTTTGCAAGAGCAGAGTTCATGGAACCAAGACGGATTGTTCCTCCAAAAGACTCCTGGTGTCAAACAAGGTGTGATTGAAAAAAAGAACACCCTTATTTGGCAACCTTGCCTGCTTTTTGACTCTTTTCAGACTAGCAAGGCAAAAGCTCTCTGGTCATGGTGGGAAAGCTTGGAATTTAAAGATGAACTGTTGTATGGGAGGTGGGACAATAATACGACATGTGACTAGCACTCGTGAGAGCTCATTATCACCAAAACACTCAAAAAAGAGATTCTGGTGTTTTGCTATGATGTCTGGATGGTGTAAGACCTTTAGTCAAGCCATGAGAGAAATGGTTTTGAGGAAAACACAGACAGATGATGGAAAATTACTACAAGGAAGTGTGATGCATTTCTTGCATGTGTTGCATTTCTAAAGTGGGTCCACAAAGACGGGGAGAAGTCCTACTGAGCAGTGTCTTCTTGGGACCTTACTGCGATTCATTGCTGTTGATGTTGTTGGGCCTTTGCCTGAGACAGAATCTGCCAGACAATATTTGTTGGTAGCTATGGATTTCTTTAGAAAATGACCTGAAGTTTACCCAAAAAGGAACCAAGAGGCTGTGATAGCAACCAAGCTTCTAAGGGATGAATTTTTCACCATATTTGGGGACCAAGACACAAAGAGCATGCAACAAGGCAGAGGCTTTGATGCCAAAGTATTTCAACAGGTTTGTCAGATGCTAGTAAAGACAATAGGTGGTATCCAGCATACTAAAGATGGTAAGGAGGGGAAGCTCGGCTGGTGCTGAGAGGAGGCATTGGGCCAACAGCATGTCACCTGGCCTGAGATGCCTCCATTTACACTGCCTGGTCTCCCTGTGCTGCTCCTCAGGGCCTTGGTACCTGTCCCATGTCAATATCTGAGAGATCATAGTTCATCTTGTACAGCACCAAAACCCCATCAGTGGGCTACTGAATGTCCCCACAGACACTTTACAAGAGAGTGACAGAAGGACCAGGACTGATCCAGCCCTTTGTCTATTCTGTTGGGTTTTAAAAGGAAAGCACTGTCTGAAACCGGTTCTCCTTTTAAGACATTAGTCAGGACCCATTGCACAGTCCTTGTAAGAAATTCATAAATCGGGACTATGTAAGTCTGGCCTACCTGGACTCTGCAAAAACCAAGCTCAACAGCCTAGGCTTTTCTAGAGAAAATCTGATGTGAGTATTGCCTCAGGCGATGTGAATAATCTGTGATGTAGACTTATGGGTGGAAACCTGGCTGATTGCACATCCCATGGAGATGGAGATATTAGGAGCCTGCAGCAGATAAATCATGGTGTGTATCAGTGACCACATACATGCAAGAGACCAGTGGGTCCTGGCCAAGGAGAAGTTGTGAGGGTAACTGAGTCGGTCTTGAAAGCCAAGAATACAGCTAAGGATGTTGAGTCTGGTAGAAATTAGTTTCCCACTGGGGAAAAATAGGGAATGGCCTCATTTAGCCCACAGATTTCATTAAAACAAAAAACTTTGCCGAGAACTCCTCCTCGGGAGTTCAAAAGAAAAGGCAGCAGCAGCTGAAAGCCTGTGGTGGCATCCCAGTGGGAGCAAAGTCAATCCAAGCTCTGTGAAAATGTCCCAATAAAAAAATGCCATATGAGTGTGTAAATAGCTACATTGCTTGCTCTGACACTTCCTCCCTGTATGCCTGGCATGAGGCAGGGTCTGGGATCTTCTGGAAGGAGGCTGAGCAGGGTGTGGTTTTGCAGGGATGCCTGATGGTGGCGAGCAGAGCAGTTTCCTTCTGTTCAGTCCTGTATCAGAAGTATTAACACAGTGGTGTGAGCATGGGCACTGAAGAGTGCCTGAAGCATATCCTGGAGCATGCCTGGCCCAGGTGGCAGGGGAAAGCAGGGGACCTGGCAGCATGACAGTGATAGCAGTGTAGCACCATGGTTGAGGCGACCTGCTCCTCGCCCTGTTGTGTCCTACACAAAGGAATGTTAAACCAGACCGCCCTTTTCCAGGCAGGCAGCTCTGCTCCACAGCCTTCAGCTCTCCTGGCCCAGCTTTCTCCTGGGGCAAGAGCCATGAAACAAAGAGATGGCACATTGGCTTCCAGACTGTCCTTGGCTGCTAATAATCTATGGAACTTCTTACTGTAGCATCCAAACATCACAGTCCATCAGCTGATAGGACATGAAGCAACGTTTTATTTTCTGTTTGTCAGATCATATTCTTGGCAAAGTTACAAACACACATGTTACTTAGTCCTCTGTGTACTACAGTTTGAAGCAAATTGGACTGTATAGCAGTTGTTCTATCTCTGTTTATAAGCCTCAGCTTCATTAGCAGTAGGAGGTGTCAGTGGGAAGAACAATGATGTTTAATGCAATTCAGGAAGCTGCATCTTTGCTTTGGAAAACAAAGGACATAAGCAGCAAATACTCAGAGGGTCCGTGAATCCAGGCAAGTCTCTCGTTACAGCAGGCACAGCCCAGGGCTGTACTCCCTTCTTTGGGATGGAGAGTTTCCTCTAGCACTAAATCCTTGGCTCTAAAACCCTGGCTTCTTGGAAGCTACATACTCATAACTGTGTTCACTGAAGAGTTTCGGAATTTGAAGTCCCATTATTTACATCCGACTGTATATTTTCTCCTGAGAGCCCTATAAACAAAATGAATTGCAGAAGAAATCACACATTCCCACAACAGGCATGTTTGCCTCTCACGAAGTCTGAAAAACCATGACCCAAATGTACTGTGAGATAGTAAATCTGAGAAGGCAGTGTGTGGGAATCCTAGTCTAATCTGAGAAGAAAGGAGAAAGCAACCTGCTGCAGCCCCCAGCATCTTTCCCTGCAAGCCCTCCAAGCTCAGGAGCTGGAAATGCTTTGGGGAAGTGGAGGTCAGCCCATGCCTAGTGGCCCCATCAATTCCAGGAGCCCTCCAACACCGGAAACCAAAGTGTTTATCTGTTATTCCCAAATTTTATTCTTTCCTGACCCTTGCAGACAAGCTTATTCCTGAAGAGCACAGGAAGACAGCTGGTGAAAAGGGGTCTTGCTTATTTTCATCTAGGAAACTCTGAAACCACACGTACCTTTCCAGCTGCTGCTTGCCATGTGTATTGATTCCAGCCCATGTTTCCTGATTGTGTATTTTATTCTCCTCTCTAGGCCCATCCTGCCTGCAGTCACTCTTTCCACCTGCTTTTAAGACCTCCTGTTGTTTCCCACCCTGCTAGAAAAGGCAGATTTTAACCACTGAAGCTCTGCTTGTGGCACTGGTGTCATGATTTCTCTAGGCAGAGACTTTCTGAGCTGCGACCCATGTCAGCACACAGCCACCCATATGGAGATCCAGTATCTCCCAAAGTAAGGGCTCCTGTGAGGAAGTCTTTAGGATAAGGGATACAGAGAGCAGGAGGGATGAACATCCCGTGTGTTATATTTGCAAATTGTGAGCAAGGTATGATATTTCAAGACCTGTCTGGGACACAGGATAGTTGCTGGGATGATGTTAGTGAGTAATCTTTGGTCAGCAGATTGTGTGTGTGTGTGTCAGCTGGTGCAAGCAGCAGGCATCTGAAAGGGCATCTGTGGTGGTGAGTGCAAGGTAGGTACACGGTGGACACAAATGATGAGCCTTTTTTCCTGACTGGATGAACACCTCTGAAAGAAGCAGATTTCTGGGACAAATATTCCTTTTCACAAGTTCCTAAAGATGATTTTTGTAAATGTTTGCTAATGTTTACTTGACATTTGTAGTCACGCATGTCAATATGATCCCGTCCTGGAATGTTAACTGGAAGCAAACGCAAAAGTGGGCATGAACTCAGCTGATGGGGATACAGTTTTTAATTTAGGCTGATTTTCATGGTCATTATCTTTCACATAATCATCCAGTTCAGCTGAGAACTAGTGGTGCTCCAGGAGTTCTTCTCCTTCCAAGAGTTATGATTTTTTTGTTTTCTGTTAGGAAAATGTGTTACCAGAGTCACTGTTGTTTGTGTCTACTTCCTGACACTTCATACCACAATCCTGCTTCCAGCTTCTTCTTACTTAATCAAAACTTAACAATCTTGCCTAAAAGTTCCCACAGCAGTTGTTTGCCTCTGGCTCTTTTTATAATTTTTTTTTTTTTTAATTTCTTCTGAATCAATTAAACTGTTTCCAAGAATGTAACTAAAACTAAGCACATTTTTGTTCTCTTCATGTCAGGAAAAATATCTGATGATGACTTTTTTTTCATAAGTTCTGTTGCACTGTGTTGTGGAGCAAGATCATCAGATTTACATTGGAGCTGGGCTTTGGGTAGAAGGTGTGCTTTGTGCCTTTCCTCTGAAATATTATCCAACAACTATCCATAAGGAGTTGTGGTTTGAACTGTCTCAGTAGCGGCACATTTGATTTTCACACCTAAAGACACTGCAGATTTCTCATGTTCTGGGAGTGTTTCCAGCCAGGTCTGAACTTATTCTTATTGCAATGGCCATTTACCCCAGCAGTTGTTCCAACCTTGCTTGGATCCAGGCAAAAAAGGGGAGAAAAGGCTGGGATAAGGATAAAGAATTTTGGTACGGCAGAAACTTGTTCTGAAGACTGAGGAGTGTATTGGATTGAATGGGGGCTTAAAACTACTTGGCCCAGATACAGAGAGGGGTCCCGTGCATGTGATCCAAAGACCCAGAAAGCAAGAAGTATTTAGGAAAAAAAGTAAGAGGAATGGCACAAAAGACCTTCAGACAGTGCTCTTGCTGCTCATCCTCTTGGGTCCAGTAGGAATGTTTGGTTCTGGCACTGCGTTTAACTGTGGTGCCATGCAAACAGCAAACATTCCAGCTGGCAGAGGCACCCCACAACAGCACCAGGGGCAAACAACTTCTCTCTAGAAAAATTTGGCCCCAGAGTGGCTTTATAAAGGAATTTAGTGGTGCAGGTGATGGTCAGAGATCCACATCTTGGCCTGGTTTGGTCACCACCAAGTACAGTGAGTGGCCAGACTCTGGTAATTTTGGCCATCAGGGTCAAGCAGCTGGAGAGCATGTGCAGGATGGGCAGACACTGTGGGAATGTGGCTCTCCAGGCACAAACAGTCTGGAAAAAGAAGTGAAACACAGAGGTGGAGTAGAAAGTAAAGGTCAAGTGCTCTTGGCTCATGCAAACCTACTTCTGGTTTGTTCAGTTGTTCTGGGGTTTTGTTTTTTTTATTTAATTTTTTTCCCCCTGGTGACAATTATATGTGTTGCAAGGTGAGGTAGTTCTCAAGTGAAATGAAATCCCTTTTTCTGACCTTGGAGTGCATAGCACTCTGAATTACTTGACAAGCCTAGTTTACCCTTTGAGCAATTCATGACTCCCCTTTCACAAATAAGAGCACACTTTTGTGGATGTTTTCCTTGCTCAGTACTACCTAATGGATTTTTTTTTTCCTTAATAACTGTCATTTGACCTGCATCTTGGGTTCAATCCCCATATGGGCCATTCACTTCAGACTTGGACTCAATGATCCTTATGGGTCCCTTCCAACTCAGAATAATCTGTGAATCTTGCTATTCTCAGCTCAAAATTAAAAATGTAAATTGAAAATTGTAAATACTATTTTTTGTTCATTTTCTAGAGGAATCTTAGGCACATTCATCCCATTTTCTCTTAGTGCCTCATTATCAATAATCCTTTGCCTCACTGCTTCTGTAAATCATTTTCACCTCCTTCCTTTGAGAACCATGTGTTTGGGCTCTTGCACAAATATCTCATGAGAGTAATTGGCCAAGTCATGCAGTGTCATTTTTACTCCTTGATAAGTTGGCAAAATGCCATTAAAAGGGGATTATTGAACAACACTTAAGTATTTTTTTTGGTGAGGAATGCACTGCACTTAAACCGTGAAGCAAGCAGGGTTCCTCAGTATTTTACCAAGCACAGTGGATTATGTTTTACTTGGTAGAAGTATTTTACCAAGCATCAGCTATTGGTATCATTCAAAAGACTTAGATCCTGGCTCCCACAGTCAACACATAACTTTTCTCTTCTGCAATATGAAGGATGTGCAACTTAAAGCTCCAGAGGTGTCCTGAGCTGGTATTTATGTTTCAGAGCTGAGGAGAAATGAGGGAGAGTTTCAAACATTCTTTCCCTACTCATCACAGCCCCAGCAGAAGCAAATGAGAGGCACAGAAGCGTAGCACTCATGGCTCATGGTGTTCTCCCATCGGAGGCTGCAGCCGTGTTGGCTGCTCATGGCAAACACCAGTGGTGGACATAGACCCAGAGCCAGACTGAGGCAGGGGAGAACTGTGTGCTGCAGAGGCTAGAGAGAGCCTACAGAGGCCAAGGGTTTATTAAACTTCAGTTTGACTGGAGCTGAAATATGTGCCTCTAGAGCAGGGCAGCAGAGGTTCACGGAGTCCTTTCCGTAGACATTTTATGACAGTCTTTGGGGATACATATAAGAAGACTGGGGCATTCTGAGTAATTTAAAAAAATATTTATTTAGACTGTGTCAGGGTCAACTGGAGTTTCCAAGCAAGCCAGTCTTAGATGGATTTTTCTTTCTTTGCCCTTTCTCCACAGCTATAGCGTAGAGACGCTGTGGTTCATGGCCAGGCCATGCAGTGCAGCTATGTCCCCTCAATACCTCAAAACATCTCTCCAGATCAGTGAGACCTTGAGGTTGCTGTGTACCCCCTGCACTGTGTTTGGGCTTGTGGAGACCAGGGATGAGAGGCCCTGGCTAGTGAGGGTTGCTGCTGCCTGACCCTGTCAGGAGTCTGGGCTTCTCCACCTCCATTGGCATCAGCATCTCCTCTGCAGGAAACCCCTGTGGGGCTGCAGCACAGTCCCCACCTCGTGACAAGGGTGTAGAGGTCAGGGGGAACAACCTGCTGCTCTCAGGTTTGCTGTTGGTTATTAGGTCTTCCCTCTTTGCTGGCATGTTCCCAGTTTGGTTGTGCTGCTTTTTGCTTCAGTTTGGGATTTTGCTGCCCTATTACTCTCTGCCAGTAAAAGCTGATGCCAGTCTGTTGCCCAGCCCCAGTGACTGTGAATTAGTGGGTTTGGTAGCCAGAAGCCTAAATTATTTTTTGAATGCTTCTAAGAGCCTAGTGCTTGTAGGAATTTTCCCAGACCTGGCCAGCCTTGAGTTTTGCAATGTGCAGTTGGAATGGGAATAAATTATAGATGTTCTTCCAAGAACAGGCAGGTTTGGGAAAGATTGAAGGTTTTTCTTCCCTCGTCTGGGCCTTTCTTTACTATTTAGCTGTCTACAACTGAAGAACTGCAGAACTACTTTGCTAAGAAATCTGGCCCAAACTTCATCTCAATGTTTAAACTCTACCCTTTCTGTGGCTCAGTGAGGTTCAGCCAACTTCAGTTGTTTTTTGATTTTACTCCAGCTTTCCCATCACTCTTGCTTTGCAATTTCCAAGTGAAATTGATAGCACCCAAATCCCCCTGAGATATGCTGTGCTTGGGTTCCAATAGGGCTGCTGCAGCATCTCATTGAGACTCCAGAGTCCCCAGGTCTTCCCTGCAGGGCACTTGGGGGCCCAGACTGAGAAGCACGAGGAGCAGCACAGGAGCGGTGTTGGGAGGATTTGTTTGGGCTTGCCTGACTGCCCATCTGAAGCCCATAACGTTGCACTTCAGCCTAAGGGTAGTCCAGGGACACACATATGCTGCAGTCCTTGCTGGACTGGGGCGGCCGGCTGGCTGCTTCAGCTGGGCAGAGCCTGCTTGGACACCACCCTGGCCAGGCCCCCCAAGCCATTGGAGTTTGTGTGTCGTTAATTTGAACCAGGACTCCGTAACGCAGATGCAGCTGAGCTCTTGCCCAGCTCATTACAAAATGGCCCAAATCACCCTCCTCTTGTCCCTTTTCTCTGCTGGCAATTTCAGGTTGCAGGTCCAGCCTTGCTACCAGCAGCACAAAACAGGCAACTAGAAGTCACCTCTGGGAGGCAGCTAAACTTCAGCAATGCATTGCTGTCTCTGCTGCAAAGAGGTTGCTTTTGCAAAGCAGACAGACAGAAGAATGCAGAGACAGACAGACCAACCAACCAAACAACGTGAACAGCATCCAGGCAGGCACCGACCCACAGGAGGGGGTGAATCACTTTGCAAGCTGGCAGCAGGGAATTAAACTGTGCCGTAGCCAGACATCAGAGTAAGGATCAGCTCCCTTCAGGCAGCTTTGTCCCACCAGCCTTCCTCCCCAGTGGGAATTAGAGTGCCCCATTTCCTTCTGGATGGCTGATTTATCCCTCTGTCACAGGTGATGGCTGGTGGCGTCTCGCTTGGTGTGTGGTTAGCATGGAAGGAACACATTCACAGTGAGGTGGAAAGTTGCACTAGGGCCTTGTGCCTCCCTCTCGCCCTGACAGAGCAGACGTCCTGCTCACCCAGCACCCAGCCTGCGGTGGAAATTGTAGGGGAAATGTGCAGGGCATGTCGTGGGGAAGAGAGAGGCACCAACTGGTTGTGGGGGAAACCCCTGGAGATGACAGCTTGTAGAGAAGAGCCCCCCTTTCTTTTGCAGTGGTCAGGGGAGGGATCTTTTCAGATCCTTGCAGTGGCCAAAGGGCATGAGTGAGGTTAAGATGAATACATAAAACTGCACCTGATGGGAGCTCTTGTGCTCTTCATTTCAGAGTGAGAGCTTAGCCCTAAGCCCTGCATCAGCCTCACCTGTCACTCACATCTGAACATCCCTCAGTGCTACCGCAGGCGCTGAGTGGCACTATCTGCTGTCAGCCCCAGAGCTCCCCAGCACTTACCCTTCCCTGCTCCAGGTGCAGGGCCTGACTTCACATGGCCGCAGTGCAGGAAGGGGGCATTGAATCCTGGCTACCTTAAATGCTATTGTCACTTAGCTGGAGAAACCATCCAGGAAGGGGAGGAGCAATTTGTTGGATCTATTTTTTTCTAAAAGAATTTTTTTTTCTAAAAGAAACACAAGAGTGGGATAACTGAATGATCCCAAGGTAAGGCAGATCAGGTGGATTTGGCAGATGTTGCTCCAGATGCTGACAGCCGGTAGGGATGTCCCAGTAGGAAAACTCAGATCAGAATGGAGCAGAACAGAGTTCCCACATTGGGACTGACCATCAAGGTGTGCAAAACCCTACAGTGTCTGTCTGTGGAGAATAAAAGTCTTCAGCAAACAACACTGGGGACCTGTCTGTTCTGCCTTTCACTTGCCCAGGGATCTGTGGACTCTTTTGGGCTGAAACCCCAATAAACAGTCACTAGGCTGTGTGTAGCTATGGGTCTATGACTGAGATGACACCATCCAATACTTTGTCCAATATTAGTGATGCTGATTTTTTTCTTAATGATATCACATATTTTGTCTATTCAGTATTGAGCCAAGTCTCCGGAGCAGTTAGGTGCTTACATCTGGTTCTGAGGAGCTTGAGAAAAACCAAGACCCTTAGGCAATCATTGCTATGTCAAGGCACTGCTTGGGAAGAAGGAGACTGCTTATCCAAAAGGTATCAAAACCAGAGCCAAGAAGAAACTGAAAGCCCTTTCAAGTCCTCTTCCCATCCTTGCCAGCCTTGTCCATCTTCCTTGGCTGGTACATGCTGGGGATATATCAGTTTAGAGGTTCTAGATGGCTTTTGGTTCACATGCACTGTTTTACCAGACACATTTAGGACAGAATAGAAACCCACAATTTTTCCCTAGCTATTTGTGACATGTTGACGGTGGGAAATAAGACATTTTAAAATGCAGTCTGACACATCTCATCTGTCATACTTCCAAACTTTGCACATAGCCTGGCATGCTGCAAACTTATAGCTGATCAGCCCCAGCCCTGTGCCTGGGGATGCCTGTGTGGGATCTAATGAAGTTCTGATGCCGCAGAGGTAGCTGTCACTTCCCTCTGCTGTCATTTAAAAAGTCATCTTGTGGCTAGTCCTGGCACATCCCCAAGGCACTGTGTCACCCCCTGCAACACTGAAGACCTTCAGGTGTCAGAAAGGACAAAACCATGTCACCAGAAAATTAATGGGCTCATCAGAGAGAACTGAGATGCCCAACTCCAGAATACTGGCATAAGCAATAATCTCCCTTCACATTCAGTAGTAAGGAAGCCATGGTATGCAATGGAGCAGTTTCATTTTCTCTCCATGGAGGCAGTACATTTTCTTGCTCTTTCACTTTCCTTATATCATGTTCTGGGAGCCAGAAAGTCAACTGCAATTGCAGCAGGTTGCTAGAAGCATTTTGTGCCTTCAAAATTTGTTAGTCAGCACTTTCCTGCTTTTCAGATGAATGTGCCACATGAAAAAGGACTTGGGGAATGAGCTGTGCCTTTTTCTCTAGCCACAGCTTCTCTGCAGACTTTTCAGAATTGATTTGTTTATGTAAAAGCCAGTTTTGTTAGTGTCCTTTAAAAAACATGAAAGAGCAAAAAGGAGCACATGTTGCATTTGTACAGACAATGCTGAGCTCTCCCCAAGTAGCCACAGGGTGTGTGAATCTAGCTAACCAAGCAATAAAGCAACAAGTGCCCTTAAAAACAGATGTTTGTATTGGGGGAAAAAAGCGGGTTCAGAATAAAAGTGAGAGGAGCAGCAATTTTCCCAAATAAATAGTGCAGATTCCCCAGGTTTGCCGTGATATAAACTTCTCAGCAGCACTAGAGTTAATGTTTATCAAGCTCTCTGCCCCCAAACCCACACAGTGATTTTCTACAGGAGAACTAGCCAGCCAGGAAAACGAGGGCCTAAGTGCAGCCAGGGCTGAGGTGGATTTGACTGCCACAGAAGCATCTTCCAGGCACACAGTGGAGATAGAGCCAGTGACTCAAGATATACACTGTCTTCAGGGCCCTCAAAAAACCACCCATGGACTCACAGTGCAGCACCTTCGGCATTGTCCCCAGACTGCTTTTCAGGAACAGAAGCAGTTTTTTAAAGCTTTCTGCTCTGGGCCTTACTACTGCTCCTGATGCTCCTCTGATCAGAAAAATAAGTCTCTTCTCAAAGTGAGGAGCCCTAGGTGTGGCCAGGAGGAGCACAGTAGAAAGCAGCACTCCTTTCCTCCTTTCATTCTTCTACAAGTGGGCTCTTCTGTAGGAATTTTCTGTCTGTAATTGGTCTCAAGGTGGTCAGATATTTCACAGCTATTTTTAGACTGCAAGTTCCACCATGAGTAGCCACCGAGCGTGTCCACCCTTTGCTGTAGTGCCTCAGGGGCTGCAGGCAGCAGAGCAGCAGGGCCAGCAGCTTTGACAAGATCAGCAGAGATGGATGGTGTCCGTGCAGATAAGAACATTCATGCAATGGTCTCTGAGCACAATGGGAAGTCAGTGAATGCTGTACCATGGGCAGAGGAACAGCATAGACCATATGCCAGCCTTCCTTCAGGTTCTGCAGAATCAACCAAACAAGGCCCCTGTCCGGGAGGGATGGATAGGCCATGTGTTCAACCTTACCCAGAGTTGAAATGGAGATGCTCCAAGCACTTTCTGCTTAGCAGCAAAGGGTAACTGCAGCTTCTAGAATGAAGCCAATGGTTTGTGTCCTATATAGAATTCTACCACCTGCACGTAAGAGATGAATGCTGCCCAGATTTACACTTCAGGTGGGCACAAGAGTGAAGGTATGACTAAGCATCTGATCATTGCTAATAAAATCAGTGATGCCACATACAACTAAAAAAGTGTTAAAATATTGTCTGCATGCACAGACTGCAAGAGCACTGACTCCCTGAACCAAAGTAAACCTACATATTTGGGTCTCTATATGTCTAAAATCCAGTCACTTTGCTTTTTCCTGTATAACCCAAAATGTGGATGTTTTTTAAATAATAGTCTTGTGCTGACTTCTAGACTTTAACGACAGATAGGAGGCAGGAGACTGCAACAGAGAACTTATAAACAAGTGTAACAGTTTCAGCGTATGTTAAGGCAAGATCACAAGAATTGGATGAGGTTGCTAGGGCTGCTCAAGTCCTTGAGGTATGCTGGCTGGGCTGTGGTGCAAATCTGTCTTGGTAAGAAGTGTAAAATATACTCCCTGAACACCTTCAATGCAAAATTTTATCACTAGTATTTAAGCAAAAGTTGAATGACATTAAAAGCCTTTTTTTAAAAAGCATCATTGCTATGAAGAGTCAGACCACGGCTGTGCAGGCAGAGAGAGGCACCATGAGATGGCCAGCACTGGAGGTCATAGAATTTAGAGGTGGACAGGGGGGAGCACTCCTGTGCCCACACTTGGACAGGAAGGCAGAAGGATCCTACATCATTTGGTGTGGGAGCAGAGTGGCAGCCTGGTGCAGCCCAATGCTGTTTGGACAGGGGTTGTCCACAGACAGACAGCCTCTGTGAGCTGCCACATGCCAGTAGGTGTCCCAGCTGTTCTCCAAGCCCCCCTGGACTGGGATAGCATCAGCCCTTTGCTGAGACTGTAACAGCCTGGACAATATGTTGCCAGAGCAGTACATTAGCAGCACCAAGATCCAGCAGGCTTTTTTGCCTGGAGCCCAGGGGAAACTGCTCTGTGCTGGCTGTGTCCTTGGGTTTTGCTGGCCCTGTAGCTGTCTTGCAGCCCTATGGGCAGTGGGGTTGCAACCACAGGATCTGTGTGATTGAAAGAGTCTATTGTGCAGGAGCTGTGGCTTGTCATGCATGTGTTGTGAAAAGCATTTCAATTTGGGCCCAAAGCTGTGGATTGGAAATGTCCCACTCTCTATTGCCCTGTGGATGCACCAAACTGACTTTGCTTTAAATTAAATACCATGGGTAAGATTGTACATAGTGAAGATTGTACTTCATCACCCTCCCAAAACAGTATACCTGAGGAACAAAACATACAAGTTGTGAATCCAAATATTCTGACAGCATGATAAAGATGACCATTCCCTCCAGGAGCACATCAGCAGAGCAGCACAATACCTGGCTGACTCAGGACCTTACCTCGTGGCCACATGTGAATGTGGTCTTGCATCTCCTGTGCCACCTTTCTCCTCCATAGGGTTCCCAGGACAGATGGGGTGAGAATTGAAAGGCATATTTCCTGCAGGTGAAGTGGGAACACAGACATCCCTCCTGCCCCAAAGGAGCTGCAAGATGCTTAGGGCCAGTTATCCCAGACTGTCCCTGTCCCTTGGCAGCTGATACAGGGTGACTCAGGGAAGGTCTTGGGAGTGTCAATGGCCTAGCAGGCAGCCAAGGCACTGAGAGAGCAGGGTATAATTCTGGGAAGTCAGAAAATATCCTCCTTCCACTGCTACGAGGGCAAGGATGGATTGGCAAGCAGTGAAGGAGGTACCCAGCAGTCCTGTCGGGCTTGTAAGGGTGCAGTGGTGCTCACATTAATTCCTTGTCATGGAGATCTTCACAATATGTAATTCAAGGTCTCTCTGGGTTTGATTAGAAACAGACACCCCAAACTTCGCACTGAAACTTTGAGCCCATCTCCAGTTACAGGAAGTCTGGGTATATTCATATGCAGATGTATGCAATTTGTTTCACTTCAGCAGTTAGCTGACTGTTTTGAGGTCAGGGAGGATGTTTCTAGGGAATGAGAGCTACTTCTCAGGATGCTCAGCCGAGGGTGGATGCACACCATCCCCTCCCTCCACTGTCATCCTCCCTCCATCCTACAGTTTCTGCCCCTCTCAGGGAAACATCTCATCCTTACCAGGGGTCTCAGGGGCTAGAGGTGAAGGAGCCCATGTCTGCTGCAGTGCAGGAGCATGAGAGCAGCATGGCTGAGCTGCAAGGAGGGCTCTGAAGTGGCAGAGCAGGCACAGGAACACTCACTGTGGGCACAACAGGGACAGCCCTTTGTCCTTGGGGCTGATGGTTTGTGATGGAGATAACTTATCACTGCTGAAAGTCCGGGGCCCAGCTCCCAGCTGGGGTTTGAGTGAAGTTGTCAACGACATTAGAACAGACACAGAGCTTTTCTCTGTGCATAGCTGTGTGTCTGTGCACACCCCTCTCCAGCTAGCTGAGCTCCTCAAGCAGATAAGAAACAGCAGAGGAGTCCCCAAGGAAAGTCCTCAGGTCTTGTGTTTGCTGCTGCTGGAGTTGCAGGGGGCTCGGGAGTTAGGGAGGCAGCCAGCAGAAAGCTGTGGGGGAAAATGTACTGAGCTTCCTGACATCATAAATAATAAAAGAAAGAGAGAAAGGGGGGGGAAAAACCCTCTTGGAATACTTTATTTATTACTCCGTCTCTACTGACTCTCATAGGTGGTAGTCTATTGCTGCCGACTTTCTGGAGCTATTTTATTTTCAGCTGTGAAAACTATAAATATCATGTCTATAGCATATGATTTACCAAGGCTGTGGGGCAGGGCACTGTCCCAGCCCATTTTGGACAGGTCTGTCCACCTGCATTCTCCAAGAGCAGAGGGAAAGGTCAGCCAGCTGGAGAAGGAAGGTTCAAAGAGGAGGCAGTGTGTCAGTCACTGTCGTAGACACTGGTCCTGGCACCCAGAGAGTATAAATGTTGGCAAAATGTTCCCAAAGATCAGAGCAAAGAGAACTGAGATAGAAAACATCAAGCTTTGGTAAGCTTTACAGGAAGGTCTTCAAAAGTCTGAGGGAACAATATTAGACAAAGCAATAAATTTAAAATCACAGTAGGGTGCAAGTGGCAGATAGCTCCATTGCCTTTATCCAAGGTCTGCCTACAGGCCCACTGTACCACCTGGGCAATTTTTTCCTCAAATCCCTTTCATACCTCATCCTCCCAGGCTTAAACCTGGGTCTTCCTTGCCCTCATGTGAGGGTGACAGCTACATTTCATCCTCCTGCTTTCATGCCAATCACCTCAATGCTTCAGCTGTGAGAGTGAGAGATGGGCAAGGATTTGTACACTGTGCACCTTCTCACAACCCCTTTTGTGGGCTTTTGGCTGTGGAGATGTGACAGAGCTGTTCACACAAGGGCTAAACTGTAAAAATACAGGGAATTAGTGGAAGGATGTTGCAACAAGAGATGAGTGCTGGAAAAAATAGGGATTACCAATGACACAGGCTAAGATGCCTGAGCTGGCATTAATGACCCTGGATATGTCACTGCCAGGGAAAAGCTCCCAGCAGGGACATCCCTAGATGGTGGAGCTGTTTCCCAGAAAGACTGACCCTGGCCTGGTAATGTTTAAAAATAGACTAATGTGAAATTTCAAAAAAAGATGAGCCACTTGATGTGCTCTTGGCTTGGTAAGGAGAGCATGGATAGAAAATACCACAGTACCACTTCCCACACATTTAGGAGCATAGTATCTCGAGGTTAAAACCTGTAGTAGAGCCACCATGTTTTTACCCAAAGATCCCAGCCAGAAATGCGGCCAGGCTGGTGACACTTGGCTGTGCACTATGTGCCAGGTGGCCAGTGGCTCACACAGATCCCTCTTTTTCTATCCTGGGGACAGACCACCATGCAGAGCAGTGGCACCAGATAAGAGAGAGCCATGGATCCCCACTGGGGTCCTGCTGGCATAGCATCACTCTTGCTAATGAAGGGGACACCACTGTCACTGTAGGCAGGAGGTGTGCATTGGAGTATGCAAGGTTCATCCTCCCACCTGGGTCTCTGAGAGGGAGGAGGAGCTGGGAGAGCTTGCCCCAATCTCCTCTTGCTCATCTGTGCTGGGCAAAATTGGTCAAAACATTTACATCTGTTTCCTTCTCTCTCTCCCTGTCCCCTCCCCCTGGTCAATCTTGCTCTCCTCTCCCCTCCCTTCCCTCCCACCCAAACAGGAAAGGAAAGCAGCCTGGGAGAGCCTGACTTGCAGCCAAGCTCCGACCCTTCAGCAATGGACAGCAGCTACCTCAGCGTAAAGGAGGCTGGGGTGAAAGTGCCGCAGGACAGGGCCAGCACAGACCTCCCCAGCCCCATGGACAAGGCTGACTCGGAGAGCAACAAGGGCAAAAAGCGGAGGAACCGCACCACCTTCACAAGTTACCAGCTGGAGGAGCTGGAGAAGGTCTTCCAGAAGACCCACTATCCCGATGTCTATGCCAGGGAGCAGCTAGCCATGAGGACAGACCTCACCGAGGCTCGTGTACAGGTATGCGGGGAAGGCAGGGGCTGGGTGAGGGGTGGGTGAGCTGCAAAAAACCTCCGAGGTGCCTCGCAGCCCCACCATAAGCTGCAGGCAGCTGAGCCCTGCTGAGAGCCTGTGGCACAGGGAAAGGACAAAGAGGTGCACCCATGTCTGACAATAGTGTCGGCTCCTTTATTTGGTCTGGTGTCCTGCACTTCAGCGTTCAAGAGACACCTCTTGCCCTTGAGCTAATGGGACAGCGGGCAGGTAAGCTTCACCGCCACCCTAAACAAAGCTTGCATGAAACCTGCTCTCTTCAGGAGACTTTCAGGGGACAAAGGATTCATTAGTCCTGAGTGGGAGCAAGCTTTTCCACAGGATAGTCTCTTTCTGGCAGATGGGGATGCAGAGGTGGCCAGGAGCTCAGTACCAGAGAGCATGAGGTGACGCAAGAGAGGCAGCTCTTGTTGCTTGCTCAGCAGGCGCTGAGGCTGCCGGAAAGCTGGAGATCTGGAGGCAAAAGGTGCACCCACCACCTCGGGAAGAGCAGGACAGTCACACAGCCACACTGTTGACAGATTCTCAATCTCCACGCACACAAGTGCCAGCTCTCGTGAACTAGCTCCCTTGAACTAAGCTGGGGGTCCAGCAGAGCCGAAATCCACATCAGAGGAGGGAATGATTCTCTGACTACTGCTCTTTCCTCTGAGTCAAGGTTAAACAGAAGGGCTGAGAAGCATGTGTAAAAATGAGCACCACTGCATGGAGCGGACATCCGCAGCTCACACCTCGGTGGCCAGCTCCGTCTCCAGCACAGCTAATCCTGTAACTTCCGTCTGCAGGCATTTGGCAGATCACCACCCCCAGAACCTGCAGCAGCATCAAGAATAATTGGCCCATGGAGATACCTGATTCTATATTTTATACCAGGAATATTCTCAGCTCCCAGGCAGCCCAGCTTACCCTCTGCTTTTACAAGTAGCTGTTGTGAACAAGTCAAAGCAGTCAGGCCCACATCCATGCTTGAGTCCATTTTAGTTTGTACATTCACTTACGGATTCAACCAGAAGCAGGATTTTTCTTGTCTGCTTGCCTAAACTGGTTGGCAGGGCTGGTGTGCTCTTCTTCCCCACAGCTGTTTCTCTTCAGGCTGGACATGGCTGCATTTCGGTAGGAAGCACTGTGATTCCCATTGGTCCAGAGTGCAGCATGCTGAGCACCACAGGACTGGCAGAGCAAGGCAGCACTACAAACATCAGCTTGTGCCACTGGATGCAGCTCTTGATTTCCCAGGAACACACCACAAGTGCTAATGGGGTCTCCTGGGAGGCCAGCTATAGCATCGGGTTACTCGCTGCACAGTGCATGAAATTCCTTTTGCTCAGGAATGAGAATGAGGTGCTGGAGGGTGGCAAGCTCCTCCTGCTTGCTTCTGAGCCACGGTGTGCAGCTACTGTGCTGTCCCAGCCAGTGTGAAGGGCTGGCCATCAGAGCCAGGGCAGGCGAGGCAGATGCAGTCTACAAGTTCCTCACATATGACCCTCGGTCTCAGGATTTTTCCCCACTTTACCCCCAGCTAACACTTCAGCCGAGGGCAGAAACAATTCCCTAGGTAGCCGGGAGGATATTTGCAAAGAGGGGCTTCATCTTGCTCTGAGATAAGTGTGCCAGTAGCCTGTTGCCACAGGCAGCCAAGAACAGCCTCCCTGCTCTGGTGACAGCCAGCACACACCTCTCACTTGGTGATGACAGGCGACGGTGTTGACAGGGCTCGTGTAACAGAGCTGCTGAAGGACTTGGCTAAGTGGCCTGGCTGCTCAAGCACTTACCCCATGGTGAAAGGGGTAAGCACTTGCATTTCAGTCATTCCCTGGCTCTGCCGGGAAGGACCTGGTGGCTTGGGCCACAGGCTGTTCCCAGGCCACCCCCTCGGGACAAAGGGCTGCGGTGCTGTCGGTAGCAATGCAGACTCCTGTCACTGGAGAGCGAGAACCAGCAGGCTTGTGCCCAGCGCAGTGGGTGCTGGCTGGGCAAGCTCAGGGGCACTGCAGGTTCTGGGTACCTTACATGTGTTCCCAGGGGCTGGAACTGCTGGCTAGTGAGCTGCTTAGCCTTGGCATGGCAGCCTCCAGGAGGCCTGGAGGTGGCACAGGGCTGCACTTCCCGCGAGGGAGACTTTGGAGCCAAAGCCTTAGTGAAGCACTCTAACTCCTGTCTCCAGCTCTGGGTTGTGCTATAGCTTGTTTAGGCTTGACTTTGGTCTCTATCCCCCGGGCAGTTCTGCCCTGTGGGGGGGTCTTCCAAGGCTGGCATTCTGGCACCAAGGGACATCAGCTCACAGCCAAAGAGTGGGTACAGGCATGGGGCTGCAGCTCAGGAGACTGATGGCCAAACACCTACTGCAAAGACCAAGAACCAAGAGCTAGAGGATAGAGATCACAAATTAGCCATGAGCCCCTCACTGCTTTCCCCCTGCAAGCCAAATAGTCACAAGGTACTCAGACACCCTCCGCCATGCAAGGAGAGGCTCTGGCTGCTGTGGGGTATTTGGGCACACACCTACTGCAGCCCCATATGCTTTGAGAGAAGCTCAGTTGTTCGTCTCCCAAGAAAGATATGGTCATCTAAGGGATAATCCTACCCTGGAATAATTTCTGGGAAGTCAGCTTCAGCTGCCTGCAAGGCTGAACTAAGTAAAGCAAGGTGACAGAAAGGTGAGGCACCCAGCAGGTTTAAGGTGTGATGCTCCCTCCCACAGCTGAGCCAGCTTTTGTCTGGAGGTCATCCCCTCTGGCCAGACTTGGCTTCCTGGGAAGCATAACCAGCTGCACTGCAGGCAGGAGCAGATGCAAAGCCCAGACAGGCAAGTGGCAGCTCTGATTTTTCCACCCCTTTCCCAAGCTCACGCTTCATTAGTGAAATAGCTGCCGGAGTTCTCAGTGCCTGGAGAAGAGCCCATGCCAGCAGCATGCGTGGGGTGGACCATGCTGTCTGTGAAGCAGTGGCATTCCATGGCCTGGCCCCTCTCCTGCTCCATTTCCCTGTCTGCCTCAGTTTCCAGCCATCTGTTCTGGTGTCTGACAGTGTCAAAGTTAATTCCCCCTGTGATTTGCCTGTCTACCCTCACAACCTTGTCCCTTGTTTCCATGTACAATTAAGACACTGCACATCCCTGTTTTCCAGAGTGGGAGCCATACATAAGCCCTGTGCAGAGGCAGAGCCACACAGCCAGGGAGAGGCCGCTGGGGCTCAGCCACAAACCTGCAAGCGGGTGCTGTGTTCATGTAGGTCCTACACAACATACGTATCCCATCCCTTTCTTCTTTTCCATGTCTGGAGCTGCAGAGCCTCAGAAAGAGCTTCTGCTTGGTATCAGCAACTGCTTGAACTTCTTCCAGCTCACCCAGGTCTGCAGCAGATGTCTGGGGCAGTGGCACTAGAAAAACAAGGTAGACACATGTATTCACACATGATTCCTTCCCCTTGCATAGAAACACACAGGCACATCCCAAGGCCAAGCCAGCCTGGCCCTGGCTGCTCATCTCTCTTGGGTTATCAGTACCTCTGCCTCCTGGACTGCTCTCTGCCACAGGAGAAAGGGATGGGGCTGGAAGGAGGCTTTGCAGCCAGGGAATATAACCCCTCAGCCAGCCCCCCTCAGAGCCAGCCTTATGATTGCTGGGACCATTAATGAAATGTTTTTGGCGGTGACTCTGTGATGAGGCAGCGGCTTGAAAGTGAGAGGGAAATGTCAAACTCCGCTGTAGCAAAATCACCGCCTTGGAAAAAAAAGAAAAGAAAAAAAGCAAAGCAAAGCAAGAAGTAATATATCTTGATCCCTTTCCCCCCATAAAACCCTGGGAGGCTGGTGGAAGGAGCGGAAAGACTGAGCTAAGCCTGCAGGAAATTAAACATGAAATGAAAACAAGCTCGAGTTATTCAATTCTCTCATCCCAGGCTCCAATTTCCCATTCCAGGCCACTGATAAAATGGTGTCCAGTTTCAGCACTCAAGGATGAATTCTGGCTCTGTTCTTGCAGTCTGAAAAGCAAAGGGCTGGTGGCCATCTCTGGCAAGAGCCTGGCCTTTCGCAGAGGGATGGGTTCCTGAACACAGATGGATGGAGGCTGAGCAGAGGGAGGAGTGTAGCAGGGAGAGAGGACAGGAGTGGGGAGAACAGATGCTGTGAGGCTGCCAGGAGAGAGCAAAAGCACAAGAGACTTGAACGTGGTGGGCAGCTCTCACCTGCATCAGGGCAGTGATGTAGTGAGGGGTGTTGAGCACAGGGCATGGACACAACCCCACAGCTGCCACCAGCCCACCACCACACATGTGCAGAGGTCAGCCTCACCCACTACTGCCATGGTGGGGGCAGGAGAGAGGGGAAAGCACCTTTTTCTTTAACTTTTCTTCAGCAGCGCCCACTGGGTGCTAGGGTAGAGGAAGCAAGAGAGTGAGCAGGCGCCTCCTTTCTTTGTCTCAGGCTGCTCTTGGCCTCTCTACCCCCAAGAGCACATCAGCTGTGTATGCATATGGATTTAGGTACCAGCATATGGCTGAATGTTTATGGAGACATGAAACATTTTCTGTTCTGTAGGTTTTTACAGGGCTGATTTGGTACATCAGGGCTTATCAAAGCATTGTCTGCAGGAGTCAGATACATGACATTACCGTACACTCCCACTCTAATTGTTAACACTGAGATTCAGCCCACAGTGACTGCTGGCCCCTGCACAAAGTCCCGACCCCAGAGGACATGATGCCCGAGCCACTGCAACCTCCACCATCACATCCCCATCCCACAACAGCTGCTCTTGAGTGACAGGCAATGAAAGGAAAATGGACTTCTGTTTGGGTTTAGATTTGCTTTTTAAAAGCAGGTGTCTTCTAAGACTGTGGAAATACTGAGGATTAGTTGGGGGTTTTTGCTGACATTTTCACATTATACATTGCCATGCCTGTCTTGTTTTCCTCTGGAGCACTGTGCAGGCCTCGGGAAACCCAACTGCAAGATACCAAGCAGCCTATAAGGAATTGGACAAGAGAAGAAAGGAAAATTTTAAAAAGTGTCCAAACCTCGCCACAAGTGCTTCAGAGCCACAGCTCACGGCCAGCTCTCAGAGTGTCTCTGGTGCCTGTGACACCAACACTTGGACTGAAGACACTCTCCTTCCTCAGCCTAATGCCATGACTTGCCACACCCTCCCAGCCCATCAGCCATGTGGCAATTCGGAAACTGCCACTTTAAACCACTTTGCTCTGTTCAATCCAATGCGTAAATGTGTTGAACAGAGGTTGAGCCTTCACTCTGCTCTGTCAAGGCAGCAGTTGTGCTGCCCTGGGAAGCCAAGGGCACAGACCCTGCACTGATGGCTTCGAAGGTCACGCTGCAGAGCCACACAGCTCCGTGGGGGCCTGAGCTCAGCTGCCTGCTCCAGGTGGGATGCCCGGGTGGGCAAGGCAGCTGGTGCCTTCACCACACAGGGAATGACCAGGTATGCCTGGCATATGTTCATCCCAGCCTCATGCACAGCCAGCACTCTGCTCCCTACCTGTTCTCCACCCCTCTGTGCACAGCGGGGCCTCCTCTGCCTGAGGAGGAACTGGGTCACCACCGCTAACTTTGAATCTGCAGATCAAAGCGGTGTGATCCAGGCCAGCCCTGGGACTGGCCTGCAGCTGGGCTGGAGTGGCTGTGCCAAGAAGAGGTAGAAGAAAAACAGACAGATGCCTGAGGCATCAGACCTGCTCCAGTAGGACGCTCTGCATGTGCAGCGTGTGCTCAGCTGGGATAATGTTAGGACATTTCTGCTGATTCTTTCTGCACCTATTGAAAACACTCAGGTTTTCTGATTTGGGGTAGGGGATGGATAGCAGTTTACTGCTTTCACTATGGCTACTCTGGACAACTTGTGGATGGCTCAAGCCAGTGGCATTGCCATAGCCGTAGGGCAGGGCACTAAACCCTACACTATCCACAGCCCACACGGGGAGGACATGCCTGGCAGCTGCATCATCAGCTCCCTGCCCCAAGCAGACCACCGTGCAAGGCCAGACCCTCTGCTGCCTACTTGCACAGGCCTGGCTGTGAGAGATCAGCACGAGGCTGCCCATGTGGTGGGCGGCGGAAACTGAAGTGGGAGAGCCTGAAACAGCTCTTCCAGCACAAGCAAGGTCAGCTCAGACCAGAAACCCAAGCCCCATATCCCTCCCTGTAGCAGCTTCTAGCTGCACTGTTTCAGGCTGCAGGTGCCACAGTTCTCCTGCCCCTGCAAAAGCTGTCCAGCCATCCCACCCTGTGGCAAGCGCTTGGCTTCTCCTGCTATCCTCCGAAGACATGAGCTTCCTACCTGGTGTCTGCTTTCCCCAGGTGCCTGGCAAGCAGTGAATCTGCCCCAAGGCCAGGTGTGGGAAGGGCCAAGCTGTTTGTCAGCGATACTCCCTCTGGCCCACCCCAGCGAGTCACCGTGTAAAACTCGAAGCAGAGCCGAGAGGCTCTAGGGCTGCTCCTTTCATGCACTGGCGTGACCTGCACAACCCAGCCCCTGGTGATCGTCCTCATCTCTCAGTGCCTTCAAAGCAGCTCTTGATTGATGTGTTTCCCTGACTCACGAGCTTCAAGAGGCTTTGAAGACACTGGGCCAGGCTCTGATCTCTCTTAGGCTGATGCAAATCAGGAGCAATGGTGCTGACAACAGTGCAATAATCCACACTGATGTCAAGCCAGTAA
The DNA here is from genome assembly GCA_013400915.1 of Pardalotus punctatus. Lineage (NCBI taxonomy): Eukaryota > Metazoa > Chordata > Aves > Passeriformes > Pardalotidae > Pardalotus > Pardalotus punctatus. Next base: position 35,675 of record VZTX01009153.1, on the reverse strand, counting down.
AAATAAGAGCAGAAACAGAGTTTTGGTCTTTGCCTTGAAGGGATCTGAGCAGCACCATGAAGCAAACCCTGCAAAGAAAACCCAGTGTAAAGCAAAGGATGATGTAGAAGAGCACCTGTCCTTTCCTGAAGCTAAGGAGGGAAGGGGTGTTAGGCTTTTTGTTTCTTGTTGCGGTTAAGAAAAATGAGAGTCTGGTGGGAAACGCAAGCTGCAGTCAATGGCATCATCTTGGCCAGGACTGGGCTTGGGGAAAGCCCCGTCACTGCTGTTTCCAGCCTGGCAGCAGCTCACACAGATGTATTCACACTTCTCGTCTGAGACTGGCTGGCAGCAGCAGAGCTGCAGGCAGAGCCTGGGTAACACAGACTTGGGATGAGAGAAAGATGGGCTGTCCCAGGGCGAATCAGGCAGTGGGAGGCAAGAGATGGGAATATCCCCTGAGATGCAGTGCACCAGAAGATGGGCATCCCCTTTTGCTTGGAGTGCACCCATTCTAGGAGCCCAGGCTGGCCCCAGACCCCCAAGAGAAGCAGGGAAGCAGTGTCTCTCCCCTGCAGAGCTTGCGTGTGGAGCAGTGCCCATCTCCGTGCCATACAGAACCACTGGCCTGGTGAGGCCCTGCCCTCTGGTGGGCTCCTCAGGGCTGCGGGGCTACCAGCCACTGCCAGGCTGCCCTTGCTCACAGCCCCCGCTGTCACCTCTCCCCAGGTGTGGTTTCAGAACCGGCGAGCAAAATGGCGCAAGCGGGAGCGGTTCGGTCAGATGCAGCAGGTCCGGACCCACTTCTCCACTGCCTATGAGCTGCCTCTGCTCACCCGTGCTGAGAACTATGCCCAGGTGAGTACATTCTCCTGCCTGGGCACAGCGCTTGCTGGACACACTGCCTCTGCTCCCAGTCCTCCCCAAGTCACACTTCACTTCTCAGACACATCCAGCCACCCTTAGGCAAGGCTGCAAGGGCACCGGGGCTATACTGCCAGGCACTGAAGGACTGGCAGGTTTTTAGTGAGGTGTCCTGCCTGGCTCCCTCATGCCCTGGCCCAGAGAAGCCATCTGTAAAGGAGGAACCAATCCCAGGCTGGGTGACACAGTGCAGCACCCGTGGGCACAGGTCATCCTGCTCAGCACATCCTATCACACAGTCCTTCTCCCACCATGTGTGCTGCTGCCCACTAATTTTCCACTGGTTTGAAAAAGATCCAAAAGGCTAATTCATGCCTAAAGAATAGCAGTTCCCAGGGAGGCTTCCTGTTACCATGTCTGGTTTCCATGCCCCTTGGACATGGTGGTTGGATAAAAGCATTTTTTCCCTAGCAAGTTCCCACAGCCATCTCCTAGTGATGGGTTGTGGTACCCACAGCACACTTGGTGACATACGAGGATGCTTCCCAAGGGAGTTGTAGATTTATGCTCCAAAGGAAGGCAAAGAGCAGCCTTGTTGGGGTACCTGGGGCTGCTTCTGGGTCCCACTGAAACTGTTCTTGCCCTGACCCTGGAAGCAGGTCACAGGGCTGCCTCCCCTCCTTAGTTTCCTGTCTTGGAAAACCTGTCACCACAACAGCCTCCTAAACATTGGGCCAGCCCCAGTTTCACAACACTTCAGATGATGCCAGGCAGACTGGGGTGTGCTAGCTCCAAGGCTAGGCTGTGCCCCAGAAAGCACTCCCTCCATCCTGCACTCCCTCTTCCCAGCACACAGAATTTGCTCAAGGGTACAGTTCTGCAGGCATGATGCTCTGAACCTGGCTGTTCTCAAAGATCTCCTGGAAGTCCTCCCTCCCCAGCCAGTGCTGTACCAATGCCACCCCGCAGCCAAGTCGGGAGCATTTGACCTCTCGACTGCTTGGCGTGTCCCCCAAACGGAACAAGAAGCCCTTTTGAAACAGCTGAGATGCCAAAGCAGTTTTTCAAGCAGAGAACACTCTCAGCAGCCTTTTCAGCATGTCCTTCTCTTGCCTTTGTAACTTACACTGTTCTCTCCCTCCATACTGCCCTCCTCTCCCAGCACAGGAGATCAAAAATTTGAAAAGCAATTGCAGGAGGTAAGAGATCAGAGAGGGCCCAGGGGAGAGCAGGTGAAAGGGGCAGTGGGATGAAGGGCCCTTTGCTCTCTTGCTCCAGCCAGCTGCTCACCTCCTCCCCGCTTTCATCCTGCATGCCCATGTGCCCCCTGCTGCAGCACACCTATTCCCACTGGCAAATACTGAGCCCTCCTCTCTTCTTCTGCAATGTCATTTTATGAGTGACACTGCAGGATCCCAGATGGTCTCTCGAGGTGGCCCTGCAGGGCTCTGCTCTGCAGCAGGGTGGGTGATGCTGCCTCGATGGGCACTGCTGGGGGAGATGGGCAGTGAAGCTGCCTGCGCTGGGAGCTGTGGGCAGCTCAGCTCTGACAGGCATGTCTGTGGGGTACAAAATAGCCCTTGCTTAGGCAAAGCTGCCCTGAGCTGGAGCAGGAGGCTGGATCAGCAGCCCCACAGCATCCCTTTCTGCCTGTTCCCTCTGCAATGGGGAGGACCACAGAGACACCATGGATGACACGAAGTTTCCTCTGTTGCAAAAAAAAAAAAAAAAGTAGCATCTGGGAGAGGAATAGATAAACAAATGCTGTGGCAGAGGAGGAACACAGTCTTGCTCCCTGTGAGTTATCCTGCTGCACTCCTTGCCCCTGTCCAGGCTGGCATACAGGTTTTGGGATGCATCTACTGGCTGTAGCAGGGCTGAGGGAGCCAGCAAACTCCATGCCCACCTCACTGGCTGCCTCTCCACTAGGCTGCTCTGCCAGGCTGGGGCTGGACACACTCCATTCGCCCAGGCCACCTGCCCAATGTATCCTGCACAGGGCAGCCCTGACACTTCTCTTCCCACCCCCAGATCCAGAACCCCTCCTGGATCGGCAACAATGGAGCTGCCTCCCCTGTGCCTGCCTGCGTCGTCCCCTGCGAGACAGTGCCGTCGTGCATGTCCCCCCATGCTCACCCCCATGCAGCCGGTGGTGTCTCTGAGTTCCTTGGAGTCTCCGGGCCCGGCAGCCACGTGGGACAGACTCACATGGGTGGCCTCTTCGGCACAGCCGGGATGAGCCCCAGCCTCAATGGCTACGAGCTGAACAGCGAGCCGGACCGCAAGACCTCCAGCATCGCTGCCCTGAGGATGAAAGCGAAGGAGCACAGCGCCGCAATCTCCTGGGCCACATGACAGGGCTGCAGCCCAGTGCCCACGAGACATGGAGAGAGCACATGGGGACAGCCCAATCAATCCATCCGCTTGGACTCCAGACAGCAATTGCCTCCTCGGGGATGTGAATGCAGCACTTTTAGCTACCCTAGGCGTATAAAGTACATATGTTAATGTAAGTGGAGTGTTTCCAGCATGAACATGGCAGCTCCAGGCTTCCCGGGATCAGGCAGGGAGAGGGACGCTGTGAAGCAGCACCTCTTCCATCAAGATCTGGGATGGGATGCATCCCTTCTCACTGCCGCCTCCCCAATAACCTGGGCATTTTTTCTTCCCGTTGTTTTTTCTGACACCAGATCTGTCTTTCCAAAGAGCAAGAGCCCACTGGCCTTTCAGCAACTTCTCCCATCCCACTACCCACCCCCACACACACATATTCTGCCCTGGGCAGGGGACTGGATAGGGACTCTGGCACCAGCAAAGAGGCATCTCTCACACTGCTCACATCATTTTAGCAGGAGCTACGACTTGCCACAGCTGAGCAGGGAACAGGGCTGGGAAGATAACTGAAGCTAGAAAAAAAGCAGCATTATCCCACCTCCTTCTTTCCTGCTCCATCTGCATCTTCTACTCTGAGATGAAGCACAGAGTTGTAGAGGCCTGTGAAGGGGAAGCCCCTCTACCCAACATGGCACGGTGTTATCATGCTGAGAGTCTTTGCCAGTGCTCTGGGGACCCAGACGGAGATACACCCCAGCAGACAAAACCTTCCCAGCATGGCTCACTGCCTCAGGGAGTGCCTGGGCTTTGTTTTCCCTGGTCATGGTATATGTTGAGGCTCACAAGCATGGAGGTACAGGAAAAGGTTTCCTCTGGCTTTCACTTGATCAGGAATTACTAACCTCGATTTAGAGAGAGCAGCTCTAGCAGGGAAGCACAATTGCTCTGCAAATCCACAAGTCCCCAAAAAGACTGCCCCGAGAAAGAGCTCAAGCAGTAGCACACAACCACAGTGGCATAAGGCCACCGAATTCCTCACACACCTCATCCTGGGGTCAGACGTGCAATGACAGGCCCACCCTCATCCCTCCACCCCGGTGCCCTGTTGAACACAATGGCTGTGGGCATTTCTGCATAGGGGGTGGCACAGGCAACAGACTGGGAAGGGGCTCAAGGGAGGATGAGGTGATGCTGTCCCATCTCCAGCCACCTCAGATCCTCTTCACTTTGCAGAGGAAGTAGGAGAGACCAGAACTTCCTTGGTTTGTCTGAACCAATGTGCCTCTGCTTTTCCCTCCCAGTGCTCTTAACTGCACAGAGCTGTTAAGTAGGATCTCCTTTGCAAGGCTAAACCTTTTACGAGTTTTTCAATGATCATAATGCTAGGAATAATTTCGGAACATCCTTTTATCCCACTGAAATACTGCCAAGGAGAAGCTGAAATTCAGCTTGGCACTATCATCCACATAGCGGTGCAAGCGGGGCTTGAGCTGGGGCAGCCATCTCCAAGATTTGCAAAGCAACTACAGGGTACTATTCCCGTAAAAATTAGTTTGTCACCCTGCTCTCTTTCCTCATGCTCAGCGTTAGGGGATCTTGTAGTTTAAGGCCCAGGAGTACCTAGAGATCTTGGAAAAGTTTCCAAATAAGCTAGAAGCGAATGTCAGGCTTTGGGTTAGTGAGCCATACAAGTATTTCCATAGTGCCTAAACTGTCATACACCACCTAAACGATACACCATTGCTAGGTCAAAAGTAATATATTTACTGAAATAAGAAAACCAGTAGTACTGTTTCTTTTTTCTCCTCAGAAATGCTAAGAGATGCCTTCCCTGCTATGCACAGGGAGTCAGCACACATTTCACCACATCATCTGCATTACCAGGGCCCATCCCACCACAAGCAGCCAGGATTTACATTCAAGCCTAAACATTCAGCTGAGGCCTCGGGCATGGTGGCTTAGATGCTGAAAGTGATGCTGATCACTGAACCAAGCAGGATCATGCTGACCAGTTGGAGGTGTATACAACCCCACTGGGTACCCCAGAAACTGCTGAGCTTCCCACCCACCCAATGTCCTGTGGCAGGAGGCAGTTTGTCCGTCAGATTTTGTGCAGGCAGCTGAGCACAACATTGAGAGCATTTTCCCGGGTACAGCAGGGAGCTTGATGCTTCCCCCATCAGCAGGCAATCCATGGAAGGCTGCTGCCTGAACAGCCCAGAATCACTGCTGGCTGACAAGGCAAATTAGCAACGAGCACAGCTAAGGAGAGGGCAGTGGGGTGGGCAGGCATATGGGGGCAGGTCTCACTTAGCCTGCAGGTTCTGAAGGCAGATCCAGTGAAGGGATGTAGCTATTCAAGAACTTAGCTGCATTCCCTACTGAAATTAAAGGGTAGCTTTTCCTCACAGACTTCCACAGGGCCCGTATTTCATCTGAGCTGTTTAACAGCCCAGAGGATTAAGTGCTGTATCCCTGTCTTGTTAGGGAGAGAGGAGAGTCTCCTGGCAGCAGACTTGGCATTTAGAGAAGCTTGGCTCCCACTTTCCCCCACCTTAAAATTCATGTGGAAACCACATGTTGGACTCTGTCTAATTTAAACATCACTGCGCATGCCCAGCCCTCAGCTTGCCTGAAAACACCATGAGGTGAGGGGGAATGTTGTTCCCTGGAACCCTCTTCCACAGGGCCCCCTTCCCACCTCCAGCTGCAGGCAAGCCCACTGCTCACCAGGCTCTGCCTCACCTCTCTGGGTGCTGCTGCCATTGTGGCACCGTCCCTTGCACCCGCACTTGTGGGAAATGCTGGAAGGGATACCCCTCCCAAACTTCCAAAAGCAGTTGTTCTGATAGTTTTTAAGCTATGTGCATCTGTATTTACACACATTTTTAAAATTAATTTAAGAGGGTTTTTAAAACTAGCTGTTAAATTAACATGAAAAACTGTATAAATATATATATATACACTTATATATATATATGTATCTTAACCTAGCCAGCCTGCAGCTGCTGCATTTCTTAAGGGTCACAGGGTCAGTGCTGTTCTTGCAATCTCAAGTTACCACAATGATACCTTTCTAATTGTAATTATGGTTGTTATTTTAATACCTTTCAACTCTATTTATGACTTTCTTCTCTATTTATTTCTTATTTAGTATTTTACTCCTGTCTATATACTGAGTCATAACTCCCTGGCTTGGACTTGCCTTCAAAAGCTGTGAGCTCTGTCCCCAGCCACCACCAAAATGTGTCACAAGCATCAGCCATCCCAACACCGGCCATGCCCCTGGTGGCATCCTCTGTGGGTGCAGCCCAGCTAGCTGGGCTCACCCAGCTGCTCCCTCCAGCCTCACAGAGGTAGAAAACATTTCTCCCAAGCACTCCTGGCCCTGGCTATGCAGCAGGTACCCTGAAAGTGGGCTGCCTTATGTTGCCCACAGTTGGGAACCTCAGAAAGGTCCCAGAGCTTTGAGACCAGGAGGATGCAAACAGCGAGAGCAGCACGGGTTCCTGGCACTGGCTTAAAAGTGGTTGGGTACCACTCGCTGCCAAGTACTCGGAGGCACTTCTTGCCTACAAGCAGTAGTTAGTGCTTTGGTAGCAACTGCAAACCAGTGGGGAACCAGGCTCGGGCTTGCTGGGCCCTGCAGGGTCCAGGCTCTAAGGGCTGTTGTGCCCCAACAAGCTCCTGGAGAGGGGCTGGGTCAGCCCCCTGGCACGTCACCTGCTGCCAGCAGTGCCACCCACCTGTGCTCCCAGCAGGCTCTCCAGCCAGGCTCCGGCTGCCTCCTCCAGGATACGCTGCCCAGCTCAGGTCCCACTGCCCCAGCACCTACCTAGGCAGAACCTTCAGGGAGGAAGACCAAGACAGCAAAAATAAAAAGAGAAGCAGCCTCCCTCTCCTCTAAAGCCACGGCAGACTGCAAGCGGGTGTCAATCCCTGCCGGAGCACGCGTCCCTGCCGGGTCACATGTCATTGCTGGACCACGCCTGGTCTGAGTGGTGAGCATGGGCAGGGTGTTAAGGAAAGGCCACACGCAGTGACAACGTGTCACACGTGAGGTCACAGAGCTGCAGCACACGTGGCTTCACCTGCCCCAACAGCCGTGGGCACACAGCACAAACCAGGGCCAGGTGTATCCTGCGTGCTGCCGAGCAGGGCTGCCTGCTGGTTTCCTCCTGCAGTGGAGGTGTTTTGGGGTGGGGAGATGCATTTCCCTGATTCCCAGAGTACACTCAGACCGGGCAGCACGTTGTAAAACACTCTCCAAACAAACAAAGGCAAAAAGGTAGTTTCTTGGAAAAGGATTGAAAAATAATCAAGCAGAGGCAGAGCCCCATGTTTATTTTGCTGCTCTGACTGACACAGCAAAAAGCAAACAGACCAAGGGAGAAATTAAACCCAAATGGGAAGGGGGTGGAATCGGATGGAAAGTCATTCAGCCCTTTGCTGCATCCCAACGGGAGCTGGGAGGAGGAGAGGGAGCAGCCTTACACCCCCTTAACTCTTTGCTGGTAACATGGTTCCCCACTCCCCCCACATAGCTAGGTAGGTAGGTAGAGCTAGGACTTTTATACTACTGATTTTGAAGGACAGTTTTCAATGTATAATAATATATCGGTTTAGGTGTGCAGTGTTTGAAAGAGAGACTGGGAGAAAGAAAGAAAACAAACCTCAATCAATATTATTGGTTTTTTGTTGTAAAATATTGTAACCTTGTATAAACGCTACCTTTTTTTTTTTTCTCTTTAGCTTAACGGCCTGGGGTAGGACATATAAAAAAAATAAAAAAGTTTTTTAAAAGTTCAGGAAAAAAAAGAATAAAAAAATAATTAAAAATGTTGCCATGTGAGGTTTGTGCCATGCAATGTTATTGCCTATGCAACCATGTATTACCAGTTCATTACAGTGGAATATTAAAAAAGAACAAACAGTCTTGCAGCTTGATTCTTTGTAACTTTTTTTGAAGTAAGTTATTGCACTTGCAGCTTTTTTTTTTTCTTTTTTNTTTTTTTTTTTTTTTTTTTTTTTTTTTTTTTTTTGGGAGGTGGAGGGCTGGAATTTCCAGTCACCAATTTTTTATTTTTTCAGGTTTTGAAAGGAGTAGCATCACTGGGAAGGTCCCTGCTTCCCAGCCACCCTGGCAAAGGGGGCACAAACACTGTTGTTGTTGTTTTGTTTTGCAATAAACTCCTTCTCTTCTCTCCTCTCAACTGCAATCTGGCTGGTTTGTTCCTGATTCATGACAGATGAAATGTGATCAGAGGGGCCTCCAAAATCTCACGTTAATTGAAGCTGGCAAAAAATACTAACAGTGCCCTTTTGAACTGCTGACGCAGTCCAGAATGGATTAGCCGGGGGCAGATTAACAACAGGTGGCAGCTCACGGGCTGCTGCCTCTCGCTGTATAAAGAGAGGGTTAAGAGCCAGCAGCCAGGCACGGGAGCATCTTGCCAGCCAGCTCCCGGCTAATGAAGCCTCTCTGCCTCTGGCAGCACCTTTGGCATTGCTTGGCATCCACACTGGCTAGCTCAGAGGGCACCCTGGCCACAGGGAAGAGAGCAGGGTGGTCTCCTTTGCTTACTGCTCAGGAGTTGCTGCTTCCAGCAGAGCTTAAGCCTCACAGGGCTCCTGCAGGTCTCCCAGCCCTTCTCGAGCAGCCCTTAATGAGGCAGCAGGCAGTCACAGCTGACACAGGGAGAAGCTGACTGGGCAACAAGAAGCCACAGAACTGGGGACCCTCAGCCACCCAGCTCCCCATGCTGTGGCACTGCCCTTTTTACACAGCACAGTCATGCTCAGGGCACCAAGCACAAGGTCTCCTGAAGCCCAAGACACCTGGGACTGGCAGTGTTTCTCATATTCCCACAGGCCATCACACTCCCTCCCCTCCTAGCTCCACTTTAGCAGAGGCATGCAAGCCTCATCCACCCTCTCCTCCTCTGTGGCACTGCAGGGTCTCCCAGAGGTGCCTGCCTGGAGCCAGAAGCTGCTCACTGGGCTGTGGGGCAGACTGAGCCCTCTGGGTGTCACTTGTCCCCACACAAAGAGGAGGGTTTGTCTCAGCCCCACCAGTTCCCAGGGCACAGCTCTTGCCCCACTCTGGGGAAATCTGGGTTCTGTGAGGGCTCTTTCTGTTCCTTGCACTCCATCAATAAACTCGGCTGCAAAACTGCACAGATCCACCAGCCCTGGGACCAGTAAGAGCTCAAGTTCCTGTACCCAGATGCTGGATTGACTGGAAAGGACCCTTCTTTCTCAGGGAGAGCTGAGAAGGTACCCAGCATCTGCCAGCAACCCACCAAGACCCACGGAGCGCCTCTGGCCTTTCCATCACTTGTCTGGGAGCATCAGCTTGCTTCAGATGGTGCATGGCTGTTTTCTATCTCACAAAGAAATTGATAATGCAGGTGCTGTTGCAAGCTTATCCATTCCTCTCACTTGTAGGAGAAAAATTCCTTCCCTCCCCAAGTACTCCAGGCCAGATTCTCCAGATGTTGGCAGAGTTCAGAGCGTTGAGAGCCTAAAGCCAGTTTCAGTAACATCCTGCTTGTATGGGTTTACATCACAAATTGCTCCTGGCCTGAATGATGCCAAAGAACTAAAAAGTCTCTCTAAACTAGATAGTGGCAGGACCTAGATTAGAAAGGTGCTTTTTTTTTTTTTTTTGAAGTTGCATTTTCTTAGTGGAGTTATAGGAGTTATTTGAAACATCTGGGAAAATTTCTCTCTGGGAGATGTGGCTACAGCGCCTAGGTTAACGCATTCCTTCTCTGCTGGAGAATACGACTTTGAGGCAGGGCAAAGTTCGGGCAGTTTAAATGAAAAACAATTTTTTATTCCTGTAAACTAAACAGATTTGCCTTTTTTTCTTCCTCTTTTTAAAAGCAGGTTATTAACCTTTAAGCAGATGGATGTTCAATAATCTCATTGGCAAGGAAGGTAACAGCCATGCAAGGTGCATCTACTTACAGCCAGCTGGAGCCCACATGTAAAGGTGTTGCATTTAATCTGAGACAAACAAGTGTTTATTATTTGTGAAAGGATCTTCCACTTTCTCTTGCTTTTCAGTTCATAACTTACTCACAGGGCAAAGACAGATGCTCTGAGTTAGCAATCTGCTCCTTCTGCTGTAGCCTTGTTGAATTCCTGGATCTCATTTTACGGTCCTCTCTCCAAACCTCTTCCCCTCCCTGTTTGTATGAAGTGTGGCAAAGGAGTTATTGTTCCAGTCAGTCATCAGCTGAAGGCACCCGGCACTAACTGTGCCCAGCACCCAGCTGAGATCCAGCCCTTGCTTTCAAAGAGAGATTTCACAAAAGAAGGACATGTAAGTTTACAAAAAGCCAGCCAAGCAGGTGAGAAACAGTGTTTTTTTCATGAGTGTATGGTACATACACACATGGACATGTGGGAGGGAACACAGCTTTTGGCTTGAAAACCTCAGGTATCTTTCCAAGGCATTATGGGCTTTTCTCCTGGCTGAGCACGAGATGTTCACACTGGGCAGCTGGATATCCATAAGTGGCACTTTGTTCAGTCAGCCCCCTTTGGCTTTTAGTTTTACAGGTTCCCATCACTGCACAGAATGGAGGGGAGGGCCTAGAAGAGACAAGCTTCATCCTTAAAAGCACAGGGTACAACAGAAACCACACCTCATAATGACACATGAAAAACCTCGTGTGGATCTGCATATCCCAAGCTCTTCACACCTTCACTGGTCAAATGGTCCAGCTTTTACCTTTGTCCAGACCCTTCAACTGAAATTTTGGTTAAAAATCTAATAGATGTGACTCAATAATTAGGCTGGTATTTTCTTAGTCACAACATCCCCCCTGCATAGAGTCTGGTACTGAGCACTGATGCAAGTTTATAGACCTAATAAAATCATAACCAAGTTGCACTGATCTCTGTCCATAGTCACTACAGAGTTGTCATGCTTGTCTGGAGCAGAAGCACTTCCTGTTTATTCAAGTAAACAGGTATTTAGAATGACTAAAGGAAATCTGAAGGACAATTATTGGATCCTTTTCCAGACAAATGAAGACACCAAACAGGCAACCTTGCAGGAAGAACCTTTGAGCAGCACTGTTTTCAGTCGGAAAACTCCCTTCATGCTGCTAGCTCCAAGCCAGTCCACTTAATTGCCTCAATTGTCCCTGTTATCCTTTAATGGGAAACATAACTCACTTTCAAAGCAACCACAAGAAGCTGCAGACAGGGGAATCCTGAAGATCAGCAGAGGTGGGACTGCATTACAGCCATTTCCATCAGGCTGAAATTACACAGAGTGCACCAGGAATGTCTCTAAATGGCTTCAAGCCAGGGCCCACTGAAGCCTGCTGATTCTTAAAGTCAAGGCTAACAGCCCTCTGCCTTGGGAGTGAAGAACACAAAACTCCAAACAAACAACAATTCAGACAAAAGTGTAGCTGTTCTGCTAAATCTCAGGCTTGGGATACTGGTGTTCAATCCTTTTTTTACCCACACATCTCCAAAGGTTATCCGACCTCTCTCTCTTTCGTTATCTGCAACTACAGGTAAGAGGTTGATCTTACCCATGCAGGAGGACCATAAAGCTCAATTTCTTCCACTTAGATACAGCAGTGGCAGGCCTCATAAAAAGAACTTACACCATCCTACAGGCACTCCCAACAGCACGAGATACAACTTAAGGACCTATGACTCAATAGCAAAAAAAAGTGTTCTACCCAGATTTTCTGGGCAAATGCTATCTCTGTCACATGCCAATGTTAGCAAGAGATTTGAAGTGACTACCTGCTCATAAGACAATTTGCAGATCCTACAGAGTATTGTGTTTGGCATTTTCTGGCAGGCTTTGAGAGAAATTGTTTATTTCAGCCTAAAAACTGAAATGAAAAGGCAGTATAGGTGGAATACTTGTCTAGGATTCGCTCTGCTCTTCCCAACTCTTCAGGATCAGATTAATCATAGTAACTGGACCGAACAGATGCTCATTTTCTAACAGAGATTTAATCAAGCACAAGTGTGCAGATTTTTTTTTTTCATAATTCAAATACACAGATGAGACTATCCATGACTACAAGAACTACACATAGTTTACATTTTAGTTTACAAAAAAAACCACGTTTTGCAGTAGTCATAGTAAAATTTAAGCATGCAAGTCTTCAAAAGGAAAAAATTCATACTTACACTGTCTGATCTCTCATTAGGGCATTTAATATGCATTTTCTCATCAGCACCATCAATTTTAGTTTTTCTTCTGTGTATCATGCTTTGGTTGTGAGAGCAGGTTCCATGTGAAAGGGCTGGACAGAAGATTTGTGCAGTACACTAACCATTCTGAGATCTTTCCTGATCAAAAGATGTTCTACCTGTGAGAAGTACCCAAGGTATCAGACATTCATTATGGAGGGCATTCATACCAAATCTTGGAGGTATATTTAACATTAAAAATGCCCACCTAAATCCATTTTCAAGCGTCTCAGTATAGCGTCTTTCTAGAATGCTCAACACGCACCAATACAGCCTAAAAGCAAAAGGAGTCAGAAGTACTAAGCACCACTTAAATGCCACACCACAATTATTTTGACATCTGTGTCTCCAAGGTCCTTGAGTTTAAATGGCCCTTGAACAGACAATTAACAGGGATAAACTTGTTGCTGGAGTAAAGTGTACTTGAACCACACCAGTGGAAGCATGACGGATGGCAGGAGGTTCCAGAGCAGGAGCTGGAGATGGCAGGAGAGAATCACTCAGAACACTAGGGCCTGAATTTTCACATACTGTAATAAGATGGTGGAGCTGTGAGGAAGGAAAAGCTCATGCATTTGTAGGAAGAGCTGGTGATGCTAAAAATGTATTCTTAAGACTCCCCATGACTGGCAGGGCAGGTCCTGCAGCACATCACCCCGCACAAGCAGCAAGGTGTGCCAAGCACACACTGCCCTTCCACGGCATGATCCACAGGGACTGTGCTGCAGTGCTTCTGGAAACACAAAGCTGCTACCACATCGGATTCCTGAATCTCAGTGACTCAACCAAAGCTCTCTTCTCAAAAGCACAGTTATTTAACATCTGCTGTATCTCTTTGCAAAAAAAAAAAAAATCAAAAAAATCTGTTCCGTATTTCTCCAAGATAAATGCTATTGTTAAATCTTGGCAGAAAATTAGAGTAAAAACTATTCCCCCCCAAAAGGTGACTGGGATGAATTCATGCAGAGTAAACTTCTGCCTTCAAGACAACCATCAAACTCCAGTTATGGGAAAGACAAAATATTGACAGATCTTTCCAAAGTACATTGTGGATATTCAAGTTTAACACACATTTACGTAGTAAACAGCTTGTCATTGTAATTCTCTCTTCTGAATTAACTCATGTTTCCTTGTGCCACTCCAGAAGTGAAATACAATAAGCACTCATTTGATTCAATTTTTAATATAGAATTATTAAGGTTTTTCAGATATCATATATACAAAGAAAAGTTAAAAATTATCTTAATTTAAAGACTGACAACAAATGCATTCCAAATCAGACATACAATTACATCTTACCTTTACAGATTTTGCATCAAGAACATCATAATCATAAATGCAGAGGGCAAGTAGGTAATTTTACAAATTTTCTTTATGGTCAATTGCCCAATTTTTTCCATGGCATGTAACAGAGACAAATGGGCTTGTAAATGAGCTAGCCCCACAAAAGCAACTGTAATAGGCCAGAGGATAAAACATGATTGTTAGGGGTCACTGGACATTTTGTGCAAGTGGAAACTACTCAGATGCTCCTGGATGCAGACACAAGGACCTGTTATGTATACTGACTGGTGATTATAGCTCAGCTTAGCAGGGCTGGTTCGGCTGTCCACATCTAAAAATACTCAATCAACTATTTCAAATCCTCCATGTCTTTTAAGACTGTGCAAAACAAACTTTTTACTGGCTTACTGAAAAAGAATGTAGAAATCACAGCAGCTTCACAACTCTGTAAGGAAGGTGTAATAACTCAGTTAAACTGCTAGGGCCTGCCAAGCTGAGATCAGTTCCAAAAGGACAGCCAAAACTGAAGTGACTACTGCACTGTCACAGCTACCCTTTTACAGCAAACTTCTCAAGGGAAATATGCTGGTATGTCCTGATGCTCAAGCACCAGGACATAAATCAACAGGAAGATTCAATAAGAAGGTTCATGTTAATGAACCTGAAAGGCTGCAAAGGAGAAATAATGAGTAACAAACCATCCTCTCCCTCTCTTGTGATAGCCACTGTGCAGACAACAGTTCTCACTGCAACAGCTATCCTTTTAGCTCTCCAATACCCTCTCCCACAGCAACTCAGGCATGAAACAAAGAGTGCAGCAAAAAACATTTACTAGTAATTAAATGCTCCCAGAGAGTCGGATGATACAGTTTACAGGCACATCCCAGGGAGGTTATGAAGTGAAGCATCCCCTCAGAGCTATTGTTCCAATATGATTTTCATTCACAGCACATCCACTGCATTGGGCAATAAGATAAGTCTTAGTGGGGGTGAGACAAATAGGAGCAGATGTTTCCTGTTTCTAGCCTGACTTTCATTTGGTTTCTGTCATTGCTGTGTATCCAGCTTAGGAGAGGGGGTGAACCGTGATGTCTAACACTTGTCCTATTGTTTGGGGTTTGGCAAATCTGAGGAATAAGGTTGCTTGCACCGTAACACAAAAACAGCCCATCGAGTAGGATGTGTCTGTAACCAGCAGCAACAGAAGTTTCAAAAGACAGTGAAATCAGACATATCTAGTAACAAACATTTTATCAGTGGAGCTAGAAAAGAGATTGCTTTATCAGCCCAACTTAGGACCCTCCTTAATACTGAAGGGAAAGAGTAACAGTCCAGGCAACTTTATTTATAGTTTTCTCAGTTCTAATTTCTTATTTCACTTTTCTCATTCAGGTTCATTTCAGTAGGGAGAAACAATTCAAATGCTCCTAAGAAAGGCAGATCTTCTTCAAAAGCCTTCCTAAGCTGTATGTTTCAGCTTGTGGCAATGGGTTCCTTAAATTACAAGCAAAGACACAACAGTTTTTCCAAAAATGGTGATTTATAGGAGTTTGTAAGTGTGCATTAATAGTGTCTTATACACAAATGCCTGCACATTGATGCCTGAAATGGAAATTTCTGCAAATATAGGTGTTTTATAAATTAGTACACTGCTTGCTGAAGAGGATTCAGATGTGAAAAACTCATTTCATATGTCATCCCTATGGATGGCTACAATGTAAAACTCTAAACTGATTGCTGGTTTGATAATGAAAATAAAAATATTAGAAGACTAAAGAAAAATCGTTTTCTGTATAATACAACTAGCTTTGATATAGAGTCAGAGTCTTTTGCATGAGTGCAGCAGAAAACCTGAGATTTACGCTGGAGGTGAAGCAATTGCGGCTCTGTCCTGCAGGTCTCAGCTTTGAAAGAGATTGTCCTCCCAGCTGCTGTGTCACCATCTCCATCAAAGTAATTTAAGTCACACAAAATGCTTTACTCTTTAAACTAGGTGACGACAGATTTTTGTTGGTGATGTTGTAAAAAAATAAATATTTGTCTCACATTAGGGAAGAAATTGTTTGTTACACAGTTACTTAAGACAACAGTTAAAGCTCAAAAGACAGAGGCCCACCAGCCACACAGGCAATAAACTCCTCCCAAAAGAGAAGAGATCTGCATTGCAGACAGTTGCTTTGAACGGATGGATGCTCACTAACCAGAGAGCCTGCAGCACATTTGATAGTAGAGGTCAGTCATGCCAGTCAGACCACAGATAGCAAGGTTCTATTTTAGTCTTCCACGTTCATAGCCTCCTTTGGACAAAAGTGTATGTGTTTGACATTTTTGGGAGAACCCACAAGTAGATTCAATTCTCTGTGAGCAACAGAGAAGCAGTTGTTCAGATTTCAATTACAACTTTGTGCAACGTAAAAGGAAGACAACATTAATTCCCATCTCCCTCAGATGCAACCCACTCTCTAGCAATTTTTGTCTTCAGGGCCTTATATTCCTCATAGCACCTTTACACTTGTAGTGTTCATCACTCAGGTTTGTCTCACTCTTTACAAGCTGCCGATATTGGGAAAGCTCTTCAGTTTCTCAGGAAAGTCATCTTTATACAGGACAGGGTCAGCACGATGCTCCACCACTTTGAGAGGCATGGTCCCAAAAACAGAGGCAAACTTATTGATGCATTCAGACCTGGTGAAAAGGAAAGCAGTATAATTAAGAACCCCAACAACTGCACTGGCTACCAGCTCCCACACCAAAATAACTGGTAGAAACCTTCCCTCTTGCACTTGGAAGTATTTCAGCCATGCAGGCTACTAATAAATAAAAAGAGAGCCTCACTGCAGAGAGAGCAGAAAAGAAGCTGGTGTTCTTTGATTTATCCATTTAATCACAGAGACGAGCAAGGGGATGCTGGCAGCAGCACATGTGCACATGGAGGTCAAAACTTCCCTTCTCCCTCCCCCTAGAATTCCAGTCATTCTTAAAGCAATGTACATGCTGTAAACCAGAACAGATTAACTGCCAACATGTCTCTTAAAGGGCCACTGTTGGGTCAATTTCGTTTATAACTAAGGTTTTGCAAAAAACAAGGCTTTGTGAAAATCGAGTTCTAAAAAAAAAAAAAACAAAAAACCAAAAAACCAGAAGTCTGTCTTTTTTCAGGCTTCTTCAGAAGCTCTATCTTCTTCCACAAAAGAAATCAACATGCCTTAGAGAATATGCAGAGCTGATTGTACTGTAACTGAAAGGTGAAGTTGAATTAAAACTATAAAATGAAACAAACTAACTAGTTTATTTTCCTTGCCTAAATAAAGATATATTGAGCAATAAGGCATCACATTAGCACAAAAAACTGGACCACTGATGACTCTCTCAGTTTTAATAATCCCAGGTGTCAGTAATGTGGAAGGGAACAACCACGTGCTTCAAAACACAAGCAAACAGATGTTTAACTCTTGCATTGCTCCTTTAACTCTTTCACTGAAGGGCACTGTACTGTGGAAGCAAGGCAGAGAAAACCTGGGCCATGTAACCTCAACCAGTGCTCAGCTAACATTAGCTGCCTGCTATATAAAACAGCTTTTCAGAAATTCAGATACCAAGAATCATGACAACAGTTCCCTACCCATAACAGAGGTAGCTACTAGAAAACAGTTGACATTTCTTTTGCCATTCAAAAGGGAAAAGAAAAGAAATTAGTACTTTGACTCAGCTACAGAGACTGACATGCTGCAGGCAGTTTTATAGCAGGTCTCCTGTGCTCCAACCACTGCACCCTCTCCCGACCCCTTTGAAGGGTTAGAGGGTCACTATGGCTCCAGGATAATTTTCCTCATCAGGACCTGGTCAATCACACCAAATGACTGTGACAGTTCTGTGATGGGGACTGCTCAACACTGCCCCAAACACTCTTTTGAAGTAGACGGTACAGCAAGAGCACTTTTCAAAATTATTTCCTCAGCCTCCATAGCTGTTTCAAACTATAATCGTCATAATTCAGGCTATTTTCTGCCCTGAGAATACTATCAGAAAACTACTTCATATGGAGTAACACTTGAATAAAATACTTATACAGGTAAATGCAGATGCTTCACTTTCTGCTACCTTCCCATCCTCTCGTACTCCTTCCTACCGCATACCTTCCTACCTTCAGAATCAAATCATTGGGACCAGAAACAAAAGAAAAGGAATTCAGAGCGTAAGACAAAACCATGTATAGTGGGATGCAACCTCTACTCCTGTGACAAGCTCTATTTGCTCCAGGGTAGCACAGATCTGAAACAGCAAAGGAGCCATCAATTAGGACTGAAGTGAAGACCCAGGTAGCTGTTCAATATCTGCAATAACAACAGGAATCATCGAGAGAATGAGATTTGGGCCTTAAGCACTGAAAGGTTGCAGTAGTTCCTGAAGACAGCAGGAACTGAGGGTTTTCTGTAGGAACATTAAGCAGTTTCTGTTGCCTCCACAAGATGCCCACCGTGAGATACCTAAACACATCTGATTTTTAAAGTCAGACTTTCAAATAATCTGTTACTTGTAAGAAATGTGGTTAACTAATCCATGATGTGTATTGGAGAAGTCTCATGGCAGGAAACCCACAAACTTCACAGGCAAGGAGGTAGATGCACTGGGAGATGTGCATGTGAGAAGTTTGCACAGCTGCTGGCCCTCACTGGTTTCTGGAATACAAGAATACTTTTAGTCTACTGGTTCAAATCCTGCCTTTGCCAGTAATGACTGAAAGACATTGTAATGTAACAGCTGCTTGGTGGTCGGTGTGAAATGAATTAGTTATCTCAGCCTGCTGCCTGGTGGGCAGGTGTCCACATCAGACCAGCCATTGTCACAACCAGAACTAAGCAGCGACCTCAGAGCAAAAGACAAAACTAAATGGATAGGGCAGACAAAATTGACCTCTTCCCTCCAGAGGTTACACTCCCAAATCAAAGAGGAGGTCTTTGAAGAAAATATGAAGATGGGATCCTTCCACAGCCAAACTTACTTTGGTGGCAAGTCCATTCAAGCATGCCAGTACAATATCTTTAACCATGAAACCATTTCATTGTTAAAGAAATATCAAAAATGAAAAATGGAAAAGTTAGTATACTCTAAACACTCTGGCTGAAGCAGAAGTTAGTCCTCCACAAATAAATATCAAATTCAAAGATCAGAAACAGGCTTTTTTCAAGGAAAGAAATACAAGCCACAAAACATATTTGAAAGGAAGTCACTTATTTCCAGAAATTTCATCTCTAGCACTTAACTAAATCACTTGAACTCTGAAGTCTTTGCCACTTTTGGACAATATACACCAAGAAGGCTATCTAGAACATAAAACATTGAAAGTTAGGTAGACAAGAGAATGCAATGTCATCTCAATAGTGAAGGAAGGGGTTTCTCTTGGTTGTGTCAACAGTTTTGCAAATTCAAACTAACAGAGGCATGTATTCTTCCAAGAATTATTCTTTGTTTTCCTTGCTTTGCTGACAACATGCAGTTGTGCTCAGATCAACAAGAAGTTAAGACTGTGTCAACTCAGAAATTTAGAGCCCCACTGCCCCTGGATAAATTTGGTGTTCATAAAGGTCTCTCTTAATCAGGTTCCTCACTGTTATAATCTAACTTTTTGGCAGGGTGACCCTGTACCTGCAACCTTTGGCCAACTGTGACCTGGTCAGTTTGCCTCTTAAGGAAATGGCTTCCCATTTTGACTCTAACAAATACTTACATGTCCCAAATAAAGCACTGCTGTTATTGTTGCTGCAGAAGGAGCTCAGCCCTTTGCCTTATTTACTGTACTGGCAGGTACCCTCTAGACTGCATTTTACAGAGTTCTCAATTTTTGATAGCCAGAAGCAAAGACCCTAAAGGCAGAAAACTTAAACACCTGTAAATATATGGATTATGAGACCTTGCTACAGTTTCTTCTGTGACCTGATGTAAAGGCTAACCTAGGGCAAGAAGGGGATTCTTTGTTCAAAGCTTTCTTCAGTTAATGTATTTTAATGATGGAGTTTGATAACCCTGGGGACTAAAGTCTTCTATTTACCTCAGATAAATTTCACAGCAGGAAGAATAGCAGTGTTGGCTTTCCCATGATTCAGTGTATTGCTAAAAGAATAAAATTTCTTATTAAGAGACAGAGTCCAACTGTACCATCTTCCTTTGACTCCACTGAACAAGTCAAAATACCCAACAAAACCAGTTAGTTACATGTTTCTCCTAGACAGATCTCCACAACTGACTTCTCAAACCTCTTCCATTTACAAAACCATCAGGCAGTTGCTGGGCATCTCTCTTCTATTTCTGAACTGGAAACCTAACACCAAATGCTGTGCATGTACGTGACAACGCTGATAAACTGTTTGTTTCGCAAACAGTAGGTTGATCCCTGGATATCCGGGCAAGTAATTAGCTCAGACTACCTGCTTGTTATTTCTGAATGCTAAAAAGCAAGGAGTCAGGCACTTGGGGAAGTGGCAAGTGAAGCTGATAATGGCTCTTTGCCTGATACTTCAGACATTGTTTTTGATACCCAAAACTGCAAAGTTATCAGTACAAAGTTATCCTTTTACAATGACAAGGATTCCCCGATGCATGCATTTTTTCCATTCAACTTCTCTCCTGACCCTGAAAATAGTTAGTGAGTATATATATATATTTTATAGACAGACATACAGACAGATAGATAGATATGAGAGCCTTACTCACTGCTAAGTTAGGAAAATTTGCTCTAGGAGTTGTTACCATTTATTATCCATTTTAAATGAATATCTAGCTTAGAAGATTAAAAAAAAATAAACCCTTTCAGATTCTCAAATAACTCCCTTATATTGAAGGTAGATGATAACACAGGGCAAGCAGGTATTAGGTGTAGCAAGAAGTTTCAGTATGATATTAAGGATTTTCAAAATCAATTCTGAATATACCTAAACTGTGTATCTCTCCAGATTCTCCTGCACTAAGACTCTATCTCAGCATGTACTCCTTTGGCTGAGCAAATAAAAGCATGCAGATTTGCAGTCAACCTAACACTTCCCACAATCCAGTATTCTCTACTGTTTGAAATTACAGAGAAGCAAAGCAACAGTTTAAACATGTTCTCAATAAACTGTCAATGACACTTTACTCTGAGGATACAAGCACTCCTAAAGACACGGAAACACGACCTTTACCCAGCATCATAATGTACCTCAAGGCAAAAAGTACTTTTTAATCTTCTGTTTTTATAGCATTTACCTTAATGAGAACCCAGTTCATAACCAAAATTTCTACCTGTTTTAGTAGTGCTACTGCTATGGTCATAGGAAAGCTTAACTGACTTTGGATAGTCCATCCTATAAGCCAGTGCAGAATTGTTAGACATGGGGGAACCTCTTGTGCCTCCCCTTCAGCTAACACTTAAGATCTACAAAACTTCCCACCCCTTTCTCAAGTATTTTTCTGAAGAGTAATTTTTACCATTTTAATGGGGTGTGTTTGACTTCTGACTTCCACACTCCTTTTTTATCCCACCTTATTAAAGCTCAAACAACATTTTAAACTTTCTGAGTTCTGCAGAGGACAGAAAAAAATCTCACTGTTAAAATGATAACTAGTAAGATAACCCTGTTACACCTCTCCATGCAAATCTGAAACGGCCTCTTTCAAATGCAGGTCAGATTTTTTTTAACACCTCTTAGAATCATAGATTCATCAATGTTGGAAGAGAACCTAAGATCATCAAGTCCAACTGTCTGCTTCTGCTGGTGACTTCTTCCCCTGCTTACCTACCCCATCAGTTCTATGGCTGCAAATAATTTTTCCCAAAGTTTGCAGGAGAGATGCAACAGCCCAAGAAGCCTAAGGTGAAATGCCTTTGTTGGTCCTAAATGTCAGGTTAATTCCACCTCATAACTAGTATGTACATTTATTGTCAGCCCATTTCAAATATGGGTGTTGAACAGCTTTGCAAAAGTGAAGAAAATTCCACTTATTTTACACACTCAGAAGCCAAGGCAGAGAGAAGTCTAGTGTCTTGGTCAAGGCTGGAAAGCCCTTTTACTGTAAAGCAGGGAATGCAAATCTCATACTTATAAACTTTCAGTATTTCACTTGAAGCATTCACTGCCTTTCCAAATGCATACTTAATTTCAAAACTAAATTTTTAGAAAAATGTATTAATGCTGCCATTGTTAAAAAATGGAACATGGAATTGTGCAGCAAATGGCCTTCACTAATGGAAGCAATGTGCTTCACAATCCTTGGAGAAAAGACAATGTACAAACATAATTTCAAATGATATTATTAATAATTTATACCCTTTCTACTCTTTGGTAAGCTACCAACTGTCTGGTTTAAAAAAAACAAAAACATACTTATTACAGTCGATATTCCATGGCAAACAAATGTGGTATTACTGAAAGTACTGTCAAGAACATGAATTTCATATATGTGTCCTATAAGCTTTACAGCAAAGCTGCTAATAATTGTGCCCTTCAAAAGTCCTTTTTGGTAGTACTTTTCAGTTACACATCACCCATTGTAGTAATGACTTATGCTGATCAAGTCCATGTAACATTCTTTCAAAATCAGTAATTTATAGGAACACTATCATTTTTGATCCTAATTTAATGAGACACAAGACAAGATTCTAGGGATCAGAACAAGGCAATGAGAGAAATAAAGAGTGGTCACTTACCTTTCCACCATGTGTGTCTGGTCCAGTGATAACCCATCAATTGCCGTGCATTCTGGACATTTGAACTTCTTCCGTGGGGTCACCTGTAAAAAGGCACGCCAGATATTATCAAATATCAACAGAAGGGACATTAATCTCCTTGCACAGAGAGCAGTGCAATACCCTCTGAACATGCCTGCAGTGTAAGCTGAGCTGTCTCAAAAAGAGGGGGTGTAAAAAAAAAAAAAAAGCCACTCTGTTCCTCCATTCAGATCCATCTGGCCCGGCTGACTGCAAAACACACAGGGGCCCAATAAAAACGGCTTGGAGGGTTTTTTCCTTCTGTAACTGAAAAGAAGTGGCGATGACAAGCTCCTTAATTCCTGTTTAATGACTGTTTTCTCACTGCCAAGGTCCCTGTATAAACACCATTTGTTCTTGCAGCCATAACAGCGATGAAATATAGCTTCCCATACTTCACCGTAACATTAATCCAACAGGCGCTCTTTTGCTCTCTCCAGTTAAGAGCTGACTGGCAAACTCTGCAAGACTCTCCGAATCGCACAGAGGTGCCAAATTACTCTGCTGTGCCCTCATACAGCTCAAAAACATTTTCAGCAAAAACACACACTTTATCTTCTAAAGACTTTTCTAGGAAATGCAGCCACTGGTCCCTGTAAATGATGATGGACAGATGGGAAAAGGGACCCTGCTAATTGAAGTAATGCCTGGTGGCCTCTAAATCTCATTCCAAGCTGACACACTTTGAAATGAATGTACGGAGTGAATGTCTAGACCTGAAAACGTGTCGAAACATGTCAGGAAATTAATTCAGGGATAAAAAGTTCATTTAAAGCTGATCTTGCAATTAACGTTCTTGCAATTAACATTCCTATAAATCAGCTGTTGTCAGGCCATGATAGAGCGAGCTGTGGACAGTTGGCAATTTCTTTCCTCTAGCAGTCTCAAATAGTTAAAATATATGTATGCAAGCATGTACATATACACACACACATATACAGCTGTCATTTAAATTATCTTTTTTATAGCTCATCTAGGTGGCTAAAATAACCACAAGAAACAACTGGTAAGAAACAATTCTCTGTTCCCAGTAAACATAAAAATTTTACTAGAAGGGCTTTTCTACCATGGAAGGAGAACAAGATATCATACTGGGAGGAAATGAGAGAAAAAGGAGGATTAAGTAATATATTGAAGCCTACTCAATAAATTTAAGTATGTATCTCATGTTTTTTAATTTTGTAAAGATAAACAGCAGAAAAGTCCCACCTTAATGACTGATTTGCCAGTGACATTTGCTACTAGAAAATTCATGGCAATATCTTCACAATTCATATGAGCATCCACCCAATTCTTGATGTCTCCAGGCATTTTATAGGTGTAAAGATAGTTGAAATACTGCAGAGAAGAGGGAGAGAGAAAGAAGACAATTTTAAATACAGATACAGTAACAGCAAGACTAAATCTTTCAGTCATGGAACAGCAGCCAACTAAGTGATACTGCCTTCAGACAAGAACTATTTCAGCAGATAGAAATTAATTTTTGGGTGCTAAATTGCATAATTATCCCTTTCCTGACCAGCACACAAATTTCTTTAAAATTGTTTTTCTTTTCTGAACCTGCTAGCTACAAAGCTACATTCACTGCAAAGTTTGTTATGTACTTTCAGGTCATGCAAACTGGCAAGTTTTATAATGTCACAAAATTGAGTAATGATTTTATTTTATTTTACAGGCAGAGACAAATCAGTGATTTTCACAGCAATTGGAAGAGGTCTAGGCAAAGTTTGCAATCGGTTCTCTGATTGCTGTAAAATACATAATCATGGCACCACAGAACTGATGGAACAATGACAGAAACACATACAGATCTTTTTTAAAGGTTCACATTGCACATTAGTACAATACAAGTTGTCTATTACCTTGTGATAAAAGGCTGCCCCAGTGAGCACCATTGAGACTTCATTGGTCCACTCTGATTCGTATTTCCATTTGTTCATCTCATGGTCCCAAAGATGCAGGCGGCCTGGATATCCAACCAACCTGTCAGGGAACTCACGCCAGACCTGAAGAATAAAAAACATAACACACTGTTAACCAGGCCTGCACAGTAAGCAAATGCAACACATCTGCTATGGAAGGGTAGATTTTCAGTGGGGCAAAGATCACTTAAATTGTTCTAAGTCCAAATTCTTGGAATAAAGGTTGCCAGGAAGAAGCACAAGCTTGTTGTAGAAAGACCCTGCAACTCAGAGAAGCTGTACCCCAGAGCAAAAAGCTACTAATGGAATACTAAAATAACTGTTATAGAGAAATACAAATGACTATTCAGAAAGATTTTAACTCTAACTAAACCCAAGAGTGATTAAAATGAAACTTTTGATGTTAACTTCTATAGATATGACTACAATCTAACTACTTTCACAGCTGGCTTTGGATCTAACCAACCTGCTTCCTTTGTCAGGAACAGGCTTAAATTTTAATATTTCTGGTATTCTTTAGTGGGTGCTTGGCTACATGGAAAGCTACTTTGCCCTTGACTTGTTCCAGACAGCTGGATACAATCAAGATACCATCCTTGTCACTCCATACATTATTTTGTAGCTGACTACAGGATCAAATACAGTAGACAAGAACAAGGAGAAGGGCATCATTAACGCAACCCCGGTTCTCCACACTGCTGGCCACATGAAATAATGGACAATTTTTGCATTAGAGAAAAAGGGAGAAAGGATTATAATTATTTAGAGGGATCTGAATGCTATTTGCTTGCTAGATACAGTTTGTCTGTGCTATTTGCTGACAAATTATTCAAAATTTGTCCCTTAATCCAAATAACTGCTAGCTCTGTTGGAAGAATGAGTCTTGACTCTTCAACATATAGATAGGTTACAGGAGTTTCTGGTTTAGGTTGGTAGTATATAAACAAACAGATGCATATATGCATGAAAGTTTGGTATACAAGATCGACAAGAATAAAGTATCTCAAAAATCCCCAAGGATCACTTTGCTAACCAAACTCTTTTGTCTGTACAAAAGGCAAGTAAACCCTACAGCTGAATGTACAGTAAAGAAAGTGTTATCTGGAATTCCACCATCCTGCAAAACCTCCCTTCATCAGAAGTTCACTTTGGGCACCTTTTATGTGTCAGTGCATTTCAGTTGGGACACTTGGACTATCAGGACTCTATGCAAGTATTTTGTCAGAGTAAATATGATAAAACAATCAGCTTTAAGTTAGTGCTTCTGCATCTACATTTCTGTGATTTTGCATTACTATATACATTTTCATCTATACATCTCAACACATTTTATTGCTGTAAGTTAATATGGCCTCAGAATCCCATGATGAGAGCAGTTATTATTTCAAATGTCTAGATGAGGAAATCTGCCAAAAATCATACAGGAAACAAGAATGGGAACCAGATCTTCTGACTCCTCAACTTGTATTTTATCAAGAAATCAACATTTCTAGACAGTTCTAGGGCACAAGTACTGGGATAGTATTTAGATCAATGCTCCAACACAGAGGGTTCTTCAAAGCAGAGATAACTTGGAACTGAAGGAAGAGAATTCATAGGACACTTACAAGTTGATGCCATGAGCTAACTAAAACAATACAGACTTTTAGCAGGCGAGCCAGCAAAGCTTTGAGATATCTATTTTGACATGATGTAAAAAACCTTAATAAAGAACACAAAACTAAGTGTACAGCACTCAAAATTTTATTCCTCACTCTCCAGGACTAAAAAAATTAATGATTTTGTTTTAAACCTGAATATTAAAATGTCTATCACCCAGCTGTTGGAAGGCACCACCACATAAGCTACTGAGGCTCAACAAAGGATTTGACAGAACACTACAGATCTGCACCGTACTGGGCTATGAATTCCTGTAGAGGAAATGGCATGCATATTAAGAGCAGCTGAAAGAAAGATTAAAGTCAGCTACTGCTTCCCACGGGATTGCAGTGCCTTCTCAACACAGAACCTTAGATTCATATCCCTTCTAGATTTTGCCCTTGGTGTCATCTTCAAGAGTCCAAACAACATAAAATAAAAGGCAACTATAATGCACATTACTCATACAGATTTCTTTGTATAACTCTAAGTCTTGACCCTACCCTGTAAAAAAAAACTTCTGGCCTCTGAAAATTGTCAGTTTGATGCATCTAAAAAATAACTTTGGTGTTTTAAACAAGGATTCCTTTTAAAAGTAATGCTTTCAAAGTCAGTGGAAAAGCTTGGCTTCTTCGTAATGTTCACCACTAGCTCACTCAATGGTAATTTCTGGAAAGGCTCCCAATGGCTCCATCCAGCTCATTGCCCAAATCCATACACATGCTTTGTGCCAAAATTAATATATACAGCTACTGCTTATAAGGGAGCTTTCAGAATAAAAATAGTGGTAATGATTCTTATACTACTCTCTATTTTGTACTACTGTCCATTTTCTTGTTTGATGGTTGGCTATAATTTATTAGTCTGTTAGGAATACATTCCATTTTAGCCAGTGATCTTATTAGCTTTCTCAGACTAAGAAGGATGGCCTGATTTAATACTGGTAACGGACACATCCAAGGAAAAACATATTGCCAAGTGAAGAGGAGGTATGCTTCTTTGCAGACAAGTCATTCCAAAAACTCTGCTAGTCAATCCTGAAGATAAATATTTTTGGACAAAGCATCTCCCAGATGAAATGTCAAGTAGAAGTTTTGAGTTAGTAGGTTTACTAAAAGTCTTGTAAGGAAAACAAAAGAAAATGATAGTAATTTTTTTTCCAAGATGAGTTCCCCAAGTGACATAAACAGCATAGCTAAAACACTCTCCAGTCTCAACTCTTTCTGCCTCACAGCCTCAACTATTCTGTGCAATTTGTTGTGCAATCAGAACAGCTAATTCTCCATGTAGCCAGAAGGACAGAGAAGCATTTCCTTCTACAAAACATTCTCAAACATTTATGCATTAAATTCAGTTGACTATATTAAGTCACATGCAATTTCAGCGATTTAATGAACAGAAAAATAGTCAGCATTTCCCAAGCTACCATGACAATATTTGTAAAGCAAAACAGTGACTATCCTCTACAAAAACAAACTCAACCCATCACTACTCCTTCTGCATCCCAGAGCCCCATCCACTCTTAATTCTCTCCTATTCCTCAAAGGAATGGCTTGTGCTATTACTAAAAAAATAAAGCAAAACGTAAACAGAGTCCATTAAAACATATGTGATGCTTCACACATATACTTAGTGAAATATCAATTTGAAGAGCTGTGAATGTGGCCAGCAGTGGATAATTCTTTTGTTAAGCAGAGTTATAGTATTCCTCCTATAAAGGAATGCTGAAAACTTCTAACAGTCAAAATGGGCATGGAAGAATTCCTCTGAAGAAGGCAAACTTCATGACAATTTCAACCTAGTAAAATATGCAATTCAACAGAGAGTAGATTATTTTTTTAAAAGAATACCAGAGACATGAAGCACTGAAAAACAATTCTGAGACAGAAAAAGATCATCTACTAACAGAAGGCCAAAAGTTTTCAAAAGAAAAAATGCAAATTTAGCAATGTACCAAATAGTACATTTTATGAACAAAAAACATAGGCTCAGAGAAATAATCCTCCTTTAGAGTATTTGTATTATTGCTGTAATAAAAATATTTTGTCTCTGCTGCAAGGACAAACTGCTGCATAATTATGTCATAAGAAATTACTTAATGCTAAGCCATCTGCCTCTAGGCCAGCTGAGACACAGAGGTGGGAATGCTACAATGCTTTATTTCAGTCTTGTATTCAAACACTGAATATTTAATAGGTGGCAAATGGTTCTGCTTTAAATTTTTAAGATTATGATAATCTAAATATTTGTTCCATTACTTGGGGCTCTCTGATACACTCTGTGTGAACAATAAAGTCCAGTAAGTGCAAAAAAAAATATCTAGACATAACAGTTTTCTCCAGTGTCCCAAGTCATATAACTTAACAGAAATACTTTTTTCAAAGTCAGAATGTCATGAGTATTCTTCTGCTACGTTAATACAGCAGCACACAGGGACTATTTTTCTGCTTGCTCCAATAGATTTATGCAAGGTCATAAATCACTGTACCATAATAGTTCACTTTTAACAAGTAAAAAATGTCTGACACTTTGAGTGTTACCATAATTTTTTATGGCTGAAAGTGTACAGAGATCAAAGTTTTCTGGGTTTTTTTTTTCAGGCTTGCTGTATGCATTCAGACAAGTCTGTGACAGAGTGGTTTTTGCCACATGTTTAAATGTAAAGCCTCAAGGATGTCAGGAGGAGAAAAGAAAATTACTGAATGTCACGTTTCCAGCTCGTTGTATGACCAAAGCAGCAGCAGACCTACTTTTAAAAGAAAACTTTCTAGTAACATTATATGCTGCTACTGTTCCCTCTGGATTCCCCTGCAAATGAGTCAAGAGTTTGAGAGATACTTTTCTGGTAACACACATAAACAGATAAATAAATTATCACAGGCTGAGGACAATTTAAACATCTGGGAGCCAGCTCAGGCCTGTCAAGCAAGTCACAGACACTCAAGGACAGGAAAGATCAATCTTCAGCCCCTGATTTCTGTGCCAGAGAATAGGAATTACATCACATACCCCCTATATGAGGAAAATTGTGTATTTCTAAAATAATTGTCTGTGTTTCTGTATTCAAAGACGTTTCTATTAATTTTTTTGGGGGGGCGGGAAGCCAAACTCAAAATATAAGGATTCAAATTATTCATAGGTTTGTCTCAACTGTCTGTTCAATATGGCACTTTAATTTTCCATCAGTTTAACTGTGCAATAAGCTCAATTCCCAGAATCAAAAAGTAATAGAATTTATAATAAAATGCATAAAATGCAAAGAATTGTAAAAAAAATAGTTTTCAGTCTGCCAAACTAAACAATCTCATGTCCAAACAGTTACATTCACACACAGAATATAAGGACTATTACTCAGATAGTCCCTGCAACCCACGCACATGGCCACAAGGCCAATAAATGAGCCAGCACAGTCAAACAGCTAGACCTGTTGGACTTTATCCTAGGGGATGAACAGTTGAACAGTTGCAGGTCCCAACTGTCCCCTAATTGCACCAGCTACAGGGGAATTGAAATCAACTTTTCTTTCCTTCATTTTCGTTTTTCATGAGGATAACCCTGTCCTGTGTGAGAGACCAGACTCAGTACATACGGTGTCACAGACATTCTCCATTCAGGGTGTTAGAATTAACAGTTCAGACACACAAACACCAACGTTCTGCTTCGCACGACTTCTGGCTGACACAGCTGGAAGTCAGCTGCAGTCTGAGTCTCTGCTTCAAAGCCCTTCAAGCCTGCTCTGCCAGTAGCAGCAATTCATTTGGAACTACTTACACAGTCACTTAGGTGACTTCGGTAAGTCACTACTTACTCTTAGTCACTTTCTTTCAGACAGCTTTATGAAAATGGAAATCAAACTGTAAATGGAGCAAGGATTTATGCAGCATGCCTGTTATGAATCTGCTATTTTTCATCCCATCAGATCAGCCTCAAAAACTAGTAGTTATAAGCACCAGCACAGGTAAAAGCAAGTCAGCTTCCAGAACTGCCAGTACTTGATTGCTCTGCTGTTGCAGTACAGTGCTTAAAACATTCAGTGTAGACAAGAAAGTATAAAGAAGGTCCATGTGGCCAAAACCCCCTTCCTTCAGTTGTCTTCTCTTCATTCCATCTTTCACACTTCATGTATTAACCTGCTACTCTTAACCTGGCAAGGGAAGTATTTCCTTTCTGGAGACACACATGATAGATTAAACCTCTGTCTCCACTATTTAACATCTTTGTTATTACTTCAGCATACCTACATCATCACAAGACATTTCTGGAGTCCAAAATTTTGTTACTTGCTAACAGCCTCTTTTAATTGAGAGAAAGAGCCATATTTTACCACATAAAATTGTACCACATTCTTTTACATACGTTAAAGAAATACTTCCAACATAGTTTTTTTTTAAATGATCTTGTATTAACTGCATTTAAGATTGCTAAAAATTAGACAACTATCACATTTTGTCAGCTTTCTCCACCTTAGAGAAGCAGTTTTCGTAATTTCATTCAATTTAGGCAACAGTTTCATGTTCTGGCTCTCACATACAAAGCCCAGTGATATTTTGTTGTTGATAATACGCGTACAGGTGTGACTAAATAATTCAAACCTTTCTTAAAATATGGTAAAATATGGTATTACATTTACTAATGTTTCTGATTTGTTTCCAAATACAGCATTTTTGTGTTAAATACATGCATATAACAGCAATGTCAGATTATGGACTGTGTCCATACATAATACATTCAAGTACAAATGGAAGACAGAAATTACTTAATTCAAAACATAGTTTTGGAAGGAAGACAACGGTACTTTAAGTATACTTTTAACAAACAATTCAAGTACCTATGAAGACTGTCACCTCTTTGTACGGCCAGGAGTAACTGATTTGGACAAACTTTCTATTTGTTCATACCCTCATTACTACAGCAGCTGTTGAAGCTTTGCCATTTCAAACACAGGATCTATGTGCCCCCTCCTTGAAGTTCTTCAGTTCCTCTGTTCATTGCACTTCACCTTACTTCAGCATGTCCTCAAGAGGCCTTCTCTGTTCCTAACACTTAATCTCTGAAACTTGTCTTGTCCATCAAGACATGTTCACTTGGCTAGCACTTCTGATTTATCTGAAAATTGAAGCTGTTAAGAATGCAGTTCAGTCTTCAGACTGCTTCCACTACACCAATTACACAACATTTTCTGGAGTTTCTTGGCACTACTCTGCCAGTTACTGAAAACCTCTTAGCTGGCAGGTTTTTCCATAAAGTAATAACTATCTGTAAAATTATTTCAGTCAGCATTGAACTGTTACAGTAAAGAGAGATGCAACAATCTGAACCAGCAGACTACGCAGTGGCTCCTCCACTTTATATATGCATACAATGTTGAACTGGACAGCCTAAAAGATGGGGAAAAAACCA
This sequence comes from Pardalotus punctatus, assembly GCA_013400915.1. Taxonomy (NCBI): domain Eukaryota; kingdom Metazoa; phylum Chordata; class Aves; order Passeriformes; family Pardalotidae; genus Pardalotus; species Pardalotus punctatus. Next base: position 4,277 of record VZTX01009153.1, on the reverse strand, counting down.
ATTCTCTTACCTCATAGCCAAACTGGAGTTCATCTGAGGTTAGCATAATGATATCATCATCAATAGCCAACACTGCTTCTGTTTCAATCTCATCATAAGGGAAGAAGCGGTTGCTAAGTTTATTTTCTGCAGTCCTAACAACCTTCAGGGGAACACGAATCTTTGGCCAGAGGGAATCTAGAGAGAAAAATTAAAAGAAACAGAATTCAATATTATACTTTACTTCCGAGTCTGCATATCTGTCTTAGCTGCTCTTTATTCTTTTCTTCTTTGCATCTAAACAAACACTTCTTAATGGCAGATTTACCCCTGTTTCAGTTTGGCAAACACAAGAGCATACGAAGGCACGAGACAAAAGTTCAGCTACATTTCCCTCTGTAGCTCTCTACAAAGAGCTTCATAGACAGCTACATAGGGCATAGCTTGCCCAAAACAGCAATGTGCAATACTCACAGAGGAAGTGCAGGGATAATAGGTATTGGTTTAGGACACACAGCATGAAAAGATACTTCACTCAACTGCAACTAAAACAATTTGAAGCAGCAGTATATAATCACTGTCTGCAACTCTAGGGTCATAAAAATTTTGACTAAGAATGTTAGTTCTATCAAGGTCTGAGAAAAATAAATTTTATTATATGAATTAAATGTTTAGCACTATTGACTGTTAAGGAGTAGACTCTGTGTCTCAGCAATTTCTTTCATCTTCAAAGTCCTAAGTCACAGGGCACAAACTGAAACACTGGAGGTCCCCTCTGAGCATCAGGAGAGACTTTTTCAGAGCGAGTGTGCTGAGCACTAACACAGGTTGCCCAGTGAGGTATTTGAATCTCTACTCTTGAAGATACTTGAAAGCCATCTGGAGATGGTTCCCTTCAATCTGCTTGAGATGATCCTGTTTGAGAGGTGGTTTGGACAGCTGATCTCCAGAAGTCTCTTCCACGCTCAGCCATTCTCTGATTCTGTGGTAAGTGGAATATATAGGAACTGATACTGGGCCTGAAGCCACTGAAATTTTCATGTCTGAAATACATAAATTGCCAGTGCAATTTGCAAGTGACACAAAGACTGGAGACATGAAAAATAGTGAGGATAATAAGGTGATACAGAGCTTACTAAAGTCTATATGACTGGACTGATTAGTAAACTAGGGGCATTTGAACAAAAAATACATGGACACAACTTGACACACAGTTAAATACTAGGACCAAGGCAACTTTTTCCCTAAAAGCAGTTTCTGAAAAGGATTAATGGGACAGAGTGGACATCAATTCTCAACATGCTGCTGGGGCAAAATGGATTAATGTAATTTTTGTATATATAGATGGGTATGTGGTAAGAAATGGAGGCAGAGAGCAGGGCAATTGTATCTGTGTGCAGACATAGATGCTAAAATACTATTTCATTCTGGTGTTTTTGTATTTCAAACCATGTTAAAACACTAAAAATGGTGCAGAAAGAATCACATGAGTTATTTGAGGTCAGGAGAAAATGCCTTTTGGTAGAACATGGAGATCAATCTGTTTAGTTTACTAAAAAAAGGAACAAAGAGTGAATTTGATTAACATGTACAAGCACCTATATAAGAAGAAAAATGCCATGTGTCTTCAAGAAACCAGAGAAAGACATAACAAAAAACAATGACTGGAATCTAAAGCCAGGCAAATTCAAAGTATAAATAAGGCAGACATTTTTAATATTAACAGTGGTTAACCTCTGGCAGAAGTTAAAAAGGACAGCAGTTGGTTCTGTACATCTTGTCTTTCAACAAGACTGAGTATTATTACAGAAGATGCAGTCAAGTCAGAAGTCATTGGATTGAAAAGAAAGCCAATGTGGTGACTCAGGACTTACAGGTCAACCCAGATGGTCTTACTGCACTTTCTGCCTCAAACACTACGAACAGTGCAATTGTTGACTGTCACCAGGATAAGAATAGGATGCTTGACTATAAACTACTAGGACATGGGTAGCAAATACAGAAATTCAGAAAAGAACATAAGGAAGTGAGATCTTTGTTTCTGTGTTTTGAGAATGAAAAGTGGAAGTTAAAATAGGTGTCAATGAAAAAAGCCACTGTAAGGACTGAAATAAGAGAAGTCTTAACCTGTGAAAATGGTTTAAGTTTTTAAACAACAACATATGATCAAATTCTAGAATTGTTCTCAGCAGAAGGATCTGAAGAATGCTGGCTGACAGACAACACCAAAAATAATGGGATACAATTATGTACACACACTTCCAATTCCATTATAACCTAGAATCAGGTCTGCCTCCAAGACTGTTTTGCACTCTTTCCACTGTCAGTCTATTGCACTAGGAAGCCAGTACCAGAGAAGAAGAGAAGCTGCTTCATTCCCACATGTACAAGTAAAATTTGCTCTCGGGAACGAGTGTCTACATCCTCATTGCCACTGGGCCCTCTCACATTTAACAGCTCACACAACACACAAAAACCCCGCAAATCTGCACACTGCTATAAGACACCAGAGTCTGAACGCTGCTTCACTTGGGAAAAAAAAGCAGTATTTCCAAACCACACTAAGTCTTCAAAAGTCAGTTTTTCTTGGAGCTGTATTTTAGAAAGCAGGATTGGCATGCACGGGTGGCCAAAAAAAAAACAAAAAAAAACCGAGTGATACTTACTGGCAAAATTTGTATTCAGTGTTCAGTTTCCTACCCTGAGGTTTTTCCTGTGAGATTGAAAATGTGTCTGTAACATCTACCTTTATCTGTGTGGTCTCGTAGACCATGGTCTTTATCTCACATGTATGCATGTTTTTGTCCTGTTTTACTTGCCTCTTGTCCTTCTACTAGACAGCATAAGGCATTGGCCCTAACACACTTGAGTGGCTTGTGATACTGACCTGTAGCCAGCTGGAAGGGTTAAATCCCATTACTGATGGACTGCAATAGAAGTCACAATCAGCCACCAGCTGGGGAGACACAGTAAGTTCCTTCGGGCCACTACAAAAGTGTTTAAGAGCATGAATTCCAATTATAGTGTTATGAGCTCATTTTATTCTCAGCATTGTAAGGTTTTGGAAAGCCTTGCATGAATATAATCTGAAATTATTATTCCAGTAGAACACTGCTGAAATCCCTAAATTTTCAGCTTACTAGTCATTGTAGCCTCAGGAGGCAGTAACACTGAATGACTGGAACTGCTTATTACAAATTAGTACTCTTGATTCCACTCACTGCTTTCTCACTGGTTTACCATACAACATGCAAGTACCCATTTATAAGACATTTACAAGTACTTCACAAAGACACATATCATTGCCTCATAAAGACTATAGACTGTGTAATGTTTGCAAGCTACTTAAAGACCTTTGGGTAATTGCCTATAATTACCGAAATGTAACCCTAGAATTGGTATAAATAATTTTAAGCAGTCTGCTAAGTCCCAAAAATACTCTGTTACAAGCATTTAAGGAGCAATCAGAATTGCCATATGTATGCATGCATTTGTAAATTTGTATTTATATGTAGCATCAAAGTTTACATTTTACACTTTAAGTATTCTTTTATTCAGTCTTCCTTCCATGTCTACCACGTTCAAAAATCAAAAACCAAATTGCAACAAAGTGCAGGAATATACTGAAACAAAAGTTGAAACTGAAAAATCACTAGGATCAAAAAATAGTAATTCAGAAAAAGAAAGCACACATATAAGCATTAATCTTCCAGTTCTTCGGAAAAATCAACTACTTGATAGCTTACTAGCAGACATGGCACTTGCATAAAAATGGTTGCAGAAGAAAAAGTAATGAAAAGTGTATGAAAAATGAAGATGTAATCTAATTATAATCAGCACGCATCTCAGATGTCAGCAAATCCTCTTAAATCCACATGATTTACTAAGGTCTTGGAATGTCTCTTAAAATGACCAGTTCTCGACAATGGGTATGTTACTGTCAAATATTTGTGCTTTGAGAAACATAATATAAAGTTTCTGAATTTAGCCTTAGATTAATGAAAAGAAAATATAAGCATTTTGGAGAAACTTTGAATAAGACATTAGGGTACCAGTTACTCAGTAGCAGGCAAAATGCACAAGGCTCCTTGCTACCTAAAGGCTGATTTGATATTGGAGATTGCTGCCCCTACAGAGATGGCAGCACATGAGAGATGTTGTGACACAATGACACCTGGGTAACCACTTCGTCAGTCTGGGCAAAATTGATTATCATAAAGGATAGTAGGCTCCACTGCGAGATCCAAGTATTGCAAACTAGCTCTGCCACAGGAACTCCAGAATATATATATATATAT
>VZTX01009152.1:348752-379206 GCA_013400915.1 Pardalotus punctatus | reverse complement strand
GCTGCTGGCCGGGCTGCCCCGCTTCGGCAGCCTCAGCCCCCCGCCGCCGCCGCCGCCCGCCCTCTACTTTAGCCCTGGGGCCGCTGCCGCCGCAGCCGCCGTGGCCGCCGGGCGCTACCCTAAGCCGCTGGCCGAGCTTCCCGGCCGGACACCCATCTTCTGGCCAGGAGTGATGCAGAGCCCGCCCTGGAGGGACGCCCGCCTCGCCTGCGCCCCCCGTGAGTACCCAGCGTCGCGGGGCAGTCGGGGGAGATGGCCCGGGGAGCTCCGGCGGGAGTCCGCTCCCGCTGCTGGGGAGTCCCCGCGCCCCGGCATCGCTACGAGACCCTCCTGCCCCTCCACCCAGGGCCCGGCCGTAGCCGAGGGGGCTGGCTTTGCCTCGATTTCTTTTGTTTTTGTTTCTTAAGTTCGCTTTGCTTTCTCCGTCCCCTCTGTCGGCGCGAAACTCTGTAATATGTCGCCGGTTATGGCCGACGAAAAGCGGAGCCCTCGGAGGGAAAGGTGGCCGCGCTGCCGCAGTCCCCGCTGGGGACTCTTTGGGCCGGGGCTGGCTTTACGGGCGCACACACACTTTCCCCGAGCAGGACTTTCCGTTACCTCCCGCTAGCACCGGCTGCGGCTTTTTTAGAGAAAAATATCAGTTGCCCGCTCAGAGTTTTGATTGTTAAAGGAAAAATAATCAGGGGGAGCCGAAAGGCCGGAGCAGTCGCCTTGCCCAGGCAGTAGTTTTCTTACACACGCACCCCCCGCGGGGAGACCCCTCTGTCCCCTGGGACCGCTTGAGAGCGAAGCATTTTCCCAAATCCGTAGATTAACTTGTCTGTCCCTGCCTTCCCTTTCTCTCCCCCCTCCCTTCGCCAGATCAAGGCTCAATTTTGCTGGATAAGGACGGAAAGAGAAAACATACAAGACCCACTTTTTCTGGCCAGCAGATTTTCGCTCTGGAAAAGACTTTCGAACAGACGAAATACCTGGCGGGCCCGGAGCGAGCCCGGCTGGCCTATTCCCTGGGGATGACGGAGAGCCAAGTCAAGGTGAGAACAGCAGCTCACGTACTGAGTGGTGGGGGGCTGGAGGAGTGGGGAACAAAAGGGCCCCACCGCGGAAATGGGGTCCGCCTGAACCGGCCGGAGATGCTGCGGGCTGGCGTGGCCGAGCTCGCGGGCGCACGGCGAGGGCTTCCCCGGCAGCCACGGGCACTTCTCCCCTTATTGCCTTACTGCAGGGCAGAGAAGGTAATTTTAAAGCGTTTTAAAAACAGACCAAAACGAACCAAACAAACTCAAGGAAGACTGAGAAGCCCGGTGCGTTTAGCCTGAACACCATGGGGTTGCCAGCGTGCTGGGAAAGCCGGGGCAAGAGTGACTTTGGGGCGTCGCACTGTCGCACCCGCACTCTCACGTTTTGGTCAAAAACTCTGAGCTTTGGGCAAAGCGGAGGTGTGAGGGGTTGGGAGACCGGGCAGAGCTCCCCAAGAACATGCAGAGAGGCGTTTGCTCGGTGGACCCGGCCAGAGGGGCCCCTCGGTGGTGCTCACGCTTTCAGTCTGATCCGCAGAGCCTCTTTTGTCACTGCAAGTGCGTCCCGATGGCTGCGAATAAATTATTGCAGCCTCTACAATGAAAATGCCCCCCTCCTCTGGCAGCGCCCTGCTGGAGAGTAAATACATTTGGCGGGGCAAGGGGGCTGGGAAAGGAATAAGCCCCAAACGTGTGTTTTCTCGCCCCAGGCAGGGTGGCAGGGACTGGCCCAGGCCCCACGCGGGCCTCGGGGGAGCTGGGGACGGCTGTTGGCCCGCGCTGGGTGGGCCCCGCGCCGGGCCGCGTGTGTGCGGCTGCCGGGAGCGCAGTGCCGCGGGGCTCGGCCTCTTTCGTTGGGGGGAAATTGCCTGATGGGCGGCGAAGCGGGAGCCGCTGCCGCACGCCGGGGATGGGGACTCGCGGGGCAGCGGGGTGGGAGCGGCCCGGTCCAGCCGCCGCGGGTGGCCGTGCCCGTGATGGTGACGGTGGCGGCGGGGTCAGGTCTGGTTCCAGAACCGACGGACCAAGTGGCGGAAGAAGCACGCGGCGGAGATGGCCACGGCAAAGAAGAAGCAGGACTCGGAGACGGAGCGGCTGAAGGGCGCCTCGGAGAACGAGGACGAGGACGACGACTACAACAAGCCGCTGGACCCCAATTCGGACGACGAGAAAATAACGCAGCTCCTGAAGAAACACAAACCGGGGGGTGGCGGGCTGCTGCTGCACCCCCCGGAGGGGGAGGCCTCCGTCTAGTCCGCTTCGCCCGCCGCCGCTTTCGGAGATGTACAGATCTATTTTTCTAGACTCTACGCGCCCGGGAGGAGGAGGAGACGCCGGAGGGGGAGCAGAGAGGACTGCGGGCAGCGGGCCCCCGCGGGCGGGCCCGGTCCCCGTCTCCGTGTGTTGTTGTAGGGTGGCGGGCGGAGGGGAGCGGCGGGGGCTGCCCCGACCCCCGGCCCCGTTCCCGGCGGTGCGGCGGCCGCATCTTGCCGGCTCTTTGTAAATAAACCGTGAGTCACCGCGACCATAGGCGTTCCTTACTGTGAATATTTAAAATGTAAAATACCTTCTTTTTTTTGTACAGCCGGGGCCGGGGGCGCAGCCGCCCCGCCCGCCCCGCGCTCCCCGGCACCGGGGGCACCGCAGGAGCCCCCGAGACGGCGGCAGCGGGGCCGCCGAGGAGAAAGCCGCCGTGGCCGCCACCGGTCCCTCCCTCGGGCCGAAACTGCAGCGGCCCCGCGTGCTATTTATTAGTATTTTTGAAACACTTTCTGTTGCGGTCGTCGTGCAGGGGAGTGGGGTGGGGGAGGGCGGAGGGACAGAGTTTGCTTTCATTTACACCGTTTCCAATCAACCGCGTGTTGAAAAAGTAGCTGGTGGGAATTGTCACAACCACTGTCAGTCAAAATATAAAATTCATTTAGTTGCTGTATTTGAATTTAAAGTGTGTTTTCTTTTGTATCATACGGAATACTAGAGAATGTAAATTGTTTTCTTTTTTTTTAAAGCTAATAACGATGATATATCGTGATATAGCATCTTAACCTTTATTAATTTATATTAAAAATAATTCAGTTTGTAAAGAGAAGAAAAGCCCTTTGCAAGACCAGTTAAATGTAATGCACTTTCTGTTGAAAACAAAAACAGACAAAACAACAAAACGATAAATCAATTAAACCAGTTTAAAGATGTCTGCTGCCTTCACTAAAGGGTACAGATAATCTCATCTCGTCAGAGATTAAATAATGAAACGACGGTACAAGGGGAGGGAAAAAAGAGATAATTTTGACGGTCTTTTGTTGAGTCTTAGTAGTGGGGGGTTTTGTTTTTGTTGTTGCTTGGTTTGTTGCAAGATTTTTATTGTTTGGGCTTTTTTTTTTGTTTTGTTCTTTGTTTTTTTAGTTTTTGGGGTTTTTGTTTTGTTTTGTTTTGTTTTTCTTTTTTAATGAATGGAAATTGTCCACTTTGCTGTGGGAGTTCAAGAAGGATACAAATAAAATAAGCCGCTGGTTGTTTGGGGACGTGAGCGCTCCACCCGACCACTGGAGCGGTTCGGCTCAGCCTAAATTAGGCTGTTTCAACTTTTCCAGAGGCGGGAGACGCAGGCTTTTATTAACGGCAGAGAGTTACCATTATTATGGGAAAGAAACCGCTCCCCAAGAAGAAAACAGTGAATAAAATAAAAGCCCGGCTAAGCGTCTAGAATAAATAGACCTAATACAAGAACAACTGGCTTAAATTGAAACTCATTATCTGACTCGGTCATTTCCATATCTAAACAGTCCAGAAGCAATCACTTTTTTTTTTCCTTCTCTTCCAAAGGACCAACAATGCAAACAGAATCGCTGACATGAGAGCGCGAAGGGCCAGCTATGCTGAAGGAAAAAATAAATAAATTAGTATTCTAATTGGGAATAATTTTCTAAACGGTTAAAAAAAAAGGTTAAAAAAAAAAGTTTAAAAAAAAAAGTAGATCGGGGTTTTATTCTTCTTTCAGCTTAGACAATGCCGGGGCCAGGAGGAGGGAGCGAGCCCGGCGCTCTGCGGCTGCCTCGGCGCGGCTGCCCGGGCTCTCCCGGGCCTGGGTGGCCGGGGCTGCACACCGTCCACCGACACTCCCATCCCTACCCCCATCTTTCCCGACTCGTTGTAAAGGCAGGAAGGGAAAGGCCGGTCGTTTTCCAGAGCGCTGACTCGGCCCTGCCGGCTCTCGCCGTCACGATTTCCCCGCGGGTTTTGCGGGGCGGCGGGAGAGAAATCAAAATACCGCGGGGTCCGGATCACCGTGCTGCGGACCGGCCGCTGTCCGCCGGAGCCCGGCTGGGGGTCTCCGCCGGGATGGGACCGTCCGCACGGCCGCAGCGCCTTCCCTCGGCGGCCATCCCGCCACCCCCGCTCTCCCGCAGCCCAGCCCGGCCCCGGCCCTCGCCCTCCCGTGCGCCCCCGGGCTGCCGCGAGTGCCGCCCGCCCCGGCGCTCCGCGGCCCCTTTTCCAGTTCACTGCAGCACCGACTGAGGCTTTCCAGTTAATTTACTTCTGCACAGAGACCCAGCTGGCCACCAGTTGCAGTTGGCACCGTCAAAGTGGAATCGCAGGGAAAAGAGCCCAACGCTGCCCGCTTGGTTAGGCTGGTTTTGTCTGGGGCGCTGGAAGAAAGAGCAGGGGATTCACACGAGCTCAATGCCCTCCTTTTCGGGGCATGTTTTGGAAGCCAAAGCCGGCTGGGCTCCCTCTCCTCCAGGAAAGGACTTTTTAGGAAGAGTTTCAATAGCTAACCTCGGGATCGCTGCCACGGACAGCGCGGTGAACAATTAGAAGACAAAATGTCAGCGGGCTTCACGGGGCGTGAGGTTCCCCCCGTCCTCGGGGGCCCGGCCGAGATCAGCCGCAGTTTCGGCTCAGTCCTTCAAGCAGGCAGGAATCTGCGGCGGAACTGTATAAACTCCGGGATAACGACATTTAAAAAGTGCTGTACAACCACGTCCACAGGGAAGGGGGCCAGCAGAGCCGCTCCCCGGCAGCCGCCCCGCACTCGAGCCCGGGCCGAAACCCCCGTGGGGAGCAAGCGGCCGCGCACACGCGTGGGAGCGGCGGGGGCCGGCTGCGCGGCCACGGAGCTGGGCGGGCGGTCCCTGCCTAAGGGGCGAGAAACCACCGCAGGCCGATCCCGACAGCTCCCTTCGCACACAGGTTTTGGCTTTCCCTTCTTTCTGTCACAGAGCCCTCGGTTTTAAACTCCACTCCCTTCTGCGTGTGTGTGCGGGATTTCCAGGCTCACGGAAAAAAAGGTGGCTGTTTCTGGGATTTCCCGGCTCAAGGGAAATAGAGGCGGCTGCTTCTGGGTTTACTCTGCCTCGGTCCCTGCCATGTGCCTTCTCTGGGGTGCAGAAGATACCTCGGGAGAAGTTCCTGGCTGTGCAATCCCAGGGTGCCCAAAGCATCCTCCCTACTTTTCCAACGCCTCTGCTTTGTCTAGGTACTTCGCAGAGGGAACCCGCTGCGGTCCCTCTCCAGCCCCAGTGAGCATCACCGTGGGCAGATGAAAAACTTTTACTTCCCCCGCAGAAGCGCCCCAGGTGCAGGAGCCGCTCCGCGCCCTGCGATAGCCGTGGGCACCGGGAGACTGCGGCGAGAGATGGAGGGAAGGAGACAGGGGAGGTATGGGAAGCAAAAGGGGGGCCAGGGGCCACCCCGCCACCCGTATCCCGCTCCCGGCCTGCAGCTGCTGCCTGTGGGAGACATGCATATGGATGCGGAACATATGGACGTGGGCAGGATCCGCACTGCCGTGCCACAGGGGGGACGCAGGTTACAACGGGAAGCCCGCGGCTGGCGGGCGGGCGGGAGCCGCCGCAGGGAGGGGGAAAGGAAGAGCTCTCCGCCCGCGGGGCAATGAAGGGTCTAGTCGGTGTGCGCTAGGGGGGAAATCCAGTCCGTAGGCCACTGTCACCCGGCGCTTGACAAGGCCCTACACCAGCGCTATCACAGCCCCGAGGCCTTCGGGCTCTCTCATTCCCACAGCAAGTCCCACCCAGACCCCCCAGCGCAGACAGCAGGCAAGGCAATGCCTACACCCTATCAGAGGGATGCCCAGACTGGCAGCCACGCGGGATCTGCGCGACCACTCCAGCGAGCAATGACTTCTCCCACCCTTTCCCTCACGCGTGGTCTCCTTTTAATGAGCTCCTGAAATCCCGTTATCGCTCATCACTTCTCAGTGCTATTAATTTTTAACACTTCACACATTACACACTTCCCATCTTCCCTCCGCTCTCCCTCCGTTTGCTGTCGTGATGTTGTTTCGTGCAAGGCTTTCGTTGTACCCCTGCCAGCCGCTCCGAGGCTTTGCTTTAGGCACCCCTTCCCTCAGGACACGAGTCGTCTCGCAGCCCAGAGAACCCGGGGTTTAAAATGCGGGTGATGGACTTTCTTCCCCGCCTCGGACCCTCCGAGCCCCTTTCCATATCATGGCCGCTGGGAGAGGCACGGGCGCTTGCTGCGGATGCACTGCTCAGAGCCGGCGTCGCTACCAGCAAACTAAAAAGTAAGATGAACTGCTCCCTCCTAATTGCAGCTCCGCCTTTACCTTCTGCACCGATAGGTACTTCCCAGATACACGTTTCTGGCGGCTTTTGCCAGCTGTCTCCAACAGCGGTTACAAGTCTCCGTGAGGGATGCAAACATCTGCCGGGGAGGAGGCGGTGGCGGCGCTGCCGCGGGAAGCAGCGGACACCCCGCACCGCACCCGACCCGCCCCCGCCGCGGGCTCGGCAGCGGCTCCGCGCCCCAGCGAACGTGGTTGATAAGAATAAAGTTATTGATACAAGGGCACGAGCACGCAGCACCGCGCTTCTCCGCATCCCCCGGGATTTTAAGCCCTGCTCGGAGGCCTGGGGTTTGCGGGAGGCTCTCGGCGGGGCCGGTCGGTGCCCGCGCTGCCCTCCGGGGCCGGCGGGCTGCGGGGAGCGCCTGGCGCTGGCCCCGCGGCAATAACCCGCTTCCGCACACCCAAGTGCATCCCTGTAATAACGTCCTCGATCATTTATTAAAAGTCGTGTCAAGCGAGCCCATATAATTCATCTTTATGCAAATACATCAATGTCAAGCCATTAGTGTATTGCTCGGGTTTTTTATTAAAGTGCATTCTTTTTAATTCAGCTCAGTAAAATACGAGCCCTATTGCTCAAGAATTATAGCAACTATTAGAGTAACATATGGGCAACATGCACTCAGAAAATAAAAATCAACAGATAAAGTGGCAGGGTCACAACGGGGAGCAAACACTTAACAAAATGGCAGAGGGGTAATAGATTTTCCACCCGCGCCCCCGGCTCTGGGGTGTCAGGAGAAGCCCGCCGGCGCGATCGTGGGGCGGCCCTGCCCAGAGCCTGGAGCCATCCCCGCCCAGCCCCGGCTCCAGCCCCTTGCCCGATCCCTTCCTCGCCGAGGCTGCGGGAGCGCAGCCCTGCCCCACAGACACGCACCTCCGCGCCGCCCCTCTCCGCACACCCCCCAAGTCTATCCCGGATTTAATGAGAGAGTTGCCCACATCCTCATCACCCCGGCATGGTAATTGAGCAGATCTATTAACTTGTTACACTAGATTTGTTTAAAGAGACTATTACACAGTCATTTAATCAATTTGTTACACTGGAGGTCCTGACTTATGAGACACTTGCCGTATGATTCCTTAATGACTGAATTAATTTGTTTTAATAAAACCAACATTGTGTACAAGCACATTTCGAGAAATGTAATTTTGGAGACGGAACAGTCCAATGCTTCATCTGATTAAGTCTTTTCTATGGTTTATCAAAGTCGGGAGTTGCCGTCATAAACTGCATGTATGGGGTATTTTTCTTTTTTATAGCGTCATTAATTTAATATGGATCATTAGTTCTTTATACACATGCATGTTCTGACAAATGTACCCAATGAATAATGCACCTAATGTGTTTGGGCTCAAATGCATCACGCCATAAACAGAAACCGCCGCAATATAAATAAAAATAAACAATAATAATAACAATTAATATCGCAGCCGCCCCGTTCCCTCCCGTCCTGCTGCGCTCCGGGCCGGTTTCGGGCCGGAGGCGCCGGGGTGCTCCCCAAGCCCCCCCATCACACCGGGCTCACGGCGGCGGGAGTGCCGATAGATTTACGGTGAGTTAAGGTTATCCCGAGAGCAGATGTAGGACAAGAAAATCGGTTTTACTCCTGATGGAAACTGACGTGTGTGGAATAAGTGTAAATAAACACGAGGGTCCCCAAGAAAAGGAACTTGATGGTATCGATTATGTAAAATAATCGCCGCATTACAAATGTTAATGTACTATGGTAATGTACTGCAAACAGCCGGCGTGCGAGGGCCGGCGCTGCGTAGGGGAAGGAAGGAGCAGCCTCGGGAAACTCTCCGGGAACCGGGACGGCCTCAGCAATACCAACAGCGTTAACGACGGTAATGTCGCTGTCGCGGTGATGGCAGCGATGCCCCCGCCGCGGCCCCACGCGGGGCACCTAGCCGGGCTGCGGCATTATCACACACGGGGCCGTGCACGACAAGAGCCAAAACGACTTCGGTACAGAACGTCCCAGCGCCTTAATATCTATCAGAGGAGGCATCTGAACAGATCTAAATCCTTACATGTCGCCTTTGAAATTCTTCACCCTGACAGTGTGGTTCGGTTTTGGTTTCTTAAAATAATTTCCATCAGTGACCTTGTGCTTCAGATGGCCAACTGGGCATCCACTTCTTAGACACTGGACATTTCCTCTTTAAATACGAACGTGTATTTTTTGGACGCCAGCAAAACATAAACCTCAGCCCAAAACGTGACACTGCTGCTACACCTGGCACCTCCTGCCCCAGATAAAGCTGCCATTGGCCTCTCACTTTCCCCTGCAAACCTCGGCTGCAGAGCCCATCGAGCAGCATCGTTTTCCACACTGTAATAATTTGCACACAGCAGAACTTAAAATTAAAACCTGAAGAGGCTTACTGCTTGAGAAAATAAAACGAGATGGTGAAAACACAATTTCAGAGCCATTTTTCAACCTACTCACACTGTTTCTCACAGATAAACTGCCCTTATGCTCAAAGCTACATCTTCTATCCCCTTTATGAATGCAGGCAGCACACCCACCAGCAACGCATGCAGGAGGTGTATTTAAGTAAATGGATTCGACCTTTTGGCCATTTTAACAGATGCTGCTTCTGACCACCCCAAAAAGCTTGTTTAAAGTTAACAACATTAAGCATTGGAGGTCACAAGGCCAATTCAAGGTCATTTTAATTCTGGCTAAAGGTTAATTAGATCACTGCATTAAAGCAAAAATAGACTATACTCAACTTTAATGAGGACAGACAGTTTTTTAAATATACCTCTTAACTGCTGCCTTTATGATAAGGATATAGGGTATGCATCAGGGAATAAATCTTTCTCTCAGTTCCACAAATCAAGTTACAGGAGCTCTTCTGGCTTTGCACTGTCAAGGCATAAATACAGATCTTGGTCTGTTCAAATTCTTCTTTTGTTTGCGAGATTAGGCATCTGGTTTTCCTGCAACTCTTTCCTCTGTCCCTCACAGAGAGCCCAGGGTTGCTGTGCTCTGCTTTAAGGAACACCAGCCTCAATGTTCGAATGCACATGCTGGAGGTGCGATCACTGAAGCCAGCAGGACTCATGGACAGTGAGTGGCTTTCCTGGGAATGATATTGCCAGCTCACAGAGCCAACAAGCCTCATTTGAAAAACTTCACAATAGTGTGCTCATGAGTGCTAAACCAAATGGGAAGGCAGTTTCTGATCTAATAAGAGCTTGTGAGCTTTCATAATATTTTGCACTCTGCACTTGACAAATCAGTTTTTAAAATTTTTTTAAAAGTTTATTATAAAAAGAAGAAAACAATCAAGGCAGAAGAGACCATGGAAATGAGAGACCTTGTTTCAAACCTCATTATCCCTTCTGAGGAAAAGGAAAGACTTCTACCTGTGTCCTCTTCCTCCCATGCAATCCCTTGCTGCTGGGCTGCAGGATACTCTGGTGTGGACTTCTCTCTGGATGGAGCTGTTCAGCTTTGAGTCAGCAACTACATCAGAGCTGAGCAGAGAGGCCAGACATCCTTTCTTTTTAGTGAAATACCCTCACTGCTGGGCCTCTAGCTAATCAAGACTCTTATCCCTTGTGTCTTCCCAAATTGGATGTGTAATTCCAATCTCTTTCAGAGAAACTTTCCACTGGAGAACTTAACCCAAATTATGGTTTCTAGAGGAAAGATGTGGCTTGGCAGATATTCTTCCCAGCAAAACCCTGCATTTTAATGAAAATTCCTAATCAGTTCAGCATTTAAAATCAAGACAGAACACCAGACTAGAAATTAGGATTTGTATTATTAGACTACAGGTATTGGATGGATCACTGACACACAGGGATAATGATCTGACTTACATTCCCACTACAAAAAAATTGCCCAAGACCACCAGGGTTGGACATATTTGAAACCTCCCACTCTAACTTGCCATGGACACATGATTGGAGTCACCAGGAAATGCAAGCTATCCGAGGGCTGAGAGATACAGGGACACAGGAAGGTGCTGGAGCACCTGGCAAGTCACCAGAGGGAAACAAGTGAAGAAGACAGAGCTGGGGAGCTTATGTGCCAGACAAAACAATGAAAACCTGAATTATCAGTTTGCAGCACCTGGTCACTAATGTTATTTTCACCTTAAATGCAGGGAGCGTGAATGGCACAGTAATACCTAGTGAGGTACCCACAAAAGAAACAGCCTGAAAGCAGCCCCTTCTGCACATATTTCTGGGTACCAAAAACATCTACTGAAATTGGTATCGGGTTGTTAGTTATTTATGATCACTGAAAGGGCTACATTTATTGGATAATTTATTTATAATGAATAATTCAACCAGTTTTATATGGAAGAGTTTCATTTCCTTGGGTTGCTCACTTGGGAAACAGCAAAGCTGCATCACTACACATTTTTCAGAGAGCCTTCACTTCCTAAATTTGGTTGTTCTGTTACTTAAGTTACAACACAATCACCAAATTCAAAGTTATTTTATGTATATATTTTTCTGTCTTGATACAGTGATTTCAGACACTCACAGCTTCCAGACTACAGTGTAAAATATCAATAGGAGAGAGAATTGCTCTTGGAGCATTTTTAGGGTTTGCCCTGTATTTTTGAATGTATTGCTTTATTAAAACAGTATTATTCTTGGTACGTGCTGCTGGTGTCCTGCTACCCCTGCATGCTACATCACTGTTTCCTTCTGCTCTTCCCCCACAACCACCCTGATACTCTCATCTCACCCTGAGACCCTTTGCAGATCAGAGTTATCTCCTGACAGGGCCAGCCAGCCAAATTCTTCCCCAGTACTTCCATCAGGACTAATTCAAATGAGCACTTACCCACCAGCTGTTTTCCCTATGGTGCAGGTGATTCAGACACAAGCCACAGATTTCACCCTCACTGGACTTTCCCTTCAGAGTCATCTTAGCTTTTGATGAAGCTCACTTCAGTTTTTGGGGGTGTTGTTTCTATTTTTGTTTTCTTTTTAACTTAAGTGATATGATGCTCCCAGTCAATATCCCACTGGAAGAGGAGCTCTATGGTCCATCTTCTCACTCATGTCATGAGGAGACATTTATAGAAGACTATTATTTGGTTTCTTTCTTGGGTTTAAGCATTTTTTTCACAAAGTTTTCTGAGATCTACCTCCCACATTTTGAAAAAGAAAAAGATAAAGTTAATACTTGCAATGGACAACTGTGCAATAAATAAATAAATAAGCCAAGCAGTCATGAATCTGATTTGCTGCCAGGAGAAACTATCCTTGCCTCGTCAGGTCACTTCCTGAGGACCTTAGCAAGTGTCTTTTCTCTGGGGGCTGACAAGCTCCTGACCAGACACTCCAACAATACCTTTCTATTTTGGTAGAACTGTGTCCTCTATTTGGAAAAAAAATGCCCACATCTAACATACATACATACATACATATATACATATATATATATAAAAATAGAAATATATAAAAATAAATAAAAATATATAAAAAAAGTGTGTATGTAAAATAAACCTTTACCTATCTAAGCATATCCCTGTACACATCTTTATTTGAATAGCTGTTAATCGCTGATGTTCCCCAAGGAGACCACCAGAAACAATGTCAGGGGCCCTGCTCATAACCCAGCTGAATACCTGACTATTTTAAGGTACTCTAGAGCTGCATGAATCAGAAAGAAAACAGCTCCCCCTACCCATTTTATTAGAAGGCAATAAAATCTGGTGGTGTCTCATTAAATTTAATGAGCCTTCATAAAATAACCATTACACTGTGGAGGTAATGAAAAGAGTAACTATGATGGTTAGTAAATAAACCAGCGAGGGTGATAGTACTAGATGTCCCAGATACCTACCAGGTATCAAACAGGTAAATGACTCTCAGAGTGGATTATGGTGCCTTTCACCCCTTTTCATGCATTGATACATTCTTCTGTATTAGGTTTGAGGAATTTCTTTCCCCCTTCCCATATGAAAACAATGCCATTTGTTTTTTTAGCCCCAGGCTGCATGTGTAAAACCCTGAACAAATCAGCATGTAGGGATCCTTAAAAACTACATGCAAATTTCCATCAGTGGCCATGGGTTCACTGCCTCCCATTTCTGAAGTTTCTTTTGAGCTAGACATCATTTCTGGAAATGTCAGTGCAGAAGCCTCTTGGGAAAAAATTGTCATTTGGTATAAATCAGCACCATCCCATTCTGAGCATTGTCTAATCACGGCGACAGCTGCAGGCACTAAGATTCAAAAAGGTGGCCTGAAGTCCAAGTCTTTCTTACCTGGCTCATGCATGCCTCAGAAACAAAAGAGTTAAGCTAATTATGGGATCAGCTCCACTGAGAGTTTATGACTACCCATAAAAAAGCAAGAAGAGGGACTGAGTAGAGGCTGGCGTAAAACTCCAGAAGCTTGCTGCAGGAAATGCACCTTTTGCATTTCCCATTTCACCTGAAATGGCACAAGGAAAGATTTCATCACAGTGGGATTATTCACAGAAGCAGGCAATCTGATCTGTGGGCTTATTTCTATACCTGTGCGTCCTTCTGAGATTCCTCTTGCTCCTACTGAGGGTGACTGTAGTACAGCACCATGCTCCTCTGGGAGAGGAGACTTCTGTACCAATGCAGCAGCATGGGAAGTGGTTTTACCAACAAGCCCCTGGCTTACCCAAAAGCCATTTCTTAGTAATTCACAGTGATTATTGTTATTTTATGGTAGAGGCAGTGCAATTTTTGTCAAATTATAAATATTGCAGATCTATTCCCCCCCCCCCCCCAACAGTTCCCAAAGACATGTAAACCCACAGGGTGATTGCTCCCTAATCTAGCTGAGGTGATGAAACGGTGCCAAAACTCTCATTGCAATTTCATTAGCATATTCATGAGTCGCACTTTTGCAGTGTTGCAGAAACAACACAAATTGGTTTGTGAATTGTGAACTCCCCCTTCTTTGCCATCATCATCATCTTTTTCTTCAGAATCACAAATTGTGGATTAACAGGGCGAGCGTGCTTGGGTGACTTTGGGACTCAACTGCTGAAGTTTGTTAATGCACATCTCTGGATCTCACTGTGGTTTTCCCCTCGCCTGGTATCGGTGTGGAAGTGCTCCATTAACAGAGGAGTGGGGAGTGGGGCAGCTGTGGGGTTTCCAGCTCTGCTAACCTGCTGCACTACCACAGCTCTGTTTCCTCACCAACAACAGCAATAACCACGTCACTGACAAGAAAGATTAAATGCAAGAGGCATAGGCAGCTCCGATTTTCAGATGAAAGGTACTGAAGAGCCACGCTGTAGCCTTGGCAGGCAGAGATGTCTGTCATTGTTGGCGACATCCTGCTAGTGGTAGGATGCCATGCAGGGGTTGTCAGCGAAATTCAGGTTACCTGAAACAATAGACAACAATGTTCCACTTCCCTCTAGGATTGCTGGGACATACTCCTGAAAGGTCTTCTGCGACCCAGCAGCAAGGTCTCTGATATTTATGGGTGACAGCTGCAAGCCCCAGCTCATGGGAGGGTTTGTTTTCACAAACTGCAGCAGAGTCCGAGGGAGGGCTCTCCCTGTGGCTTGAGGGTAGGTTTGGATGCTGTGAGATGGACCCTGTGGCTTTAGGGCAAGGAATACATTTGCAGATGGCACCCCAGGCCCTGCCCCGTGCCAGGATCATCAAAGCACAGTGGGGTGCAGCACCCATTCCCTGAGCACATGCAGCTGAATTTCACAGTAAGCCAGCAGCTTTTAAATGTGTTCCACTTTAACTACCCATCCAAAGAGACCTCTTCATTAACTTAGCACGGGCTGCAATTACATCTCTTACAGGGAAATCACTCCTGTATCCAGGGGATATTACTCTGGTACTGCATTTGGAAAGCCCTAGGATCTCCCCAGCTCCATGGTGGGCACTGATGAGATGGATAACTGGGAATGCTGCTTCTAGGTGTTTCTCAGAGCTCACAGTCCTCTTCTGTGCAACCCAAACCTCTTAGGAACACAAGATATGAAATATATTTGAAATGGCAGACTTTTACATGGAACTTGATTTAATTTTTCTGTGGAAAGATCACTTTAGACTTGCATTGTTCACATGAAATAATGAAACATTACTGATTTAATTAGAGCTCAGTTTTCAGTCTGTGCTTTCTATATTGTTGAAATTGCATTTTGCATGGGACAAAACTATCAATAGATAAAGCAATTTAAAAGGCACAGCTATACAATATATTCTCTTCCCCTTTTCCTTCACTAGTTTCAATTCATTGCTCAATTTAAGTATGGAAATAATGTTTGTCAAAGATTTCCTGACACACGACTTAAAGAAAAAAAAGAAAAGAAGACGGCGAAAGAATGATATGAAAAAACATCAGGGCATTTCCTGCTTGTACTCCTAACCCATTTACGGTACAATATACAGATAATCCAATCAACTGCTGAAAACAAGGTTTGTGCAGTTATGCTCCACTACTTCACAATGCTTCACTTAAAACTTGATAGTTTTCTCATATTTTCTTTCTCCTTGAGCTGACAAAGTGGATTGGGCAGGTTCTAGCTGAAGGAAATAACTGTTGACTCCTGAGCATTAGCCCTCTCAGGTTTTACATGGGGGCTGTGAGTTTAATTTAGGAAAAACAGGGGGTCAGTCTGTGAGATTGTCACATGTCACTGAGGGCAGAGCAGAGCACCAAGTCCCACTGCTGGGCACCAGAGTGGGACAGGTATGGGAAAGGGGTCTGATTCCCAGGGTCCGTTCACAATCATAGTCACAGAATAGGTCAGGCTGGAAGGGACCACAGTGGGCCATCTGGTCCAACCTCCCTGCTCAAGCAAGGTCATCCCAGAGCACAGGGCTCAGGATTGAGTTCAGACAGTTCTGGAATATCTCCAGTGAGGGAGACTCCACACCTCTCTGAGCAATCTGTTCCAGTGCTCCGTCCCTACACAGTAAAGAGGTTTATCCTCGTGTTCAGGTAGAACTTCCTGGGCAACAGTTCCTGCCTGTTGCTCTTGTCCTATTGCTGGGCACCACTGAGCAGAGCCTGCTCCATCCTCTGACCCCCACCTGCAGGCACTGACAGACCTTGATGAGGTCCTGTCTCATTCATCTCCTGAGGCTGAACAGCCCCAGCTCCCTCAGCCTGTCCTCGTAAGAGGGATATTCCAGTCCCTCAATTGTCTTTGTGTCCTTCCACCAGACCCACTCCAGGAACTCGATGTCCCTTGTGTCCTCAGGAGCCCAGAACTGGACACAGCATCCCAGATGTGCCTCACCAGGGCTGAACAGAGGGGCAGGATCACCTCCCTAACATGCTGGCAATGCTTCTCCTACTGCTCCCCAAGACACCACTGGCTTTCTTGGGCACAAGAACTCACTGCTGGCTCTTGGACAGCCTGTTGTCCACCAGGACCGCCAGGTCCTTCTCCATAGAGCTGCTTCCCAACAGGTCAGCCCCCAGCCTGCTCTGGTGCCTGGGGTTATTCTTCCCCAGGCATTTTGCATTTGTTGAATTTCACAGTTCTCTGCCCATCTCTCCAGTCTGCTGAGGTCCTTCTCAGCACTTGTGGGTGCATTCTATCAGGGCACATCCATGTGGATGCCAAGTTCACCGAGGTGTTCTCTAGCCCAATTCTTCCTGGCCAAGGGAAGGTCTTCCTTCCCACATTCCCTGTACCCTACTTTCCTGAGTCATAGATTGCTGAAGGCTGCTCTTGTCAGTGAAGGCTAATGCAAAGAAAGTGTCCAGTAATTCTGCCTTCCCTGCATCTTCTCATTCCAGGGTCCCCCCCCCATTTAGTAATGGGCCCACATTATCCTTAGTTTTCTAAACACTCACTCCAGGCAACACTTCCAGGAAAGAACCAAACAAACACAACCAGAATTGTGACTTCTGGTTTTTCCTCATTCAGGAAAAAAGCCAGGAATACAGTTTTTGCTGCCCAGTTAATGGATAGTTGTCTCCCTGCTAGTGCAGGTGAGAAGTAACTACAGCACATCCAGGAATGGATGCTCAGCACTTCGTTAGACAGCTCTCAGCAGGGCCACTGATTCTGACTCACAAGCCCTACCAGACAACCAAGGCAATTCTCTCAGTTTTCTAGCATATGAGGCATATGAAGTGTGTTATGCCCCAACTTGAGGCATATGGGGTGAAAACTGAAATAATCCCACTAACATTACTGGCATAATGTGAATAGTGAAGTGATTCCAATTGAGGACTAAAGCCCCCAGAATATAAAATCCTTGAAAACATACACCCCCTGATTCAAGGTTATAATCTGGTCATATAGCCCATCATCTGTGGCGCCACTGCTGGCAAAATCAGCTTGTTTGGACAATAATTTATCTTGATACCAATATTTGTGCAAGAATGATGGCACTGGTTGCGCTTCATTGTTAGAGCCATAGGATTTTTCTGTCAGCACCAACAGGGACTAGGGGAAGCTTTCCGTAGAGTAAGGGTTTTTCATTGTCTTGTTTGCAGTAAGAAGCCTTTCCAAGCAAGCTGACATCCACCCTAAATTACTTCGCTGTGTAGAGTGTCTGTGCTGTGTAGTAGGAGACTGCTTATTTCTCATATTGATTTACACAAGGCAGGGTAGTGAACATACAATTAATTAATAGTTGACTTCATTGGAAGCCAGCTGTTAGCCCCATAATTTACAATGGGAACAGTTTCAGAATAAGAAGAATTATATTACTAGAAACTGTATTTCTGGGTTTTAAAGGTCAAGTCCAACTTCTACTAAGGTTCATGGAGACCCTAATGATCTGAAAGTGATGCTATGTGCTGATGCATACAGCCATGAGTTTCACATCTTACTGAAAGAATTACTTTTATGTGACACATGATCCTTAACATAGTCGCAGGTATTTTTCCAGGCCAAATCAGAAATAGTACTGTTAAGTCTGTACATCTCTTTCCAGCTTTGCTCCTGAAATAAGTCCAATCCAAAAAAGTTTTCTTTCAAAATTTCTAGGTTACTGAGCTAAAACTTTCTACTTTTTCTGTTTAAATATTATTTGTGTGTAAGTGCCATGAATTAAATCCATGCAACACAGCTTGGCTTCACAACTAATGGATTAATTTATTGATAGAGCCGTCCTCAATATATTGGGTCAGATATTAAACAGCATTTAATTTGCTGATGGTATTGAAGCTAAAACATTATTTCCGTATGTCGTCATATGAGGAATTCATCCTAGAGGGTCATGAATGAATGAATACTTTCTGTATGTTTTGAACATGCTTTTCTCAGCCTGTGTGAAGCACTAGGAAGTCAAATGCTCTGCACTGCAAATAAACTGGCCTCTGTTCCCAGGCCTGATAACCTAAAGGGTGACCATTACTTCACACATTCTTTTTCCTGGTGTCAAATACACCATGGGGAATACTGGAAGGAAGATAAGAGAAGAATGCACCTTTTGCAGGAGAGAATGACAGCACCTGGCACTCAGGAAGTGAAATCTGTCAGAGTCTCAGGGGTTGGCAAGGAAAACCTAATGATCCAAAATGACCTAATATACAAGCCTTTTCCTATGCAACTTTGCATTCCAGGATTTTTAACATGAAAAATAAGATGCCCGTGTCTTCCTGAAGGATCTGTGATGCACAGCAGTGCATCAAGGCCAGGTTTTGGTATTACCTGAAGCAGCCAGTGGTTTAAACAACTCCTTCACGTGGCTGGTCCTGAGGGTGGGTTGAGCAGAAGCTAAAGTCCTGCCAAGGAGGACTGAGGAGTACCTGAAGGTTTTTTGCCTTATCCAGTAGACTCAAAAGTGCCAAAAGTCTTGCAGGACATTTGGGTCAGTGTCTGTATTTCATATTTCGCTCAAGCTAGGTTTGGACCCAGAGGACATTGTCTGCCTTGTCTAGGAAGGCTGCCTTCAGTTCAGCTCAGGCAGGAGCCTATAAACCGAAGCAGGAGCCCTGCAGATCCCATCTGGCTCTGGGGAGGGGTGGCTGGGTGTGTATATGGACCCAGTGAGGCTGTGGGACAGCCAGCACAGCCCAGTGCAACAGTCACAATAACAAACAGAGAGTCCACCTGACTGAAAGATTCTCAGAGCTAATATTAGGATGATCAGCACACCGGGTCACAGGCTCAGTTAACCCAGAGAGAATGGGGTAGGATTTTAAATAACTTTTCCAGTGCCTGACTACTGCTGAATGCCCCTGCTGTTTGGGGGAGAATATGCATGTTCTTGCCATTTGTGTTGTTATTTTTGCATTTTTACCGGTGCTGCTCATTAAAGACTTTAAAACTTGAGGCAGTGGGGAGAGCCAGTCTCTCCTCTGACTTTTGTGGACTTTGTGTCAGCCCAATTTGATGACAAAAGGTGCTGCTTTCCCAGTAGTCTCATGCTTACAGTGTCAGCCTCTGGGTAAGAGCACCATTGTAGGACAACCTGTCAGCTGCATGGCCGAGCTGGGGAATGGGAAAGGACACAGCTGGATCTTTATCCTTCTGCTTTGACCTACAGCTCTAAAAAGGTAGCCCAATTTCTGCTTGCCAGAGTGTAAGAACATGAGAAGAAATTATCTTTCATTGCCATGAAAGGTTTCTATCCAGAAGTAGAAGCTGAACAGAAAAACAAGGTCTAGAAAGGCCCTTTTAAACCCTTCTGTTACCCTCTTCAGAAGTGCTTGATTTGGGACACAGTAGACAGCAGAGATGCTGCATCAACAGAAGATTTCTTGCTGTGTCCAATGGATGCTGAACCAATTTCTCTTCGTGAGTTCATGTCAGAGAAGCTTCCCTTTGAGCAAGTAAATGAGGGAAGTTGTGGTTTTGTCTCCCCTAGCCTGCTGAAAGACTGATTTATTATAATAATAATAATAATAATAATAATAATAATAATAATAAATTATAATAATCTGTCATTAATCATTATAATAATGATTATTTTATAAACGTTAGCAGTGAGAATTGGGGGATTAACAACAAAAAGGAAGTTCCTTGCAAATACAATTAATACCAATGACACAAATCAGAATTCCTGTATTCCAGTTCAAAGCCTGCAGCTCTTATTCGTCTCATTAATGTAAAGCAGACTGTTGTTCAGAAAAGTATGAGCCAAAAGACAATATTCTGATGTGTTTATGTTGTTATCCTTTATTTGGTGACTAGGTCTTCTTTTCTGGTACTGGAATCATGCTACTTGATCTTTTACTCTTTTACATTCTTTACTGCTCTTACTCCAGACCTTATTTGGGGGATTTTGCATTATTTAAAGAAACAAACAAACAAGTGATGTAAGACTGCTTCCTCTCAGAAGCCCAGCCTCAGGTAGGACACATGGCTCTTTTGGATAAGCCTTGCAGTGATGAAACTTTTTTCTGTCTGGAGGCAATGACAATTCACGGTAGCACAGGGCTGTTTGCTTCAAGCCTCCCAGGTGCACAGTGTTGGGATACCTGATTTGCCAAAACCACCTCACAACATGATGAAGAGGGAAACAGTTCCAAAATTTCAACTACCAACATGCTGCCACCTCCTCCACTCCTCCCAGGGCTTGCCTTGGGTACTGGAGAGCCGAGCCCACAGCTCTGGCAGAAGGCTTGCAGTTGCATTCACGTGCTCTCCGGACCTACACCTTCTTGACCAGACCATGAGAAAGTGGGATGGGATGAAGAAGAAAAGGCAAAGATATCCAAGTAAAGCCAAATCTTATCGAAATCAATATAGTCCTCACAGGAAAAAAAAAAAAAAAGTTAATATTTTCAATATACTCGTATTTTTTTAATTGGAACTATTTATTTCTTTAAAACATATTTCATTTGATTAAAAAAAACCCTGATAATAAATGAAGTACTTAATTTTTGGTCAAGAAAAACATTCTGTTCAATCACACAAGACTTTCGATGGATCATTTCTCATCTGATCAAAAATAAAGTCCCTTTGGTTTTGACTAATTCAAAATACACTTTTAATACCCTACAGCGCAGGGGCATTGAAGGAAGGCCTGGTGCATAGTTTACCTATAATATTTACTCCTGCAAACACTCCTTCTGGAAGAAAAACTGAAGAGCGAAGCATTTCACCCAAAGCGTTGTGCTGCTCGGTGTCACATTCTTCGGGCTTCCTTGAATTATTTTTCAACATGAATTTGACACCAATACATACCCACAGAAACACCACCAGCACCCTTCACACAGCCAAAATCATTTATGCTGGCTCCCTGTGTGCCTCTGGCAAAGGACTAAACCCAAATCACCTGCTGGGTAAAGAAAACTAAATGCAAAACCAGTGACAAAGGCAAAAATGACGGCAGGGCATTGGAGAGGAGGGAGATCAGCAGGGCCATCAGCCCCGTTTGGGAGGATGCCATAAAGAGATGCTGATTGCTCCTCGCAAAGACAAAGGGCAGTGCACGCAGGGCCACAGGCAGGACACACTAACGAGGGCAGCAATGACCAGGGAGCTGCTGGCTGCGAGCTGAGCCGTGGATCGTGCCCACAATGTGGGAGTTCTCCCTGCCTCTCCCTTCCCTTTCGAGATAGATTTTCTTCTGATCGTTCAATTGTTGTTCATATTAGAGCATCAATGCTTCCCCCACTGATTTACAATTGATCAGGGAGCACGCTCCCTCCTAACCCGGTGATTTCTTTTTCCTCAGCATCCAACATCTATCTTTATGCAGAGGAAGAGAAACACCTGAAAAATTTACCCAGGCTTTTGTTAGTCTTCCTTGGTTGTTTTGCTTTCTCCCCCGGCAACAAAAGAGTTGTCAAAAGTAATGTTTATAATAATTTAACGGATTATTTGCTTATTAGATATTAATCATTCTGCTGTGGCCGGGGTCCGTGCTGGTGCTCCTCTACTAGAACAGTGATTCTGATCTCAATTAGATTATGTCTCTCTCCTTTACCTCCCCATAAATCATTCCGGCAAACTGAAATTAACAGCTACTGGAGCGCATTAATAATCTGCCTCACACATTGGAAAATGCATTAGCCGGAACCCTCCCATCACTCTGACTGTTAAGCACATCATTTTGTTTATGAAATATAAACATTTCATGGAAGAGCTCTCCCACATTTCTCTGGGCCTTGTGACAGCTAAAATGATTGCCCACAATTGCCAGTCAGTCAAGCGCCCAAATAAAGTTTGTTTAAAGCCATGGTGCTGTGACTGCCCTATTTTCTCAGGCATTAAAAAACCCACATCTAAAATAAAAAATCCTCTTTATCTGGGAAGAAAGGGAAAAGAATAGCTGTGTATCTCTCGGAGTTGTACGGAGACAGATGTACACTTTGCAAAGGCTCTGCGGTTTCAATATTTGGTTTAGCTTCACAGAGGAGGAAGTGCTGCCAAATTCTTTGCAAAATAAAGCTCCAGAATAATGATTTTAAGGATGATCTAATCAAAATGTACCATTTCTGACAAATGGACATTTCGATCAACATGCCAAATAATATTACAACTTTTATTTTAAAAGCTCAGTATCTTATTGTAAAAAATGTTGAAATAGAATATTCCTCCCCCCACCCCACCTAAGAGTTTAATTGTTTAATTTCAAAATGAAATGCAAAAATGCAGCATGTAAAGAACATTGCAGCAGCATGTTATGACAACACTGGGCTTTCTGGTGGTCTTCTTGCAAAGCAAAAACCAGCCCATAATTAAATCTTTTCCAAGCCTGCTATCCCCATAGCTCAGCAGTAGCACTTCCACCCAGTGCCTTTTCCACCCAGTCCCTACATTCAGATTTGCCACCAGCTGGAGTTTGGGGTTTTACAACTCTCTTACATGTACACTGGCACTGCAGCAGGAACACAGGCAGGCCCACAGTGACAGCATTTCTCCCATTCTGGGAAGTGGTAAGTCCAAGCCTTTTTCATAATGTAGATTGTTTTCATTTGATCTTGGATGAGTTTGCACATCAATACAGCCAGTATCTTGAATATATTGATAACAGCTGTACCTTAACCCAAAAGATTTGATACTTAGCTGCTGCTAGGTTAAAGACCATATAGACTAAATTAAGTTGCAAAACCCAGAGAATCTACCCATTAATTGTAACACTAAACCTTACAGGGGCTTGAAATCGGAATATGCAGTTTATAAGGAATTCATGTCCATCTACTTGCAACACCAAAAGCAGGATATTGCCTGCTGTATAATGCATAAATGAAAACCTCCCACCTGACTCTACTCAGCAGTCAGAGGTAGTACCTGAAAATAAGCAAACTAACAGCACTGGCACCACCTTCACTTTCACCTTTGCCAAACTCTTAATCTGAAAATGAGCATTAATACTGTAATTAAAGCCCTGCATTAAAATAGTTAGGCACCTGGGACCACTTTTGCTGGCTGGGAGGCCTAGGGTCCATGTATTTTCTCATTTGTATCTGGGGAAGAAGTACTGAAGGCTTGGACTGAGAAAGCTTCTGGAAATATATGCTTGGGCTCCTGGAAGTGTGCTGCTCTCCCTAAAGCCAGGCACAGGCTCCTGCCCTTTGCTGAATCAGAACTCATGTGAGTTCAGCAGTGCAGGTATTGGTATGAGGACAGAGTCTGCAACTGTAAATTCCTGGGGGTACAGGCTGAGTTGTTCTTGCTGGTCTCTGGTTGTCTGTGCACTGATAAACAATAAATAATTGTAATGAATGGTAGTATTTTTTAAATACAGGAATGAGCCTATTTAAGGTTTAGTTGAGTTTTGTTTATTATTCTCAAAATGCATTTGCAGCATATAGAGTAATGTCTCCAGAGTGCTGTTCTGCCATGGAATATTATGCGACTCTCTATCAATAAATGACACAGCTTTTTATATGTTTTAAGTAAAAGAAATGATTGCTGCTCCTTGTGGAGTTAGCCAATTAATTGCTTAATTATTTTGTTAACTGTAACTACTAAAAGAAAAACATTACTGGAGCTTTATTGGGCAAATTCTCATCTGAACTGAGGGTGAAATTCTGGGAAAGAGATATGCTGCATATCTGCACCCTATTGAAGTACTAAACTAACAAAAATGTCCTTGACTTGAGGAAAACTAAATTCTTTTCTTTATCAGTAGCTTGGTCTAATTTTTTCATACTTGTATTTTTGCCGCTTCATCATTTCTGATCTCTCCCAGGCTTCCTCCACGGTGCTGATGCATCTTGGCAGAGCCAGGCTGGGAGAAAGGCAAAGGGGAAGCTTCCAGTGTGCACTGATCTTTTGTAAAACATGGGGCCTCGGAGCCCCATGGTCCTGTGCACACACTGTAAATCATGTTTTGTGACGAGGAGCAGGAATTGGAACACCTGCGAGGCAAATAAGCAGACAGCATCCTTCTTAGCTGAGATTTAATGCTGAAACCTGGAATTTGGGGTGCTTGATACCTCAGAGCTACCATCTATTCACCCCCTGTGGTGATGCTGTCCCATGGATCTCTCCCAAGTTACTAAAGTTCTTATAATTAGGGATGAAAATGAAGGCACCATCTGATCCTTCATGATTTCGACCAGTGAGGGCAGCAGGGGCCTGTCAGCCTCCAGGCACTTAATTCCAAGGGCCCAAACTACAAGCCCAAACTACAAATTCCTGCTTTGAGTGCAGCTGTCATTCTTTCAGGATGTACAAGTTCATCCAACTGACCCAATTAAAAAGGCTGCCATGACGGAAACCAGAGGAGAATAATGCCACCTTGACTTGAAGCTAGAGTCCCTAAGGAGCAAACCATGCCTCTGATGGTGGTAAAACCCCAGGCAAATGGGGCAAGGACCTCTGGCAGCCTTGTTGGCGTTTTTCAGTTGCTGTGAGAAGGGATCCCAGAGGCTTCTGCCCCAGAAATCACAGTGTCAGGGTCAATTTGCATGGCCAGTGCATCTCCCCAGCTGCTGAGGAAGACTGAGTTGAGAGTCCTGGGTTAACAGGACCCTGTCCACAAGCCACAGCCCTTGCGTTTGTGCAGCTACATGCAAGATGCCTCCAAAGAATCCATAAGGCTCATCTCCTGAGCAAGAAAGGGGAAAAGGAAAGCTGGACTGAGAGAAACAAGGTTTTCCTGCAGCTCTTCTCTGAAATCTCTTGGAATAACCAACAGGAGTTTCACACCTCACCTACAGACCACATAAATTTTCCCTGTGGGTGTGCTTCAGGCTGGAAGAGGCAGCCGGGTCCAGGAACCCAGCCTGCAGTTATTCAGAGGGATATGGAGGACTCTGTCATATAATTATCTTCATAAACCCATCAAGCTTCATCTTAAAGCTGGCCAGGGCTCTGTTCCTTCTTTTCCTATAAGAAGTCTCGTCCAGATCTTGGCTCCTCTGCTGGTTAGAAATAATGCAATTGCTTAAATTTATTCACAGTCAGTTCAAAGCCATTTGTTCTTCTGCCAATATTGTTCTTTAGCTCAAACAGCTCTCTGTTGCACAGCGGGCAGCAAATTTCAGTGTCTAAAAATCCAATGTTTGGGATGCATAAGGATTAGACAGCGGCCAACTGCAGCAGATTTGGAGAGGACACAGACAGACAGGTCTGGTTTGCCGTACTATTCCCACTGTCAGCCCATGTTATCCTGCCTCATACCTTGACTAAAGCTGACTTAGCTCTATTTCCTAAAAAATTCCAAAGAAACTAGCTGTTCCTGAAGCTCTGTGGGAAATTTTAGATTTTAATTAGTGCAATGAGAGACTATTTACTCTAACAAGTCCATTGCTCATGGACTGCTGGGGAACTGCAGCATTTTGTCTGAAGCCCCACACTTCAAACAACATAATATGGTTGGTCAGGAGAGACATCAACTTTATTCCATCTCCACCTAAACTGATGTCAAATGATTTTTCCATGGCTGGAAGTAAGACTGCCAGAGGTACAACTTGCCAAAATCTGTCCCCTCCAATGTTCACTCCCATCTATCCCTTCCTCTATTCAGCTTATAGCTGAACAAGTAGCCCTTGGCATAGCATGTTTCCCTGAGACCTGTAGGAAGCTTTTGAGAAATGGCTGGCACTCGATGTTTATCAGTGTTTTTCTCTCACTATGTAGGAGAAAATATGAGGGATATATTTCATGATGAAGTGGGTTTCTATTTAACAGGACAAAATGAAAGCCAAGCCATAGATCAGCATAATATGTCAAAAGAGAAAAGAGTCTGATTTATTTTAAATTATACCCAATGCTAGAAATCAAGATCCTGATTTAGGAAAGTACTCCAAGATATGCTTAAAAAAATCAACCATATACTTCAGCTAGTGTAGCTAAAGGACATAATTGTTTCCTTCCGTTAAATAGATCAAGAAAAATATCTTTTATTTAGACACTTCTTTGGTGTTGCACTTACTGCTATGCACGTTACCTTGTAGGAGACAGTGGGGCTTTTTATCCCCCTTGTAAAATATTCTGGAAATATCTGGGACAATATAAAACTTAGTATATGTTTTATGGGCTGCATTAACATCAGAAGAGTAGGAGATGGGTTGTAGGGCTGCAACAAGCACAAGGAGCAGGGCCAAAACCCCAGTGTGTAGTCAGGTTTTTATTGCCCGATTTGACCCTGAAAGGTTGAGGAGAGCTTTGTGCCTTCTGAAGTGAGCAAACACCAGGGTCAAAGAAGAACCGTGCCCATTGTGTTAGTTTTTACAAGGTAAGGGGTTTTTCCCACAGGAAAAAATTTGCCTGGGAGTTTCACACTTTATCACCACGCATGTCGCCTTTGTCAACCTGGGTATTTACTGCAGAGCAAAACCTCCACAAACTGTGTGTTGGACAACCTCAGCTGTTTTTCAAATTTGCCAGGGTGTGGAAGACTTTGGTGACAGTTTCAAACTAAAGACAAGAGTAACTTTTAACCTGCTATTTGTAAACACATACAACAATAAGCTTATGGGCAAGAGCTGTAATTTAAAGGAAGTCTATTACTAACTGCATGTGCCAGAACAGCTACATCTGCCACAGAAATAAATAGGATTAGATATAACTACATCAGGACTGGGAATTCACAGCAGGTTATCAGCAAACAGCAACTTTTTTTAAATTTATAATAAGAAAATAACTGAAGTAGGAAGCAATTCTTCTAGTTCTATGTAGAACCCAAGCACGTTATAGGAGACCAGCCCACATTCACAGTACAGACCAGATGAGAGCATCACCACCTTCACTGACATACCTAACACAAATATCTTCCCTACACCACTTTCTCAGCTTTATATGACAGAGAGCTACAAGGAAAGATAAAAAATCCATACCTGCATCCTCCAAAGTGGATGCTCTGTTACAGGGATTGTCTCTGGCCCAGGCTTCACCATGGAGGTGAGTCAAGTGAAGTGCTTGAGCAGAGACAGGGCAGAGGATTTCCCCAGCTGTCAGGGACCTGCATTCCCTCCCGCTCAGCCCCAAGCACTTTGCTTGCCTCTTTCTCTAAATGTTTCCAAATGAAGCACCACCTGAAGACTTCATGGCAGGACAGCTTTAGCAGCAGAAAAGCTTTGGGAGGCCTCTCTAAGACTCTGCGGTCCTTCAGACCTCCTCTCCCACTCCTTCCTCCACAACTGCTCTGATTTATACGCCTAGCTTGGCCTCGTATGATTTAATGGCATAGGCTTTTTTTTAAATATAATTTATTGTCAGTGAGTAGGTGTCACTTGATGTTCAACCAAATAGTCCTCACGCAGCCTGGGGTAGGGAAAGAAGCTTGCTAAGCTGGAGCCATGCTTTAGTGCAGGGTCTCATTTAAAGAAAAGCAAGAAATCCATATTCCTACAGACATAATTACACCAGCAATTACAATCATTACCACAGCTGTGACTCAGGAGACCTCCCTGAGGCCTGAGAACACAAGAACGGATTCTGGGCTCATGGCTTTGTGCGCAGTCACGAATGAGACTGGGCAACCCAGGAGCTCCAGGGACGCCCTCGAAGTGTTTTCTTACAGAAGGACAATCAGGTTTATTCCATTTAACCTGTAGGCATTAGCTGGTATGGACACAGACAACTCTGCCACTGGATACTGATAAATAACCTGAGTTGGCTGTGGTCTAACTGCTGCAGAAACTATCAGTCCACCTATGTCTAGGTCCACCAGTGGGTTGCTGCTGCAAAATTTCCACAGTGCTGGGTAGCCAGAGTTTTGTCACAGCTACATGTGTGGGGAAGTGTGCAGTGGCACCAGCAGCTGTGCTCTGCACCGTCCCCCTGCGCTTGTTTTAGCTGCCATAAATAAAAACATGAGCAGAGCAGGGCCACGGAAGTATTTACAGAATAATTTTCAATTGCTGACACCGCCAGGCTAAGCACTGAATGCTAAAGTTTATGATGTCTAATGCCTTGGGCTACCACGGCCCCAATTTGGACAAACCTGCCATTAACACCCGTGTGGCAGTTATTTTACTGGGGGTGACAGATTGTGAGGTAGGGAGAGTAATTCAGACTATTACCCAGGTGAAGGCATGAAAGCTCAGTGATATATGAAGACCACTTAAATTCATTGTATCTTGTACATCACATCTTTGATAGATTATAGCTGTGGCATTAAAATGGAAATGGTTTCTCTGAGGCCTGACAGGGGCTGGGGTGACCCATGACCTCCCTCTGAGGAATGTGACTGACCGAATTATCAGTTAAGAGAAAAATCTATGGGGAATAGACTCACAGTGATGGAGAATCTACCATGCATATATATTTTTTTTAACTTTTGCTTTGATTGAAAGCTGCGGTACTTGAGCATCCCCCCAACCTCCTCCTCTCCTTGTTTCCCTGCTCCCCCCCAGCCAATCCCAGACTCCTTCTCTCTGATTCCAGATCAGCCGGGCCCCCGATATTGATTGAAAAATTGTTATTAGAGATAGTAGGTCTTCCTGCATGCTGCCTACTGATTTAATTTGGAAAACACTTAATTTTATGAAGCGGTAAATGATAGTGGCACGCTCTCTCGTGTTAGGGAGCAGCTGGCTCTTTAGCTGTGCGCCGTCACTACTCCCAGGTGTCCTCTTTGCAATCATGTGTTCCCTTCCCCTTTGCTTAACAAGTTATTTCAATTTCTAAACGAATGCTGAACAAGAGAAAGACAACATGCAAATTGAGATCCCAGCCGCCATTCACACATGAAAAAGTTCCCCTGGAATTCCCTCAACTCTGCCCGTCCCTCCCGCCCTCCCTCTGCATCTGTCAGGAAAAAACAGAGCCCTTGTTCTCATCAGATTGTTTTTACCAATGACCTGACACCACCATCTATAATTAATTACATCATTTACATTAGACTATTGACTAAACAAATACATAAATCATAGGCAGAGTCAATAGACGCAGACATATTTAATCATGTTCTAAATAATGATTACTGCTCCCATAATGCAATAATTATTTTCAGCAGCTGACTTGAATTAATCTTCTGTCAAAGTGCCATCTGAAAAAAGAGAGCGGACCACGATGAAGATGAAAGCGGCGGCCCTGGTGATGGAGAAGCCGTCTAGCACTTTGCCCTCACTCTCTCTGTGTCCCTGCCTGCCTCCCTGTTCCCATGAAGTCTGCAGGTGCTGGTTCCTGGAGGATGCTCAGCACTGCCCAGTCGGTGTTCTCACCTTCCACTCCCACCCCTGCCCACAACAGTGCACTGAGCATCCCGTGGGGCCAGCCCTGGCATCTGCTCTACCCCCACAAGAATCAAATCTGCTGGCAGGCAAAAGATAATCTCCTATTTACTCCCATAGGTGCCCAGAACTGTCCTTGCACACCTGAAGGGACCTTGGCTCTGCTCAGGCACCCCTGTATCCATTCTCCCTTCTCTCCACACAGCGGAGCCTGGTTTGCAAGGTGCCAAACGCATCTGAAACCCAGGCAGACGTGACCCTGAATAGATACTGCTCTCCATAGAGGCTAATGCAATTAGGGTGAATTTAACTCTCATTTACTTAAAAGCATTTCAAAAGGCATTTCATTAATTTGCAAAACACACATCTGGTCTGTCGTGCCGATCCGCCTGGTGTGCCCTGACCATGGCAGGTTTTCAAAGGGCCTGGAGAATGGTGCTGTGCTCTACCCCCCTCATTTCCACAGCAGCCAAAAGCCTTCTCCCAGCAAAGTCCATACCAGCATCAGTGGGAAGAGTATGAGGATAGAGCCCCGTGTCCCCACAGGATCCCATTCCCAGTGGTTAGCTTATGGTGCCATGAGAATGGAAGTACATTATTTTACTGGGGAGAGGCTTAATCATTACAGGGGCTGCTACAGTGCCCAATAGGAATCATCAGAGAAGAAGGGATACCTTGTGTTTAGGGTTGGGAATCCCTCAAGAAAGAGTTGAGCCTGTCTTGACCATGACCCCTGCTCAAAAACTTGTAGGATGACAGCTCTGAGAACAGCAGGGAAAAAGATTTCTAGCTGGGAGAAGTTCAGGCAATTTAAGGGGTTCTTAATGTTGCAGCCAGCACAAGTGTGGATTTGGGGAGGGAGAAGGAGCCTCTTAACAACTTTCCTCCTCCAGCTACTGACAGGACTAACAGCCTTTTGGTCACTGAGTTATTTTGGTAACGTGTAACTTGATAAAGCAGGATTGCATGGCAGGTAACTGCAGCCACTGCAGTTGTTTCTCCATATTGCTGTGCACTGGGATAGAAATTACTCTGCATCTGACACTGGACCAGAGCTTAAGAGTTCTGGAAGAGACAAGCTCTCCTGCCTCAGGTATTATTCATCTTCCAGCAGAAATGGGTTAGCATGTCTCTAACTTGCCTACTGCATAGCTTTTCCTGGTCTTTTTGCATTGTCGGAATGCTACACCCAGTAAGTTTCATCCAGCATAACCCTTCTGTTTCTGAGGGTGAAGGAAGTGTAATAGTGAACATGAGATCATTTAACATATGGAAGTTTTTAGGAATCCAATTCTAAAATTTAAAAAAAAATTATTTTCCTAAAATTAAAAGAAAAAAAGAAGA